>CM076578.1:1571441451-1571817143 GCA_034641835.2 Pinus albicaulis | reverse complement strand
TTTGAATTTCTACAAACATTATATTTATGAAAAGCATTGTAGTAGGATGTTGAATATCATTATAGTAGCCTCTCATAACATGTTTACCTCCGTTGGTTGGTACTTGGGTAGATGTGGGAAGGGGGTGTTACACCTACTACATGAAAAATGAGAAATACACGAAAAAACGTGATTGCAATAATAATTTTGATGTATTTCTCATTTTTCGTGTCGCATGGTCCATCGAAATTATGAAGCATGGGTACTTCTTGAATGAGGAATATAATTCTGCATCCAATGAGTGTTTCCACTCAAAATTTGAGTAAGCCCATAAGGAGCTAAGTGGAAAATACGAGCTGAAAAAATAGTTTTTTCTTTTTTCCCTCTAACAATTGATGATGTAATCTAACCGTATTTTATTATTTCCACTATTATTTTATAATTTCCTTAGGAACCCCATTTTATACCTCAAATTTCCCCTAATGTGTGAATTTCATCTTGCTGTAACTATGACTCATGCTCCAAATAATCAATTTTTCTTTGAGCATTTTGTAGAGTGTCCTTGTTGATTTGGACAGTGTCATGAACAGTGGATGGTATTAAAGTGTTTAGTAACTCTAATAAATTAATAATTTTAGCCATTTTATAATAAATAAAATTGAGAAAATTAAGGGTGTTGAATACCACGAAAAATACACCCATTTACAACACATCTTCAACTAAAAAGGCTTACTATAAATTATTGACATCCTTGATAATAATCGAATAAAAATGACCCAAGAAAACTTAAGTAATGTAAGAACAATCAATGTAACTCAAATCGAGTCTGATGTTTCATGCAGTCAAACTTGTAACTTCTTTATTTAAACATCAGTTCCATGCAATGTAGCAATCGTGGCATTATGTTCATGAAAAAGTAGGGCTGCTACCAAATACAAAATTAATATTTGTCAGTTATCATCATATCAATCATATCAATCTGTGATCATCGTGAGCCTCACTCTATTATTTTTACTGTTCGGTATGCATTAATGTGAAAATAGGTAAAACCACCAATGAAGGCACACCACCAAAACTACTAAGACAATGGTTAGAAAATGATTAAAAAGAAACCAAATATCATGGAATATATGTGAGAGAGTAAGAAGTTAATTCTTGTTACAATATTTATAGGAATTCAACACGAACAAGAAAATTTATCCTGAAATGTTCTTAAGCAATCTTATGTTCCCGAATGCATGTGATTTGACTGGTTGACATGTATTTATTTGCCACGAAATAAAAGTTTTATCAAAACAACAAGAACAAAATTCCACTTTTTTTTCAATACATGAGATTATGTTATTTCAAAAATCATGCTTTTCCCTCATTGAAAAGAAACCTATGGTCACCAATCACCTGATAACTAATTTGATTCTCCATTACAAAAATGACAATGAATGAACAAGTGATGTAGTTTTCACATGTAGTAACTCAACAACGCCACATCTGCAAGTCTCAATAGTTAACTTTCCTCTTAAATGACAATCTTTCTTTATAACATTGTTGTTGTTCTAAACATGACTCTTGTCACGATATTTGACATCGAAATAGGTGGAGAACAAACTACACCATGTAAATGAGCAAACACAAGGTGAAATTTTTAATCACTTTCGAAGTCGTAGTAGAGTAGAAGCATCAAAGACACAACACCAAGAAAGCACAAAGATTTTGTCGTAGACTTGTCAAATTGCACCAAAATTTGAATGACATGTTCTAGAGTGAGGGTGTCACTTGACACAGTTGTTCACTTTGCTATCACAACTATCTGTTAGCATTTTGTAGGGAGAACTTACACGAGGATCATTAATTCATAAATTCAAACAACAATTCATTCATAAATTGCATTTATAAATTCGATGGTGATCCCTGCTTAGATTTTGAATTTGGATGGCGTCACTGACAAGTTTGAGATATACATCCTTAAAAAAATGTATTTGATGAACAACAATTGTGTAATTATAGAGCATATATAATGTATAAGATCTTAAAGAGTTACAACAACATCCATCAATTCTAAATTATTCCAAAAAAGGTAAGAAAGTGCAAAATTTCCTTTTGAAAACATTTTTACTGCACTTATTCTAGTGACTGTCAACAAAAATATTCTTCTAAAGCCAAAATTAGTTAGAGAACAAAATTTTGCATTTCTTGCTCAGTTTTTATCCGCAAAATTTTCCAACCGGACTTCAAAAAACTTTGACTGAAGACCTTCATACAGATTGAACTAAAGAGATGAGAGATCCCAGGAACCTTTTGTGGAGTTGATAAAAGATATCAACTATGCACATTCTCTGAGTGTCTAGGCAACGTATAGCAACCAAAACTTCTCACATTAGGTCTTGATTAGATATGGCGATGAAAACTTCTAATTTGCTCAAAATTTCCCTTTAACTTCATTGTTGTTAGCGACACGCTCTCTTGGATGCAACCTTGATACATTCTTTTTCTAGGATAAAATCACAACACAACTATCTATTTTGATGTCCTTGTCTACACGAAGGTGCACACACAACTTCGACTACAAAGCCGATAGGGATTCACCAATATTTCAAGACCAAAAGTCTAAGAAAGGATAAACGCTCAAGAAGGACACAAAACTAGTGCCTCAATTCTAGAAGACCACAAAACTGATGGCTCAATTTAATCAACAGGGTAGATGAACCTCCCCTCTGATAGCACTATTGGAATCACAAATTGGAAAATGAATTCAACTGTATATTAATGATTAATGAGAATGATGTACATAGTATACATATAAATATAATAGGTAAATCGTTATTTTTCTTTCCTATGCTTCTTGAACTCTAATAATGAGTTATCATACCATACCATAACCCAAATCATAACTTGAGGATTAGGTGTCTAAAACTTGTGTCATGTAGGTATGAGACTCGCCTAATTGCTAATTCCTCTAATTCACAATAAATAAATACATGTACATTGATCTAAGAGAAAATTATATAAAATAGAATGAAAGCGTAGATTCTTGGCAGAAGATATTTAGGCTTCTCATATATGATTTTTCATTTGAGAAAAAAAAAATGTAATGGTGAGAACATTTATATATTTTCATAGAAACATTTCATTTTAACATTTTAAGAGATTGAAGTTTAAGAATATGTATATATATATAAATAATAAATGAAATATTTAAAGAGTGATTCATTAAGTATTAAAGATGTTTGATTTTTTAATGTGTAATTTTTTTCTTTTATTATTTAATTTTATATAATGTATTAAAAATATATATAGTAATAGAATGATTTTATTTTTTATTTTTAAACAATTAAATTTAGAATTAAAATAAACCTTTTTATCTATATTAAGAAAATTATATATTAAAAATTTTGATTATTTTAACTTTTATATATATATATATATATATATATATATATATATATATATATATATATATATATATATATATATATATATATATATATATATATTACATTTTTTAATTTGATTTGAATATAATGACAAGTTATAAAGCACCTCAATAGCATAGGGATGAATTCATTTTGTTCATTAGCATTTCCATATGGAATCAAATGGACGTTGGGAGTGTGCCCTGGAACAATGAGTTGGTAACTATTCATTGAGAGGACAAGTGGCGCAGGGTTGTAGCGTTAGATGTTGGATGTAAATTTGACTTTGGCAGTGGATTCTAGACTTCCTAGGAAGGAGGTGTATCGTGATATTACTCTAAGGGTAGAGGTGTGATCCTCTAGATTCCTTCGTTGTAGATGCAAACATTGTATCATTTTATTTGTTGGTTGATAAAATGTGTATTTGTGTATATTATTGTAAATATCCTAATGAGTTGTGTTACAAAGCTCCAGTAAATGGTATGATTGTCATGTTTTAGGAGTGGTCATTGTAAATTCTTCAATGAGCTGTGTTATAAAGGTCCATAGGCAATATTTTTTGTTTTTCAGCAGTTTTGTTGGTTGTAGGTGTCATGGAACACTGAGGATGGTGTTCCCCCAAGGGTGAGAGTTTTGTAACAGCCTTGGTTAAAATTCCATGCAATAAAAGTTAACAAAGGAAAAAAAGTAACCATGCTTGATGGGACATGTATTCCAAGCTGAATGTTGGGAAAAACGTCCTAGTGGGTGTTAATTTTGGTTACTATGGCTAACAAAAAATAACAAATTTAATTGAAAAGGAAATGGCAAAGGATTTGAAAAGGCATGATGCATTAATTGGCATTTTATTTATGAAAATAATGGAAAATAGGAGAAAATGGAGGTGAAAGGCCACAGGTTGCATGTGTGGAGGAGAATGAAGGAAAATAATGGAAATTGAAGAAAATAGAGGCCTCATTCATAAAAAAGCTTCTGAAATTCAGCTGGCTAGTTTTGGGCTCAAGATTTTTCTAAAAATCTTTTATCAGTGCATTTTTGTAGCTCTCTAATTATTCGCTCTCTCTCTCTCTCTCTCTCTCTCTCTCTCTCTCTCTCTTGGACACTTAGAGTTTCTTGGAGCACTTTGGCATTGGGGCAAGAAAGTAGGAAGAAGGAGGAAGCAATCAAGGAGGAGTAGGAAGAAAGCAACCACAACATGATTCGTTGCATGTATGCTTTCCTTGATAGATCTATCATGCATGGTATTGCATGTGTTTCTTTTCTGTCTTCGCATGGATTTTTTCTAGGTGTGACAATGTTTTTAGCCTAGCCTTTCCATTTCTTGATATCCATGGTGTTGTGGAGTTCTCATGTTTTGGTTTAGTTGTATTTCCGTATCAATTCAAAGCTTAGTGAGGTGGATCTATGAATGATATGATACATAACCGATTCATGTGCTGCCTCGGTTTAGGGCATAGTGATACGCATTTTCATTATGGTAAAGCCTGGGAGGTGGTTTTCTCTCCATTCAACCCTAGGGATCTCAGGTTTGGGATATACAGTAAATCTTGGAGAGTATGTCTTGGTTTAGGGCTTAATGACACCTAATTCAGACTATGGGTCGAAGTAAATCCTAAGAGACTAAGAGAAAAAAATTCCTCAAGGTTTCGGTAGAGAGAATCCTGTGATATCCATGCTTGTGTTGGCCTAGTGATCGGGTGTAGATCACAATAAATCCTAATCTCCATTTGATGAGGGTGAGGTGGTTTAGTCTCGGGATGGCTTGGTTGGTTATTTTGGCTTGAGTTCCACATTCATGCTTAGAATATGGCATAAGGGTGATTGGATGAAGAGATATTTGACTCAGCCAATCTATGGTTGGGTGGAACGTGGAAGTCCCATCTCTAGTTGGTTTTTACATTCATTAATGAGAATCTCACTCCTTTGGTATTTTATGTATAATTGTACTAGTTATTATGTGGATTATATTTCTATTATATCCAATCTATTTCTGTTGTTAGTATGATGGTTATAATAATGTATTTTATCAGTGATGATGTACGGCTCTCCCCATGTTTTTACTTGTAAATGAATTCACATTGTATCTATAGTTAAATACATTGTATTGTAGCTAATTATGTAAGGGAGAAATGCTTCTTAGCGATTCTCAGATAAGTGTGAGACCCCTATGCTCAGTTCTGTTGTTTATACTTGTAGATTTCATGTTTGTGACATGCTTGAAAAAATTCTTGCCATGTTTAGGAGGGGTATAGATGAGTTCTTAATGATGTGATTTCTTCTGTATCATTGTCCTGTTGTTATTTATCATCTCTCAAATTTTCACAAAGTTTTGGGCACAGCGCCAGGTTCTGGGCTTGAAATGGTGGCTCAAATCCTGGGGATGTTGGCACAAAACTGAGTAATTGGGGCTTTGGAACTGGAATGCCGTGTTATACCTGTGGGTATATCCTCTTGGACACTGGATTGTAAGCATGTTCCTGTGTCTATGGCTCAAAGAGTTCAAAAGGTCAGTCTAACCCAGGGGTAAGAGGTCTGAATGGTTGGGTTAACTCCTCGGGGTGTCATTGATGAAGTACAAGGTTTGTATGTTGTGTTTCTATCGGTTCTAGTTCCTTAAGGTCACCTAGGAGGTTGAATATAATTATAGTAGCCTCTCATAACATGTTTACCCTGGTTGGCCGGTACTTGGTTAGATGTGGGAAGAGGGTGTTACACCTGCTACATGAAAAATGAGAAATATATATTTTTCATGTATTTCTCATTTTTCGTGTCGCATGGTCCATCGAAAGTATGTAGCATGGGTAATTCTTGAATGAGGAATCAAATTCTACATGCAACGTGTGTTTCCACTTGAAATTTGAGTAAACCCATAAGGAGCTAAGTGGAAAATAAGAGTTGAAAAAATAGTTTTTCCTTTTTTCCCTCTAACAATTGATGATGTAATCTAACCTTATTTTATTATTTCCACTATTATTTCATAATTTCCTTAGGAGCCCCATTTTATACCTCAGAGTTCCCCTAATGTGTGAAGTTCATCTCGTTGTAACTAGGACTCATGCTCCAAAGAATCAATTTTTCATTGAGCATTTTGTAAACATGTTTGAAATTCGAAGAGAATGTCCTTGTTGATTTGGAATGTGTCATGAACAATGGATGTTATTAGAGTGTTTATTAACTTTAATACATTAATAATTCTAGTCATTTTATAATAAAGAAAACAGAGAAAATTAAGGTGTTGAATACCACCAAAAATACACCCATTTACAATGCAACTTCAACTAGAAAGGCTTACTATAAATTATTCACATTCCTGATACTACTGCAAATAAAAACGACCCAAGAAAACTTAATTCATGTAAGAACAATTAGTGCAATTCAAATCGAGTATTATGTTCCATGTAATCAAACTTGTAACTTTTTTATTTAAACATCAGTTCCATCCAATGTACCAATTGTGGCATTATGTTCGTGAAAAACTAGGGCCGCTATCGAATACACAATTAATATTTGTTAATTATGACCATATCAATCATATCAATCTGTGATCGTCGTGAGCCTCACTCTATTCTTTTCATTGTTCGGTATGCATTAATGTGAAAATAGGGACAACCACCAATGGAGGCACACCAACAACACTACTAAGACAATGGTTAGAAAATGATTAAAAAGAAACCAAATACTGTGCAATAATGAGAGAGAGTAAGAAGTTAATTCTCGTTACAGTATTTATAGGAATTCAACATGAACAAGAAAATTTACCCTAAAATGTTCCTAATCAATCTTCTGTTCCCGAATGCATGTGATTGGACTGGTCGACATTTATTTATTTGCCACATAATAAAATTTTTATCAAAACAACAAGAACAAAATTCAATTTTTTTTCAATACCTGATATTATGTTATTTCAAAAATCATGCTCTTCCCTCATTGAAAAGAAACCTACGGTCACCAATCACCTGATAACTGATCTGATTCTCCATTACGAAAATGACAATGAATGAACAAATGATGTAGTTTTCACATGTAGGAACTTAACGCCTCCACATCTGTAAGTCTCAATACTTAAATTTCCTCGTTAATGATGATATTTCTTTATAACATTGTTGTTGTTCTAAACATGAGTCTTGTCACGATATTTGACATCCAAATAGGTGGCGAACAAAATACACCATGAAAATGAGCAAACACAAGGTGAAATTTTTAATCACTTTCGAAGTCATAGTAGAGTGGAAGCAACAAAGACACAACACCAAGAAAGCACAAAGATTTTTTTCTAGACTTGTCAAATTGCACCAAAATTTGAATGGCATGTTCTAGAGTGAGGGTGTCACTTGACACCGTTGTTCACTTTGTTATCACGAGTAGTTGTTAGCACTTTGTAGGGAGAACTTCCATGAGGATCATTAATTCATAAATTCAAACAGCAATTCATTCATAAATTTCATTTATAAATTCGATGGCGATCCCTCTCAGATTTTGAATTTGGATGGCATCACCGACAAGTTTGAGATATACATCCTTACAAAAATGTATTTGATGAACAACTATTGTGCACTTATAGAGCATGTATAACATATAAGCTCTTAAAGAGTTACAAATACATCCATCAATTCCAAATTATTCTGACAAAGGGAAGAAAGTGCAAAATTTCCTTTTGAAAACATTCTTACTGCACTTATTCTAGTGACTAGTAATGAACATATTTTTCTAAAGCTAAAATTAGTTACAGAACAAAAATTTGCATTTCTTGGTTGGTTTTTACCCGCAAAATTTTCCAACTTGACTTCAACAAACATTGACTGAAGACCTTGATATGGATTGAACTGAAGAGATGAGGGATCCCAAGAGCCTTTTATGGAGGTGATAAAATATATCAACTATGCACATTATCTGAGTGTCTAAGCATCGTATAACAACCAAAACTTCTCACAATGCGTCTTGATTAGAGATGGTGATGGAAACTTCTAATTTGCTCAAAACGTGCCTTTAAATTCATTGTTGGTGGCGACACGTTCTCTTGGATGCAACCTTGATACTTGCTCTTTCTAGGAGACAATCAAAACACAACCTCTCTTTTGATGTCTTTGTCTGCACAAAGGTGCATGCACAACTTTGACTACAAAGCCGATAGTGATTCACCAATATTTGAAGGCCAAAAGTTTGAGAAAGGAGAAGCGCTCAAGAAGGACACAAAACTAGTGCCTCAATTCTAGAAGGCCACAAAACTTATGGCTCAATTTGATCAATAGGGAAAATGAACCTACCCTCTGATAGCACTGTTAGAATAACAAATTGGAAAATGAATTCAACTGTATATTAATGATTAATCAAAATGATGTACATAGTATACATATAAATATAATAGGTAAATCGTTATTTCAGTTTCCTATGTTTCTTGGATTCTAATAATGAATTATCATAAAATACCATAAACCAAACCATAAATTGAAGATTAGGTGTCTAAAACTTGTGTCATGTATGTATGAGACTCACCTAATTGCTAATTCCTCTAATTCATAATAAATAAATACATGTATATTGATCTAAGACAAAATTAAATAAAATAGAATGAAAGCGCAGGTTCTCGAGAGAAGATATTTAGGTTTCTCATATATGATTTTTCATTTGAGGAAAAAAAAATGTGATGGTGATAACATTTATATATTGTCATAGAAACATTTCATTTTCACATTTTAAGACGCTGAAGAAGTTTAAGAATATGTATATATGTATAAATAATAAATGAAATATGTAAGTGTGATTTATTAACTAGTAAATATGCTTAATTTTTTAATGTGTAGTTTTTTCTTTTATTATTTAATTTTGTGTAATTTATTAAAAATATATATAACAATAAAATGATTTTGTTTTTTTATTTTTAAACAATTAAATTTAGAATTAAAATAAACCCTTTTAGAAAATTATATATTAAAATTTTTGATTATTTTAACTTTCTAATATATATATTTTACATTTTTCAATTTGTTTTGAATATAATGATAAGTTATAAAGCCCCTGAATATGAATGCAATTAAAAATTAATACTTTTGATAGATACGAAAAATCAAATATACATTATATTGAACTTTAAAATTAGATTTTGCATTTTTTTAATTAATATTTTATGATTTGTAATATTTTAAAATTTTAATTATTAAATATTTTTTAATTATTAAAATCTAGTTTTTAATTATTAAAATCTATTTTTTAATTATAAAAGAAAAACTTTTTAAAAACCTCTTAATAGATTATATAAATTTAGTAATTAAAATTTAACATTGAGTAATAATAATATCTTTTAAACTAGCAATTGCACTATCACCAGATGTTGCAAAGGAAACACCCTAAGATTCTTAAAGAGATCCAATAGTTTTTAAGCAAGATATCTGTAATGATTTTGGTCAATTTTAGTAAAGGCGGGAAACTAAACAATATTGAAAACACCACAAACATCAAACTTTCATTTATTTTGATACAAACAACTCCATGCTAGTTCATTTTCTGGAAACACCACAAACATCAAACTTTCATTTATTTCGATACAAACAACTCCATGCTAGTTAATTTTCTACTTATATTCCTTCTAGCCTATTTTCAAAATGATAGGTGAAGTATATGTCAACATCTTTCCAAAGGCTAAAGCCTAATTGAATCATTTGTGTCAAGGGGTGATATTTTCATTAATTTTTTTTATACATAACTTGTCATGGTTAAATTTTAATTTTTGGAATTTTATTCTCCATCAATTTTAAATACCTTCCAATCAAGTGATTTAACATTTTTTTATTATTAATTTTTTTTTTTCGGTTAAAAAATAAAGTTTTGTGAGACTGTAATTTTGGAGGGATGGTGAAATTCTTGCTAGAATTGAATGGTTTTTTTTAATGTTTGAGATGGATTTAGCATTATTAAAAATTTTGAAAAGTCTAAAATACTGATACTTGACAATTATAATTATAATTTCCAAAAAAAATTACCAATGTTTTTCAAAAACCTATTAATTTTTTCAAAAATAATTGTGACATGAAATCAACTTCAGTCATGCATCCAACATCCAACCAATTTGAAGAGGCAAGTCAAACATATACATATAGAGGGTTTTATTTTCAAAGAATTAAAAACAAAAACGTCTATATAACTGCAACTGAAATGGAAGAATCCATGGTGCATTGCTCTCAAACTTGGATTCTCCAGTGACTGCAATTACATGTGAAGCACACACTAGAGAAACCTTTGCAAACAAGCAGCTATTTTGATCTCTCTTCGAGAAGGTTAAACTTGTGAATAAGAGTGGAGCAGTTTGTAAAAATTGTGAATAAAACACGCTGCTCCTCTAAAGTACATAAATTAATGGAAACTATGGTTTTAAAAATCAGTTCGGAGCTATGATTTAGACCCCATAACAATTTGGCTGATACATACTACTAGGCAAGTTCCTACGGTATTCACCAAGACGAAAGTGCCAACCATATCTGTGGCGAGATCTGTTTTATTCGCTTATCCCTTATACACTGAATTAGCCCCTCCGCCGCCTCTAGAATAGTAATTTTTTTGCAATGCTTTCACCATTCCCACCCCGCAGATTACACCCAAACACTGTGCCACCATGTAAAAGACAACTCGATTCAGAGTCACCTTCCAAGCAACCAATAGCCCAAACGTGATTGCGGGGTTTAGATTCCCACCTTCACCAACATTATATGGTTTTCTCAAATCAAATATCAATGAATTCAGGGAAGAAAAAAAACAGTGATTAATATAATAAGATGACCACCTGAAACTCCAGTGGTGCAATACACAAGGACAAAGATCATTCCGCCGAAGGACTAGGCGATACCAAGGGTGCCCACGCCTCCACACCGACTCTTATCGTTATTATTCCCGATGAATGTGGCAACGGTAACATACAGAAACAAAAGCGTGGCCACGAACTTGGCTATGATGGCTCTGTAGAACGACCAGAGATAGAATTCGTTTGCGTCTGAAACATACTCCACCTTCCCAGATCGTGCTTCCTTCTCCATACATGCGACATGAAGGTAGTCAAGAAACAAATCAGCAGGCTCACATATTTGACAGAAGTCGTGAAGGTGAAGGCGCTCGTAAATCGATTCAACATGTCATCCAGTTAAACATCGAGAATCAAGAATTGGTTGAGATGACAATTTTTTATCAGACAGGGTAAAACTATTGAATCGTCTAACATTTCATTGAATGTTTTGGACTTGTACACCGTGGCACTTAGCAAATTTGTTTTCAAATAAGATGCCTTACCGCGTAATTACCAATAAATAATTTTATAATAAACTATTTATAAATGAGAGTCTTATTTCCTGGATTATATGTTATTCAACGCTATGGGGCATACACTGTCCACTGTTAGATTTAAACGAATTTAAATTTAATGGTGGGCATATTAAATCTAACGGTATGCCCCACCACATTTAATAACATATAATCAAAGAAATAAGTTTTTCCATTTATAAAGAGAATAGTCTAAGGATTCACCAACTCCTACTATCCGTTCTTAAGAAAAAATGACCGAATTTCAATAAGATTTTTCCACCTGATCAAATTATAACAATTTTTTTTGACCAAATCTAGTGAGATTTTTATGTATTTATTTTTATTTTTATTTTATTTTATAATGGAAATAGATTCTAATGGAATGTTTGAATAGAATTTTGATAGTCGAAATTTATAAAGTGTATGCTCAAGTCAACTGTTTGGTGTAAGTAACTTCGAATTTTTGGTATGGACATAATTGTGACCGCGTTACCATACTCTTTATAAAGTTTATGCTCAAGTCAACCGTCCGGTGTAAGTAACTTGGACATTTTCGTATCGATGAATTTCCATTATTTTGATGGACATAATTGTGACCGCGGTACCATACTCTTTATAAAGTCTATGCTCAAGTCAACCGTCCGGTGTAACTAACTTCGAATTTTTGGTATCAATGAATTTCCATTATTTTGATGGACATAATTGTGACCGCGTTAACATACTCTTTTTAAAGTCTATGCTCAAGTCAACCGTCCGGCGCAAGTAACTTCGACTTTTTCGTACCAATGAATTTCCATTATTTTGATGGACATAAATGTGACCGCGTTAACATACTCTTTAGTCAACCGTCCTGTGTAAGAAACTTCGACTTTTTCGTAACATTGATACGCGTCTTGTCGCCTCAATAGCGACTGCCATGCGGAATAAATTGCAGACTGCAATGATTCAAGATAAGGGGAACAGGCAGGGCAGGGTAGAATCCGGGTCGAAGATAAGTCTATGACAGCATAATGGAGCATGTGTTCTTCGTACTTTCCACAGCAGAGAATATGTCAATATTTTCCAGTGTGGGGACAATTGTCTACTTTGTAATTTTCTTCATGGCCACTTTTCAATGGCGATTCCGCACGCACTTAGGAAATCTGTGTCCACAAATCATCATGTCTTATTCATAATCTCTCACAGGGGTACGATCCAATCATTGCGCCAATCATTGCGATGAGAGGTGCATCTACAGCCCAATATGACCCCAATGTCAGGCGGGTCATGTCTTCATACAAAATGTCGGCTTAAGTTTTAAATTAAAAAATAAAAATAAAAAATAAACTAAATCAAAGGAAAAGAGTTAATTCAACAAAAACAATCAAAATCCAAAATCTTTTAATATTTCTTTTAATTAAATATTTGTAAAATGAATTTATACTTACTCCAGAGCTATGGTCAATAAGTAAAAATTATTTTTATATTTATTCCAGAAACCTTTTTATATTTAAAAAAACTTTAAAAAGAGGTTTTATTCAGATGAAGCCTATGGGATGAATACCATGGGACAAATTAATATTGATATCATGGGCCAAATACCATATTAAAGAAAAGGGGTATGGTAAATAAATAAAAATATAAATAAACTAGAGGTATGGTAAGTAAATAAAACCTCTTTTCATATTTACTCCATAATCTACTTTATATTTACAAATATTTATGTTCATTAGTTTACATAACTAAGAAGAAATAGAGAGACAGAGTGATAAGGGAGAGATGGAGAGAGGGTGTGTATGTTTAGGGGTGAGATAAAGAGACAAAGTAAGATGTATGGAAAGAAGGGGGGAGAGAAGGAGAGAGGGAGGGATATAGTAATGTAGTTGGAGAGAGAGAGGGGTGGAAAGAGAGAGAGAAAGAAATGGATGGGGGAAGAGAGAGGATTAGAGAGAGAGAGAGAGATATGGGGGAAGAGAGAGGATTGGAGGAAAAGAGAGAGGTGGGAGAGAAAGGGAGAGAGAGGAAGGATGAGAGAGAGGAGGAGAGTGATGGGGGCAGAAGAGAGTATTATTGGAGAGAGAGAGATTAGGGAAGAGAGAGGGAGTTAGGAGAGAGAGAGAGAGAGAGAGAGAGAGGATGGATGAGAGAGATGAATTGAGAGAGAGGAGGAGAGAGGGATCAATAGAGAGATGGAGTTGGAGGGGAGAGATGTAGGAAATAAGAAATATAGGGAGTGAGAAGTGGAGAGAGAGAAGGAGTGACAAGGGAGAGACAGAGAGAGAGCGTGTATGTTTGGGGCTGAGATAAAGAGACAAATAAAGAGAGATGGAGATAAGGGGGGAGAAGGAGATTTAAGGAGAGAGGGAGGGATATAGTAACATAGTTGGTGGGTGAAGAGAGAGAGAGAGGGAGAGAGAGATGGGAGAGAAAGGGAAAGAGAGGAAGGAAGAGAGAGGATATGAGAGAGTGGAGAGAGGGAGGGAAAGAGAGATGGACTTGGAGGGGGAGGAGGAGAGAGGTAAGAAGAAAGAAATAGAGAGAGAAAGGTGGAGAGAGAGAGTGTGAGTGAGTGATAAGGAAGATGGAGAGAGGGGGAAGATAGAGATATAGATGGAAGGTGAAGAGAGGGAAGAAGAGAGAGATGGGGAGAGGAGGGGATTGACAAAGAGATTGATATATATGCATTGCGAGAGTGTGTGTGTTTAGGGGGGTGAGATAGAGAGACAGAAAAGAAGAGATGGAGGGGGATATAGATATGGATGGAGGGTAGAGAGAGGGAAGAATATTTCTCACACTAGATGGATTGATATAAGTGGAGATGGTGATTTATAATCCTATTTGATTATTTGCACTATATGCATCGATTTTAGTGTAGATATTTATTTCTAATGATATTTGATTACTTGCACTAGATGGATTGATTTCAGTGTAGGTGGTGATTTCTAATACAATTTGATTGCTTGCACTGAATTTGTTGATTTCAATTTAGATGTTGATTTATAATTATATTTGATTACTTGCACTAGATGAATTGGTTTCAAAGTATATTATTTCTAATCCTATTTGATTGTTTGCACTAAATGAATTGATTTCAGTGTAGATGGCGATTTATAATCCTATTTTTTATTTGAGTAAATGCATTGATTTCAGTGTAGATGTTGGTTTCTAGAGAGAGACAGAGAGAGTGATAAGGAAGATGGAGAGAGAGGGAGAGAGGACAAAAGGAGGAAAGAGAGATATTAATGGGGGAGAGGGAGAGAAGGAGAAGATAGAGATATAGATGGAAGGTGAAGAGAGGGAAGAAGAGAGAGATAGGGAGAGGGGGTGATTGAAAAAGAGATTGATATATATGGAGTACGAGAGTGCGTGTGTTTAGGGGGGTGAGATAGAAAGACAAAAAATAATAGATGGAAGGGGATATAGATATTGATGGAGGGTGGAGAGAGGGAGGAATATGTCTCACACAAGATGGATTGATATAAGTGGAGATGGTGATTTCTAATCCTATTTGATTATTTGCACTAGATGCATCGATTTTAGTGTAGATATTTATTTCTAATGATATTTTATTACTTGCACTAGATGCATTGATTTCAGTGTAGGTGGTGATTTCTAATACAATTTGATTGCTTGCACTGAATGTGTTGATTTCAATTTAGATGTCAATTTATAATTATATTTGATTACTTGCACTAGATGAATTAATTTCAATGTAGATGATTTCTAATCTTATTTGATTGTTTTCACTAAATGCATTGATTTCAGTGTAGATAGCGATTTCTAATCCTATTTGATTTCTTTGAGTAAATGCATTGATTTCAATGTAGATGTTGGTTCCTAGAGAGAGAGAGAGAGTGAGTGATAAGGAAGATGGAGAGAGAGAGAGAGAGAGGACAAAAGGAGGAAAGAGAGATATTAGCGGGGGAGAGGGAGAGAAGGGGAAGAGAGGGAAGAAGAGAGAGATGGGGAGAGAGGGTGATCGAAAAAGAGAATGATATATATGGAGTGCGAGAGCGTGTGTGTTTAGGGGGGTGAGATAGAGACAAAAAAAAAAGAGATGGATGGGGATATAGATATGGATGGAGGGTGGAGAGAGGGAAGAATATTTTTTGCACCAGATGGATTGATTTAAGTGGAGATGGTGATTTATAATCCTATTTGAGTATTTGCACTAGATGTATCAATTTTAGTGTAGATATTTATTTCTAATGATATATGATTACTTGCACTAGATGCATTGATTTCACTGTAGGTGATGACTCCTAATACTATTTGATTTCTTGCACTGGATGTGTTGATTTCTTTTTAGACGTTGATTTATAATTATATTTGATTTCTTGCACTAGATGCATTGATTTCAATGTAGATTATTCCTAATACTATTTGATTGTTTGCGCTAAATGCATTTATTTCAGTGTAGATGGCGATTTCTAATCCTATTTGATTGCTTTGAGTAAATGCATTGATTTTAGTGTAGATGTTGGTTTCTAATCTTATTTGATTGATTGCATTAGGTGCATTGATTTCAATGTAGAAGTTATTTTCTAATCTTATTTTATTGCTTGCATTAAATGCATTGATTTCAATGTAGAAGTTATTTTCCAATCTTATTTGATTGCTTGCATTAAATGCATTGATTTCAATGTATATGTTGATTTATGATTTGATGTAATTGGATATATGATGGTACATTAATATTAAAGTGATTGGATTAGCAATATGCATTGATTTTAGTGTAAGCACAAAAAGTTATTAACAATGTAGATTGAATTTTGTGTTATAGTAATTTAAGCTATTAATATTGGAGAGCAAGAGAGACAAGGTAACATGTTTACTACAACAGATCGAGCTAAAGATTTAAATGGTTTACGATTTAAATTTTCTTTTTCATATAATCGATATGAAAAGATAACAAAACTAACAAGGGAGGAAATAAGAATAGTAGAAGAAAATAGTTTGAGATTGATTGTAACATGAGTACATTCTTATTATTCACATTTTCCCTCTTTCAACACTATTATTGTCACTTTGCATTTAAAAAAAAGATTTCATCATTTTTCATCATTATAGTTATTAACAATAATTATCATCTCAACGAACTGAGGTAACTAAGAAAATTTAAAATTAAAATGACCAAGTTAATCTCATAAATATTTAGCATATTTAAAATGATTATATTAATATTTGATATATTTACATATTATTGATAAAATTAATCATATCTTTGATAGATTTTCCTTGGCAGCACACGACTAAAACCAACCTAGATCCATCTTACATCTCAAAAATATACAAAAATTTTAATAATCTGAAAAATGTGACATTGATGCCTTTGACTGGAACCAGCCTAGATCCATCTAACTCTGGATCTATCATGTGCCGAGAGGGATCAAATCTCTCGAGGTGCAAAACTTTCCTCAAGTTTTGCACTCAAAAATAGGTTTTCACCTCGAGAGATTTGATCCCTCTCGGTGCATGACAGATCCAGAGTTAGATGGATCTAGGTTGGTTTTAAGAAAGGTCAATAATTAATATGATTAATTGATACAAAGGAGAAGATGAAAATATGCCACCATCTTTGATTATATATCATATATGAACAAAAACTATAATTAATAGAAGGATTAATGTATAAATTTTCATTACTAGACATATTCATAAATACATTTATTCTATAGAATTTAAACAAATAATTTAAAATAAAAATGAAAATTGCTGCTTTTTTGGGGGAGAAAATTAACCCAAAAGTAAAACTTAGCATTTAAAAATTTTCCTTGTACCCAAAATCACTTTCTCTTCTTTCTTATACCATGATTCCTCCATAGCAACATGAGAATATTATCTATTTGGTAGTATTTTCAACATTATACTCCATCTTTCTTCATAAATATATGTTCTTCATGTAATCAATCCATATTCTTCACATTAACTTTTATTTTAGCGTTTTAATTGGCTTCTCCATGATTTTCAAAACAAGATGACACCTATTCCCAAAATATTTTCATAAGCTATTTTATATGATTTTGCTCTTTCACAAGCTAACCCTTTCTCTAAACTAAAATTTACTATCACTTATCTTTGTCCTTTACATATTTTCTCTTCTCTTTCTTCATCAATTTTAACATTCATATAGATTTATCTTTTTCCTTCCATTATTTCTTATTAATTTAACCTATAAATGTCCAAACTAAACTCTTAAAAACTCTCCATCATATCCAAAACCAAACTCTTAAAAAATCTTGTCACTCTCCATCACATCGAGACCATCATTCAACAAAATATACAACTCCAAAAGTCATCTACCATTCAATAATATTTGCAAGTGTTTGGAGCACACCGTTCAACAAAAATTTCCAGAGTCTCGAGTTATTACATGACTTCGAAATGATAATGGATTAGATTCACATGATATTTGTTCAATAACGTCTCAAAAGTGTTAAAGAACGTAATCTCAACCACCTGCTAGGTGTTGAATCCGTCAGTCCAAGTGTCCTAGTTTAGTTCAGTTAGTCTAGTTTAGTTGAGTTTATCTCCAGTGATTTATTGCTGATGTTTCCAATGTAATCTATTTAATCTATTCGTAATATTGTGAAGAGCATTTCTCTGCTCCAGTTCATGTTTTAGTTTTTCAATTCTTGTCATGGTATCAGAGCGAGCTTGCATAAGCCTCTAATGAAAAAGGCGCGACGTTTCCCGCCATACCCGCGCCAGTCTGCATCTACGTTAAAGTCAATGTTAGGTCTATTACGCATGCATGAAGGTGTGAAGCATTTGTATTAATGTTTTTCAAAATCGATTAGAAATTGATTATATTGGAAGTCAAAGCTTTACGTAAGAATTTGAAAATCGATTTTTTAAAAATCGATTCAAGTTTTAAAGTAAAAAGCCCTTTTACGAAGTTTAACCTTTACATAAGGACAAAATCGAATCCGTCAGTCCAAGTGTCCTAGTTTAGTTTCAGTCAATCTAGTTTAGTCGAGTTTATCTCCAGTTATTTATTGCTGATGTTTCCAATGTAATCTATTTAATCTATTCGTAATATTGTGAAGAGCATCTCTCTGCTCCAGTTCACGTTTTCAGTGTTTCAATTCTTGTCAGGGTATCAGAGCAAGCTTGCATAAGCCTCCCTGGAGAGCAGCAACAGAGCCACAAAGGAGCAGAAGAGCAAAACAGCTGATTAGCGCGACTGTGAGTTGATTGGCGCTGGAATACACTCCATACCCGCGCCATTTTCATGCCGCCACTGTTCCAATCGGGAACGCGCTAGTCTGCCCAGTGAAAAAATTTTACACATTTGCGTTAAGGTCAAATGACGCATGTGTGCTAAGGTACGAAGCGCTCGTATTAAAGATATTTAAAAAATCGTTTTTTCAAAAGATACGAAGGTCAAGGTGGATTTTATTAAAGGTGATCTACCATTCATAAATCGATTTATGTTTTCAAGGTAAAGCCTTTTTAAGTATCGATTTTAAAAAAGGTGAAAGGGCATAAAGAGAAGTTTTTTTATTAAAGCAAGAAAAAAACTTTAAATCTTTTTGAAAAGTTAAAAAAAAAAAAAAAAAGTTTCAAAAGAGTATGAGTGAAGTTTTTCTTTAAAGAAAGTTTTTTTATTAAAAGTTTTTTTTCATAAAAAAACTTTCTTTAAAGAAAAACTTCACTCATACTCTTTTGAAATCTCTTTTTTTTAAAATATGTCTTACTTTTATAAGGCTTTCACAATTTCACTTTCTCACAACTTTAAGTGTTTTTGTTTTTTTAAACTCCAAAAAACATTTACACATGCTTCTCCTCAAAAAAAATTTAAATCTCTTTTAAAGATTTTAAAAAATCCCTTAAAACCCTTTTTTTAAATTTCCTCTTTCAGAAAAAGTTAATTTTTTTTCAAAGGGTTAGTTGAAAGATTGTGTTTTTAAAGAGGTTACAAAAGAGCATGTGGTGCATATTTAAAAAAAAAATATTTTAAAATTATTTGTTTTGAAGAATACAGCGAAGCCAAAAATCTAAAACAATTTAGAGGCTACAAAATCTGCAAAAAGAGAAGAAGAAAACCAAATCTAGTTGAAGTCAATTTTTTTTAAATTGTAAGCCTGGCTGAGACATAGACCAGCAGGTATCTTAATTAATTTTTTTTTATGTGGTTGATATTAAAGGGGAGTGTTAGAGAACGTAATCTCAACCACCTGCTAAGTGTCGAATCCGTCAATCCAAGTGTCCTAGTTTAGTTTCAATCCGTCTAATTTAGTCGAGTTTATCTCCAGTGATTTATTGCTGATATTTCCAATGTACTCTATTTAATCTATTCGTAATATTGTGAAAAGGATTGTGAATATCGTAATAGGGTAAAAGCGTTTTTTTTTAAGTATGTAAACTGGGTAGAAAAGTACTATAGAAACATGAATGTATGAAAATATAGTCTCTTTTATTTTATAATGATAAAATGTATTTTTCTCCTCTGAAAAAAAAATCCAAACCAGATGTGAGATAAATGATTTCATTATGGAGAAAATAGAAACATTCTTTATGATTGTCATGTATTAAAATTGTCATATAGTTTACGACGATAAGGAATACAATGATCTTGGAAATCTTTTAAATAAATCATACCCAATTTTAACAGATAATTCATCCGCAAATTTGCAGGAGGTAAAAGATCGAACGTGGTTCGGATAACCCTGGCGTAGTAGCCTCCGTGGTTGGATCGATTGCAGTCATAGGCCTTTGTAAATGGAATTATATTTCTAGACGAAGACGTTGGGAACAGATTCTTCGAACCCCTGCCCCTCAAATTGGTAATTCATTTAGTTTGTGCTTTATTAGGTTGTGGCTTAGGAACTGTTATTTGTTGGTAAGTGAGAATTATCTAATTTGTTTATAATTCAGCAGGGATTTATTCGTAAGTGAGAATTATCTAATTTGTTTATAATTCAGCATGAATTTATCACAATTTAAATGTTGTAAGGATTTTATGGATGCTAAATTCAAATATATAATTAAAAAAAATAATTTAAACTAGACAAATTACTATTTTACCATAATTATTTTCATAAAATTTTAGCTAGAATTAAGCCCTAAACTCTAAAAAACCTCACATATATAGGCAACTCCTTTATTGAACACCTTATAATTGTTTTCCCGCATGAGATAAATTGACGCCTTTTCATTGTTTTCCCAGGTGAGGAAAGAGAAAGAAGCGCTATGGCGAATTTGGAATTAATTTTCAAGTACGATATTTTAAGAGAGGCAACGTCCAATTTTGAGGAAGAGAATAAACTTGGCCATGGAGGTTTTGGATCTGTTTTTAAAGTACGTGTTTATTGTTTCACGCTATGTTGAAGTAAATTCGAAACTAATAAGAAACCATTTGTAAATTATCATAAAGTTTATTGGTTTGCAGGGGAACTTACCAGATGGCAGAGCGGTTGCAGTTAAACGGTTGCAAATAGGTTCAAACCAAGGACACTCTGAATTTCTGAATGAAGCAAATCTCATCAGTTGTATTCAGCACAGAAATCAAGTGAAATTACCCGGTTGCTCGTTTGAAAGTTCAGAAAGGCTCCTAGTTTATGAATATCTTCCGAACAGTATCCTCGACAAGATTCTATTTGGTTTCCTCTCCTCCTTTAACTTCCGAACAGTAGTGTCCACAAGATTCTATTTGGTTCCTTCTGGTTCTCTTTAAACTTCAAAACTGCTGCATGGTTCTTGGATTTGTTCGAGTTTGTATTCTTATCTTGCTGATGGATTGCTATTTATTTTGGTTTGTAATGCAATAATTGCAGATAAAACAAAAAGTCATCTACTTAACTGGCGTCAAAGGTCTGGAATCATAGTTGGAACTGCCCGTGGGTTGGCGTATCTTCACGAGGAGTCTGAGATTCGCTTCATCCATAGAGATATTAAAGCCAGCAATATTTTACTGGATAGTAAACTTAGACCCAAAATAGCAGACTTTGGATAAGCAAAATTCTTCAGAGAATATCTAACTCACGTTACAACTGGAATTGCAGGAACAATGTAAGAAATCTCTCTACTATCCCATCAGTCGGTAACACAATTAATAAATTACAACTCATATATCTGAAAATGGATTTTATACTTTTAAAAGGGTTTTGATATTATGAAGATTTCATTGTACATGATGACACTGTGCGCAGAGGTTACATGGCCCCTGAGTACGCCTTACGCGGACAGCTAACAGAGAAAGCAGATGTATTCAGCTTTGGAGTACTTGTACTTGAAATTATCAGCGGAAGAAAGAATCGCATTGTGGCTCAAGAAGAGCTTCCCATCGAAGAAGTATGCCTACTTAAAATCTCATCTTTCAAGTGGAAATTTCCTGAAATCTCGATTTGCATTCATGAAACCTTGCTAACTAAATGTTTGTAATTGTGGATGTTGGGCAACCAGACATGGAGATTGTACAAAACAGAGAAAGATTTAGAAATTATTGACCCGACATTGGAGGGCAGTTATTCGTGGGAGGAAGGGATTAGAGTGATCAAATTGGTCTTTTGTGCACCCAAGCAGTTGCAGCGTTGAGGCCTTCAATGTCCCGGGTGGTGTCGATGCTCACAAGTAAGAAAGAAAATCTTGCTTCTCCCACAAAGCCTGCATTCGCGGAGCTGGACGTTCTTGGCTTACCTGAAAAAACTTCAACCAGTAATTTGCCTTCAGAAGCAGCAAATTCTTCAGCTGCTGATCCCTCGTCAGGAATTCTGGAACCCAGGTGAAAATCAAGCAAGACAGGTTTGCTTTATCACCTCTGGTTTCTATAGTATGGTACTAAATCGGATATAGAAGCGGCTTGTAAAAGAAAAACGTCCAATTCCACCAGTTTGGGATGGTACATGAACGGTTTGCGTAAATATTGTTTTAGTCAATCAAACCACGGTGGACCTCTGTAAATTTGTAAGCGATAGTGAATGCCTGGTGTAATATAGAACTGTAGTATACAAATCATAAAATACACTTCTTGAGTTTGTTTATTCGTGTTTGCCATGGCAAAAATATTGCAAATCCTAAGCAACACAATTTAATGAAGGCTGCGAAAGTCCATGCTGCAAGTCATAACATAACCTAAAATTTACAGATTCCTTTACAATTTGCGCAAAAGTCAAATGTTTCATCTCATCTGTATATAATCATGCATAATGTATCCCATTAACGTGGATACAATGCAGAGTAGCCCAATCTACCTTTCTACCGCAAATTCCAAAATAATGTGGATTATATTTTACTTTAATTGCTGCTCTTAATTAATAATTAAATTGTATATACTGAATGGAGGAGCAAACTTTTAAATACATGTTTATGTGGTTGAAATTGTTTGAAAGATAATACGAAGCTAGCAAAATTAGATATAGTTAAATATTAAAAAAAAAAATTACATCAAGTGATATATTAATTTTTTTTTTTGGATTTTTTATTAGATTTTTTTGGGATTTATTGATGTATATACAGGTGAACATTAGCTTTTGTGAAAGTAACCAGCCTAATTCATATTAGCTTCAGATTTATCAAGCCCCTAGAGGGATCAGATCTTTCAAGATGCAAATATCTTTTTAAAGTGTAAAACTTTAGGAAAATTTTGCACCATGAGATATTTGATCTCTCTCAGGACTTGATAGATCAGAATTAAGATCGAACTAGGATGGTTTTAGTCGTGGGCAACCAAGGAAAAGAAAATCTACAGAATATATGATTAATTTTATGAATAACATGTAGTTATATCTAATATTAATACAATCATTTGTCATTTTAATTTTTATATTTTTTAAGTTACCTCTTTAATGATGAAACATGATGAAATAAAACTTTTGAATGCAAAGTGACAATAATAGTGTTGAATGATAGAAAATGTGAATAATAAGAATGTGGTCAATTACAAATAGTCTTCATTGTGATCAATTTTAAGCTATTTTCTTCTTCTATTCTTATTGTCACTTTATTACTTTTTCCATCTTTTTATATCAATTATATGAAAAGGACAATTGAAATTATAAACCATTTAAATCTTTAGCTTGATTTGTTGTAGTAAACATCAAACCTTGTCTCTCTTTATCTCCAATATTAATAAGTTGAAATACTATAACACAAAAATAAATGTGCATTGTCAATATTTCTTTCTTATTACACTGAAATCAACACTGTTAATCCACTCATTTTAAAATTAATGTACCATCATATATCCAATTACTTCAAATCAGAAATCAACATCTAACTGAAATCCATGCATCTAATGCAAACAATGAAATAAGATTATAAAACAGCTTCTACATTGAAATCAATGCATCTAATGAAATAAATCAAATAGGATTAGAAATCAACATCTGGACTTAAATAAATTCATCTAGTGAAAGTAAGAAAATAGGATTAGAAACTAACATCTACATTGGAATCGATGCATTTAGTGCAAGCAATCAAATATGATTAGAAATCACCATCTACATTAAAATCAATGCATTGAGTGTGAGAAATCAAATAGGATTAGAAATCACCATCTACACTGAAATCAATGCATCTAGTGAAAACAATCAAATAGGATTGGAAATTAACATCTACATTGAAAAAAAATGCATCTAGTGCAAGCAATCAAATAGGATTAGAAATCACCACCTACACTGCAATCAATGCATCTAGTGCAAACAATCAAATATGCTTAGAAATCACCATTTACATTGAAATCAATACATCTAGTGCAATAAATATTCTTCCCTCTCTCACCCTCCATATATATCTATATCTCCCTCCATCTCTCCCTCTTTGTCTCTCTATCTCACCCCCAAAAAGACACACCCTCTCTCACTCCATATCTATCAATCTCTTTGTCCCTCCTTCCCTCTCTTCACCTTCCATCTATATCTATATCTTCCCTTTCTCTCCCTCTCCCCCGCGTCTATCTCTCTTTCCTCCTGCTATCCTCTCTCCTTATCTCACCATTTTCCTTATCACCCCCTCTCTCTCTCTCTCCACCTTTATATCTCTATGTGTTTCTTCTCTCTCTCTCTCTCTCTCTCTCTCTCTCTCTGTTAGTATATCCCTCACTCTCTCATTCTCTCGGACTTCTTTACCCCCTTATCTCCATCTCTCTTTCTTTGTATTTATATCTCACCCCCAAATGTACACACTCTCTCTCCATATCTCCCTTGTCACTCCCTCTCTCTCTCCACTCCTCACTCTCTATGTCTTTATTATTCCCTCCCTCTCTCCCCCTCCAACTCCGTCCCTCTATCCTCCTCTCTCTCTATTCATATATCTCATCCTTCCTCTCTCTCTCTTTCTCTCCTACCTCCCTCACTCTTCCCCCATCACTCTCCCCCTCTCTCTCAACTCCTCTTTCTCATCCTTCTTCTCTCTCCCTTTCTCTCCTAACTATCTCTCTCTTCCCCCATCACTCTCACTCTCTCTCTCTCTCTCTCTCTGCCCTCCAATCCTCTCTCTCCCCCCATCACTCTTTCTCTCTCTCTATCTCTCCAACTATGTTACTATGTCCTTCCCTCTCTCCTTCTCTCTCCATCACTCCCCCCTTCTCTCCATATCTCCTTCTTTGTATCTTTATCTCACCCCTAAACATACACACTCTCTCTCCATATCTCCCTCGTCACTCCCTCTCTCTCCCCACTTCTCACTATTTATCTTTCTTCTTCCCTCCCTCTCTCCTCGAGCGAACTCCATCTCTCTAAACCTCCCTCTCTCCTTCTTTCCCTCAGGTCCTATCTCCCTTCCTTCCCTCAGGTCCTATCTCTCTTCCTTCCTCTCTCCCCCTTTCTGTCATACCTCCTCTCTCTTCCCTCCTCCTCCTCCTCTCTCTCTCTCTCTCTCACTTTTCCCTCCAATCCTCTCACTATCTCCCCCCCTCTCTGCTTCTCTCTCTCCGCCCTCCATCTTTGTGTGTATCTCTCCCTCTCTTACCCTTATCTTCCTCTCTCACTCTTCTCCCTCTCTCTCTCTTCTACCTCTATCTCTCTTCATTACTCCTATCCCCTTCCTTCATTTTATCTCCATCTCTCCCTTGTCACTCCCCCTATCTCTCCACCTCTTTCACTCAGTGTCTTTGTTCTTCCCTCCCATATATATCTAGAGTTAATATATATTATGATATATTGATATATATTATAATATAATAAAATTAATATTGTGTTAATCCAAAATTATTAAATCTAATAATTTTAATAATTTTAATATTTTAATATTACTTTTAAGGTTAATAACGCTTTTTTGCATGGTATTAATAATAATTTGGTTCATAGGCTTCACCTAAATAAAACCTATTTTTTGAGTGTTAGTACATATAAATAAGATTATGGATTAAATATAAAAAGATTTTATTTATTTACCATAACCTTGGTATATTTATATTTTTATTTATTTACCATGGTATTTGTCCATAGGATTGGTATATAATTAGATGTTGATTTCTAATCCTATTTGATATATTTTTATTTATTTACTATACCTCTTTATATGTCTTTTATATTTATTTATCTACCATGCCTAGTTTATAAATATGGTATTTGGCCCATGGTATTCAGAACATGGTATTAATAATACTTTGTCCCATGGTATTTGGCCCATAAGCTTCACCTAACTAAAACATTTTTCTTGAGTTTTGATAAATATAAAGAAGTTTATGGAGTTAATATAAAAATATGTTTTATTTATTAACCATAACTTAAAAAGAGGTTTTATTTATTAACCATACCTCTGGTTTATTTATACTTTTTATTTATTTACCATACCTCTTTTTCTTAGTGTTCACAAATACAACTTTGGGTTAAGAGGTATGTACAATTATTACAAATATATTTATTACAATTGACCTGAAATTACAAATGTTTACAAACTTTCTTACATTACATCTACACATATGCCCTATACTGGGTTGTAGATTGCCTCTTGGGGCATTTAGGCTTAACTTAGTTTCTTTATGTATTGATGCTTAATTTTAACTTAATTTCTTTATGTGTTGATTCTAGCTTAACTTTGTTGGTTGAAATAGTTTGAAAGCTAATAAGAAATTAAGCCTAACTTAGTTTATTTAAGTATTGATTCTTAAGTTTAACTTAGTTTCTTTATGCATTGATTCTTTCATCACTAGTAAATATACAAAAAATATTCTCACTTCCATTTTTTTTTGGCTTCTTGCAAGTTTATAAAATTATTCACCAGCTAGGTCCTCGCCTATAGAGGATCTATTAATTTAACATGGTATTAGAGTTTTGAAGAGCCTGAATTTTTTTTTGTAGGTTTGAATATCAAAGCATTGGAAACTGATGGGAGATTCAAACTACTAGAATTTTCCACAAATTGAAAGTGCAGAAAACTGTCAGAAAATTGAATGGGTGAAAAAAGGAAATTCAGAGCTTCCACCATTCTCACTTTGTGTGATTATTATGAGTGTAATATGATGATTTTTCTTCAACTTAGGAGCAGTTAATCATGGGATCTGAGACAAAGCCAATGTGAGAGGATGAGAAATTCGATTAGATTAATAGATATGACATGGCTTATGGAAGATTGTGTCGATCCTTGTCTCGTGATATTATTTATAAGATCATAAATATTGAATCGCCACATCAAATCTATACTAAATTAAAAGGATTATATGGTGATGAAGATGATATAAAAGAACACAATTTGGAGACAGAGAGCTTGACTATTGCATCAATCTTGAAATTGGTGAAGAATTCTTCAACAACGTGGACAAATATTCTCAAGACTGTTGCACATGAAGACACTATTTCTTCTGTTGATGAGGAAGTTGTTTCAGATGATAACGTCATCATGTAGAATAATGAATACTTTGCACATGAGGAAATATCTTCCTCCACTAGTGATGAAGACTCTTCTACACTTGGAGACGTTGATTTCGAAAACATAGAAGAGGACTTTAATTCCTCAACTATTGATGATGTTGATGATACAAATTTGACAATGTCTCGCCTTCACGATGTGCCACATGAACTCTCAAGTGCATATCCATGCATGCATCCAAGGATGCATCTTAAACACCATGCATGAACCCATGAAGGCATCCCAAAAGCCATGCATGGAAATGCATGTAAGCTTAGAGATAAACATGCCCATGCATGCATATATTGTTAATGCATCTTATCATCAAATTCATGTTGAAGTTGTAGGGAATCCATATTGACATGCAACCATGGATAAGGAGAATCAATCCTTGATCTGAACATGGGAATTGATACCTCTACTTTCGAAAATGAAACTTGTTCCTCCATATACATTTGCAAAGAAGGATTCAACTTCCAATTATGTACTTAGGTCGGGATCTAGCCCCATTTTTAAGTCAAGCAAGAAGTAGGTTATCATTTATTTATCATCAATAGAGGACACGCACAAAAGAGAAGTCATTTCTTCCATTCAAGAAATTTGGTTTTAGCATTTCCTTTTTGATCTTAGTATTTTTGTTCATTGTCTGACTATCATATGGTGTGACAGTCAAAGTACAGTAATGTTTTGCAGTGATCTAGTGCAACGACAATGGACCAAACATATCGAGATCTACGTGCACTACATCATAGGAATTATTCATCATGAGGCCATTGACCTACAATATTATCCTAGTCTAAGAAAATTATCGATGGCTTCACCAAAAAATTCACTGAGCAGAAGTTTCATTTTCTGTGGGATCGTTTGAGGGTGAAGGACAATACTTTCCTAGCAGTTACCTTTTCTTATAGTTTTGTGTTTTATTTTGAGTGAGGGCATTGTTCCCACTATGTTTTCACTCTTTCCTATTTCATGCACTATACATGTGTAGCTAAAATAGCCTTGTTGTGAAGACTCATCCATCTTGCACCATACTCACCTAAGTAATGCTTAAGGGGAGGGGGTGTGGGGTTTGGTGTACATGTACATTAACATAGCATAAAGTGCACGTAGCTTTAGTTAGATTTTGTGCTTACATGCAATTAAGTTTAACTTAGATATTTTATGTATTTCTTATTTAGTCACTACTTAATACACATAATTCATTCCCTCTTCCAGATTTTTCTCAATTCTTGCAAGTTTATGGAATTATTCTCCATCTAAGCCCTTACCTATGCACACTTTATTAATTTAACAAAACCTTTAAAATCAAAGGTATGCATGGGACAATACTACTACAAAGTGGTACCTTCTGCCTTGACAATTATAATAATTTTTCTAATAAGCTATAGAATCAATTAGATGTCCAACTATAAATCATAGTAAATTTAAAGGTTGTAGAGTAACTATTTTAATTTTGGAGGTTTTCTAAAAAATAATTAAAAATTTATTATAACTAGAAATTGCACCAAATATTGCAAATTAAATTTGAAAGTAATCCTTACATATTCAAAATCATTGAAGTAAAAAATAGTACATTTGATGCTAAGATTGTTTCTTTCCACACAAGTTTGGTGCATATTTCTTTCTTCTCTCGTAGTATTTTTTTACCATTTTAAAGAAGAATTGGTTCCTTAATCTAAATAGGTATAATTGATATGGATTGACATATCTTACTAGAGACATTTACGGTAGACCCTTCAGGCCCTACAAGTTTCAACACCCTAAAAGTAGCTACAAGGAAGAGGTTGCACTACAAAGTGACTACTATGTTCTCTTGTCAGCGGTTCAGGAAACATTGTTCAGTTCAGTTCAAGAAGCAGGGTGGAGCCAAAACCATTTAGGATAGGCGAATACAATCCTTGCATTGAACTTTTCATTAATAAGTCGTTGTTACTTGACGTTGCAGTTGCTTCAAATTTAAGTGCAAAGTGCTTAAATTGGTATTATGTTTATGAGTTCTAATTACTTTTACTTTAAAAATAAATAAGTTGAACCATTACACAAATCAAAATTTGGTTGACAGTTAACATGGTGAGATCTAATTGCGAAAGAACTCCCAATTCCCGGCTAGGAGAATTGTTTTCAAAGAAGAACACCTTATCCTTAGGGAGTAAATATTTATATCTTCGCTTTTTTATTTTTCAATTGAGAAACCACCATAAAAAAAATGTTTATTTTTTAATTAAATAATAAAATTAATTGTTAATTTACTTTGATTTAATGAGAATGTGAGTGATAAGAAAATTTTGGCATTTTTCTTGTCACTCCCTTTGGCATTAAATTAAAGTAAATTAACAATTAATTTTATTATTTAATTAAAAAATACATTTTTTAAGGTGGTTTCTTAATTGAAAAATAAAGCAACAAAGATATAAATAGTTTTTTGAGTTGTAGATTTCAATGGAATTTTTTTTCCCTATTTTATTATATAATTATTTTACATTTTAATCACATAGCAATTTTTTGTTTTTTAAAATGCATTTTTGAATATGTAAATAAATTCAACACCCTGATTTTTTTTTGAATCTATTAGATCATGGAAAGTTCACAATATGATTCCAACAAATTCCTATAAAATTTGGAATAAATTTAATCAAAACTCTATATATATTCATATTTATATATATAACTTCAATTTATAAAACAAAATAAATTTTTATTCCACGACTTTTTTTGGTCAACATTCCGACAATATGACAAAAAAAAAAATAACACTTTCCAGATATACAATCATTTCATATAAACCCTTAAATGAATCTTAAGAAGAATGAAAAACCCATGTATTATCTTACAACTAATTCCTGGTATTTGCTCACGAACTCTCATAAAGTTTACAACACTTTTGCCTTACATATAAGACAACAATCAGCTTGAAATCGTTTATTAACGAATGACAATACAATCATCTTTGAAATTGTTTATTGACAAATGACAATACCATCATCTTTGAAATTGTTTACAGAGAGATGATGATGCAATAGCATGGATTAGACTATATGGCTTACTAAAAACAAGTCCCTACTGAAAAGGAGTGGATAAATGTTAGTGCAAGTGGATATTCTATTTTCTTAATTTTTTTCCCAAGTGAAATGAAAGCCATGTCTTATATAAATGAAGAGCATGTCTTACTATATAAAAATTGAACTTTTATGCTAACAAAATATAGATTTTTTGGTGTCATTCTTCTCTTGTCTAACTATGGTATTGCCTATAGTAAGGCCATCGTGCACCTATTAATGATGGTTTGGTTTGATACCAAACTGCACTCGTCATATTTTGGGTGTTATTTTCCATGCTCTCACTCCACTTGGTAGTCCTCGCATTTTTGTTGTTGTGAAGCAATCATTTGCACTCATTATCTGATACCTAGCCTGAACTTGCGAGGATTTTGACATTATTTGCCATCTTTTCACTCCACTTGCTCTGGCATTTTTGTTATGTTGCAAGCATGTTTATAAATTTGATTTGAGTTACAGTTTTATTCTAAACTCAAACTTATTTTGGCATTTTAGTTTTCCTGTTGTATTTGTTTCATTCTGGTTAGTCTTTTAAAGTAGATGTGACTCATCTCTTCCAAATTTTATTGGTACTTATAAATTAATTATTTAATTACATATTTCCATATCTTAGATTAAAGTAATGACCTCTATCGTGAATATGGACTTAAATTAAATTGATGACCTCTACCTGAAGTGGCACCACAAACAACATTATGTAAGGTTTGCAAATAACACCTTTCTATTGAATAAAGCGTAAGCCTCCTAGATTACTCATGGCAAATTGCAAGGGCAATTTAATCTGTTCTTTATTTACTTATTTTATCGATTATTAAATTTCAAGAATATTTTGAAATCGCATAGACCGGAGCCTGTAAATTGAGGCACTCTTACCCCCAATTTGAAAATATTCTCAAAATTGACAATCAAGATAAAAACAGTTGTTCATCCCAAATCAGTTAATCTGCGCTTTACAAAGAACTTAACCAGTAAATTGTGATAACGTGAATTACACCATATTGCAAGCCATGTAATAATCTTTCCCTCTTGATATTATGTGCTCAACGATCCTGAAATTGTAACTGAATCATTCAATGTTATGAATCTATAATGTTCTTCTTGATTAGTTTGTGTCATGCGAACTGTTCAGCTATTTCATTACAGCAGGTGACGTCGTGACGATGGCAAACTATACTTCACTAAATAAGTTCCGGATTGGATATAGTTGGGTATTTGGTATTTTTGAAGAACTATACTTTGACTAAATGTACTGTTTTGTTGTTTAATATTAACAAAATCAGTCTGAAATAGTTGGGTATTTGGGTATTTGAAGAACTATAGTTTGACTAAATGTACGGTTTTGTTGTTTAATATTAACAAAATCAGTGCGAAAAAAAGATCAACGAAGGAATAGAACTTTTATTTTTAATTACCAAGTAACCAAATGAAAAAAGTGGTTTTTATTTTTAAATTACAGTATGTATTTTTATTTAATAAAATTGTATCTTTTAAAGTGGTGGGACAATTGAGCGAGTAATCATATTTTTATTAGGCTGAGAATATACTTTAGTACGTAACAAAATGGAAAGGGTGGGATTTATTTTTAAATTACAATCTGTATTTTTATTTGATAAAATTTCCTTAAGTAAGAGTAAATTAAATATTATGATACTGTTGATTAATTTTTATTTAAATTAAATTTGTTTTTATTTTAATTAAAAGAAGAGGATAATAAAATGTTAATAATTTTTGAAATTAACTTTAAATGATCAAAAATAAATATTATTATTATTTAATTAAAATAAAATTTGGTTAAAAACATTATTTTATATTCAATTATTTTAGAAAGTCTCCTTTTTTTTCAAGATTTTATTTTCATGGGATTAATATGTAACTATATATTTTTTTTAATGGAATAAATATGTAATTTTTTAATTATAGTTAATTTGTTATTATTTGAGGAAGGTTTATTATTTAACTAAAACTGGTCATATTTTCCCATAATGATATATGTACGAGGGTAAAATGATTATCTAATTGAGTGATATAGGATATTTTCAAGTGACTTGGCTTTTAAAAATGTTCAATTGTGTATAGTTAAAATAAATGAGCTTTAAGTGTGCAATTAATAAATTCAAATAAAGTGTAAAATAATTAAAGAAGTTTAAACATAAATAAATATAGAAGGTTGATACAAGAAGAAAATAAGAACAAAAAAACCGATAAAAAAGTTCCTAGAGTGTGAACTATGTCTCAAGTTCCTGCCTCCAAGGGAGTGACCACTTTATTATTCTCTAAAAGTTGCAATCACAAATACGAAAAATGCCTCCAAAATTGTGCTACAAATGAGATATATACAACGAAGTGATCTCTAAAATGCCACAAAAAAACATCATAGTTGTTGCAAAATCAAGATCTAACACCCCACTTATTTACAAAATACACAGCCCAAAATAACTCGTAAAGACTCTCGACACTATAATATATACAACGATAAAACTTGTGCATTGGAATTTTTTTTTGTTTAAATAGAGTTGGGGGTCTCTAACCTCAAGGTAGAGCCCATGGAGGGCCGCAACAATAAAAAAATATTCCCCACAATGCATTATTGTTATAACCACACAACAATACCCATGCCAAATATAATATATGGTGTCCAATTACGTATCTTTCATTTGGGTGTATATCCAACCGAAGAATGGTTTTTAATAATAAGCAACCTAACCACTCTGTCCCATGTGCATATGTTCTAACAATTTGTATGGGATTAGCGGATGTGCATTGGTTTGAAATAAATATCATTTCCTTTATAAAATTCCTTACCATAGTATCACCAACCATGTTGATATTTTGTTACAACAAAATTATAGCGTGGTGATATTGGTATCAACCATGCCCCGTTTATTATTTAAACATTAGCGATTGTTCATTTGTTGTGGTGAATTGTTGAAAACTCCCAAGGAGGTTACAAGGTGAAACTTGAAAACTTCCTTTTTTTGGCTTTTATGATTATAACCGAAACTTTAACTAATAAATTCACCCATTTCATAATAAAACCCACAACTATCTCAATGGTTGTGTTGTTGGATTATCTCCCCCGACATTGTGGGTCCAAACCCCACTGATACAAATCATCAAACAAATTTTAAAACCCTCTAAATTTCTACATTGTTCCCAAGATTCCATGTGGCACCTTCTGAATGGGCCAAGTGGAAACCTTTCATTTGATAACACCATTTTCCCAGTCATCACCACATCAACCTTTACCCGCCACACTGCTATTGAATCAACGGCACATGTCATATCCATAATATGCCACATCACCCTATCCATATTACCATGTATCATGCCCAAATGTTTCCAAGTGTCCTCTAAGTTTGGCTTTTTCCCTATTGGTCAAAATATTAAAACTTCCATGACCTTTTCATATGAAATCTATTTGTTGTGATTCAAGTTTCATTAGAATCGCTCATCGAGCTCTTTGAAATGGCATTATTTCCATAATATTTTGAGAAATTTCAATTTTAGGCCTTTTTGGATCCTCTTGGGTCAATCATCCCCATTGAGAGGATTTTGGAACTCCAAAAGGTTATTAATGAGACACTACGTATGGGATCTTCCTCCCCACTTGTCGGGTATTTTTCCACCATGTTCTGTGTACCTTGCTCATCACAATCAACTACATAAAAAATATGAAAACAAAAACCTAATTGTTATCCATCTACAATTTTCCACATCCTTCTACATGTGTTGCTTAAACTACTACCCATGCACTAAAAATTATCAACATCAAAAAATACAATTAAATGTCAATGAAAAAGGACTAACAAAATTCTTGATCATCTTGATAGGTTCCCACGAAAAATTCCCATGCTCTAGAACACATGCTTTTTCCACCATTGCAGATATGATTGAAAATGTATTGCTTGCGGTCACAAGCCTTTTTAACTTCTTTGTGGTTACCAATGAAGAATCATCCTTCATTTGATGAGCTCGGATGATATACTCTATTTCATCCTTAAGAAGGCGGCACATGTTTTTCTTCATATAATAGATAGCTTTCCTTTCAAATAACCACTTAGAAGAAAAATTCCACAAATATCCAATGGAACCGCATCTATTTGAACTTCATCCACAATTTAGACGTAATAGAAAACCTAATCTTACACTTCTCAGTATCTTGTAGCTTAGTGTTGTTACATACCCATCCAAGTGGATAAGGTTTAAGATATTGCATTGTTTCAAAATTCAGCTTCTTAACAACTGCCTCATATATCATATTGGCTTGAGAACTAGTTTCAAACAAAGTATCTAATTTTACATGGTTGGTTGCCACCCTTATGTGAAAGAGTTCATTCCATAGAAGACAAAATAGAATAACTAGAACCAACATGTGAATCTGATATACCTTTCAAACCCATGACTACGATTTATGCCTCATCAGTAGTGTTTGATCCTAGATCCTACTAGACTCTCACTGCCACCTTCTGCTTTCCCTTCTTATCTTGAAACTACTTAAGCCTTAATTCTAGATGTAGCTTCCAACAATGATCATCATTATGTTTCTCTTTCTTACAAATAACAAGAAAATTTTCCATTTCTCTTCTTCACAAAATATGTTCTCTTTGGCTTCTCCTTTCCTTTTCCTTTATCGTATTTCAATTTAATATCTTCCATGGAGGCTTGACCACCTTGTTTACTTGCTTCAATATAGGTTGCTTTGCTACAAACCTGATCCAGGTTAGATGGCTTCAACAAGAAAATAGTATTACATATATACCCATGCAAACTACCATTATACTTCAAAAGTGTCTTGTATGTTTCAAGTTGAAAATTTAATGCCAATGCCTTTTTCCTAAACTCCTTTGTAATTTTTTCACACTTTGGAATTTATGCTACCACGAATTTTTCCATTATACTATTACCTTCTGATCATGTGCCAAATAATATAATTTGTTTTCAATGCTAAAGTAAATTCAAACCATGAGGAAATACTTTTGCATTCCTGACGTGTAGTCTCCAACCATATTAATGCAATACCTTCCAACAAAAGAGAGGCTAACTAAATTTTTATCTCATTATTGACATTTTTTTGCATGCAATAATATACTTCCATCTAGTGAATCCAATTGTCAATATTTTCAACATTAAGCTCACCATCATAGAGTACCAAGTTGAATTTTATATCCACCTTCAATAATGGGTGCTTGAAAGTATCTTTTCCATGAGTATATGGAGGAGGAGAATGAGGATAACTTGGAGAAGGATAAGGAGGAGAAGGAGGAGGATAAATTTTCTAATCACCTTTATTTCCTTCATATTTGACCTTTTTTTATGAGCTTCCCTCTCGAGAATTTTTCCATTCCCGATAAAATTCACTTACCATGGCCTCTATCACCATGAAAGTTTCATGAAACTCTGTCTTGGAACCAAAATGATTCTCTTCTCCCTTGTTTGAAAACAATTTACCTTCGAGTGAAGCTTCTCAATCTAATTTATGCATTGCCTTCGACAAGTATTACTTCGACTTGCTTAAATTTTCTATTCATTATCATGCAAACTCACAAACCACTTGATCTAGGATCTTTTAAAGTGACTTGGATTGTAAAAATTTTCAAGTGTGTTATTAAACTAAACAGACTTAAAGTGTCCAATTAGTAAATTGAAATTAAACATAAAAGATTTAAATAATATGCAATTTAAAGAAATTTATAATGTCAACATAAGAAGAAAATAGGAACACAACCAATTGAAAACAAATTTCATCCAACGTGGACTATGTCTATAACATCCTCCTCTCACATTTACCCAAGATAACTAGTCTGTTGGGGTAAACATGTTATGAGAGGCTACTATGATGTGATTCAAACTCCTAGGTCACTTGAAGGAAGTGGAATCAACAGAACGCAATGAATCTGACCATCCACACATCCTACAAAACCTCCATGAGGTAACCCACCCTTAGAGGTGACCAACCCATGAGGGAACTTAATATTTCAAGTAATTAAACACTGAGTCACTCCCTTTCCAAGGAATGCATGTGACTGAGAGCCCTAGTTGCTCCCATGATCCTACCTGAGTGTGATTGTATCCTCTTTCTGTCAGTGATATACCAACTATTGTGAGATTTAAGGCTAAATTGCAGTGCTAGAACCTAGTCATTGGCCAAAAATCGATGAGACTTACAGAAATGAGAAGTAACATAGAAACATTGATGCCTATGAAAATTCTTGAACAAATACTTGACTAGACCCCTACTAGCCATGATAGTCATTTCATCAATAATGTCACAAATATGCATTATATAGGCCATAATAACATATTTGAGCATAGGGGTCTCATACTTATTTGAGAATCACTAAGAAGAATTGATGCCTTATCCCAATAACTACATTATCATCTATTAGGTCATATATTAGCTGTTCATTCATTAATATATGAAAACATGATGAGAACCATACATCATCACTGTCATAAAACATTCTCATAACAACATATGACCAACATAAATAATGAGGATACAACAACCATAAATTCCAAATATGAACTAGTATGTTTGCACATAAAATACCAAGGAAAATAACTCTTATTGATGAATGCAAAATCCAACCTGGTATGGGCCTTCCACGTTCCACCCGACCATAGATTGGTTGAGCCAAATATCTCTTCATCGAATCACCCACATACCATATTGCAAGAATGAATGTAGGACTCAAAACAAAACAAAATAACCAAGGATTCACAAAACTAAACCACCTAACCCATATCAATATAATCATGCCTTACTGCAATCCTCAGCGGATCACAAGGCCATAAGCAATCATGGATGCCTCAAAATATCTCCACCTAAAACTTGAGGAATTTGTTTTTCTCAACCTCTTGGATTTACCGTGTATCCCGCCATTACCGGTCAAGGGATTCCTAGGACTATGAGGTCTCCACCCTTTGTGCTTTTCCATGTATCCCAACCTAGGATTCCTAATCCCAATCAAGGGTACCACCACTGAGCTTTATCATGTATCCCACCATTCACCGGTCAAGGGATTCATAGGATCAATGATTCTTTGTATCATATTTACATAGCACCACATGTCCAACATGCACATAGAACCATATGAGCACAACACTACATATCCAACATGTGCACAGTACTATATGTACGCAACACTGCATATCCAACATGTACATAACACCATCTATACTCAACAGTTCATAAAAACGATTTACACAACACCATATATACATAGCATTGCATAAACAACATGCACACAACTCCATCTATACATAGCATTGCATAAAAAACATGTACATAATGCCATCTGCACATAGCATTGCATATACTCAACACCATATGTATATAGCACTTCATAAACAACATATACACATTATCATATATACAAAAACCACATGTACAAAACATCACAAGTACAATCTGTACAACATATACATAATAGTAGTATTGCACATCCATAGAACACGCACTGACTCTACCAAGAAACCTTGCTTCTAGGGTGCTTTCACTATTCATGGATGTTCCAACATGCCATTGATCACACTGCTTCCATTCTGTTGATGTATCCCTCAATATTACCTGTACATAACTTAAACATAGTCATAATACAAACATATAATATCAATTCATATCCACATGATACTGACCTTGTAGATATGTCAAGGATACATAAAATATGAACCTCTTCATACCATTCACCTGCATAAGTAATCATTCCTCCACGAGAATGATCCCCGATGACCCTAGAAGACAATGACATACATACATACATATATCCATATAAACATTAGCATAAAAAAATCATGATCCCCGATGACCCTGTCAAACAACTGCATATATATATATATATATATATATATATATATATATATATATATATATATATATATATATATATATATATATATATATCTGTGTGTGTGTGTGTGTGTGAGCACTAGAACAAAACAATCCTAATGGCCCTATCAGTTAATGACATACATGTATACATAGATACATACACACATATATAGAAATCATCATAGTCATAATCGCAACATAATTTCTAAATAACATAAGGTCAAGGTTAAGAGAACTACCTTTATCCATGCGTAAAATTGAGAACAATAGTTCCCAACATAGTCGAGGCATGTGACACCTCAAATCCATTTACTTTACCCTTTTGGTTACCTTTCTCATGTTTATACTGCCACCGTCCATTTACTACAATGGACCCAACCAAACGAACCAATTTTCATATTCTTACCTTCGCTACCTTTATACATGCTTCGGGCTTCATTCAAGTCTTACATTACCTGCTAGGTTTCACTCATCTCTCCCTAAGCTCCATTAAAATTCCTCTTTCCCAACCGATTCCTAAGACCCTCAAAACATAAAAGGGCATAAAAAGGAAGAAACAAGAAGAAATCCATGAAAACCAATAACAATACGACATCATAAACAAAGTGGTATGGCCATACAATAGACATAAACAAAGCTGAAAATCAAGCACAACAAATCACAAAAGACCAAAATCACAAGCCTAGCAACAAACACCCTTACTCAATCATTATGGTTCCTAGTGCTTCCAAAGGAAAGCTCAACCCGAGCCTTCTCCAATATTTCATGTAAGTCTCTCAGCCATGCAATCCCCTGCCTCATCTCATCATAAACACATGACTATCAGTGCATAAACAGTATAACAATATACCTTACCTTATTATGCCAAGCACATTTCCTTTTAACTGAACACACATGTCAGCCACATGTTCCAAATATAAATACTATCATATCTATCAATTTTAAATAAAACTTTACCAAGTCTAAAAACCATTTCATTATCAACAATCAGCTCACATTCATCCATCATAATACATAATGTTACAACCATCACCTAATTACTCTTAAATACATCTCAATTGTCTCAACACATACGTGTTAGTAAAACCATCTTAAAACAAAAATCATTCCTTCTTGCAATTAATCAAGTATTCAAACAATAAATGACATAATAAACACCAAATAAATGACATAATTAAATAGTCAAGCACTAAGAAGACGACATAATCAAACTCATTACTTTAATGTATCTCATGGGAGGCTACCTTGTTTGGACAATCAATCTAATTTATCACGATATAACTTCACAACATATCAACTCAACCATAAATAAGCTCGTGGTGTACATAACAATAACTAGCTAACATGTTCACATCATAAACTGATAAAATATGATCATTCATGCCTAAATATCACATATCCATAGTTAGTCTAGATTAGTACAACACAATATCACAAATAGGTTGAACCATACCTATATTTCATAACCCTAAACATTTGCATAGGCCAATCCAGATCAACACAATACATATATCATCAAGATATTAATGCAATAATCATAATCATCAAGTTAAATAACATATAACAACAAAACGTTAACATATAACATACTTATCAATAAGATATAACATAATCATCAAGTTAACTATCATAAAACAACAACAACATTGCATATAAATACAAGTTACTATCATTCATGAATATTCAACACATGTGCATATGACCACACTGATTCACTAGCATCTACCATGTATGTAGCCACAACAACAATAAAATGATAAACATGTATATAACTCTAATGCATATAACAATCCATTAACTAACATACCAACGTTCCAAACATACAATACATGTATTATGATTTTCTCTTACCCCAAAGTCTAGTGTTACAACCTTGATCTAATAATCTGCATCTCCTGCTCTATCCCAACCAATACATTAGCATCATAACATGCCAATAGCATCATGACGACCTAATTTCATACAATGACCTCACAATGAATGTCTGGCCTACTATATATGTATAACCATAACCATGAAAATACATGCATAACAAAATATATACACTAAAATGCATAACAAATTCATAACTAACGTGCATTTATGACAAATGCATCCTAACAAAAACATCATAACCTCCTACATGGAAACAAAACTATAACAATGACTACCACCATGCATGCATAACAAGCACGTAGACCACAAGAATAAATAAAACATATGAAACACATTCTTTCCATCCAGTCTAAGTGTTGAACCATGCTCTGATACCACTTTGTAGCACCCTCCTCCCACATTTACCCAAGGTAACCGATCCGGTGGGGTAATCATGTGACGAGATGCTACTATGATATGATTCAACCTCCTAGGTCACCTTAAGGAAGTGGAACCAGTGAAACACAACCAATCTAATCATCCACGCATCCTACAGAACCTCTAGGAGCTAACCCACCCTTCCAAGGGACCAACCCTCGAGGGAAATCAACACTTGAAGGAATTAAACCCCGAGTCACTCCCTTTCCAAGATATGCATGTGACTGATAGCCCCAGTCGCTCCCATGAGCCTTTCTGAGTGTGAATCTCGCCTCTTTTTACCAATGTTATGCTAGTGAATGTGAGATTTAGAGATAAATTTTAGTGCTAGGACTGAGTCACTACCCATAACTCCATGAAACTTACAAAAATAAGAACTACATAGAAACAACGATGCTAATCCAAATTCTTGAACAAATACTTGAGTTGACCCCTACTAGACATGACAAAGATTTAGTTAACACATGTCACAAATATGCATTCTACAGGTCCTAATAAAATATCTGAGCATAGGAGTCTATGAAAAAGCCATCCCGGTATGGGACTTCTATGTTCCACCCAACCATATATTGGCTGAGCCAAATATCTCTTTAGCCAATCACCTCAGTGCCATATTCCAAGCATGAATGTGGGACTCAAAACCAAACAAATCAACTAGGGCTTTCCGAGGCTAAACCACCTCACCCTCATCAATAAAGCTAGGATTTAATGCAATACTCACCGGATGACTACGACATAAACACGCATGGATGCCTCTAGATCTCTCCACCTAAACCATGAGGAATTTTCCCATATCAACCTCTCAAATTTACCGTGTATCCTGCTATTACACCATTTTTTGGTCATCTAATCCATTGTTATTAGATGGACCCAAGTACACCAAGTAAGACCAATTTTACCCCAAGTAAAATCACATTCACTATAAAAAATAACTTAGTAAAGCACCTCTATTAAGTTGTTTATGGTCTAAGCAGGAAACCCCATGGGGAAACATTAAATAAATCCATATTTGTTTGATTTTTCCGCAAGGAATAATTAGTTAAACAACAATTTAATTAATATTCCTGGTTATATTTAACCCAAAACAAGGAAATTAATTAGATAAATCATTGTTTATCTTATTATTTTCTGAGAATAACTATTTAAACATTACTTAAATAATATTCTTTGTTAAATAAGACTACATCTCCATTAAATAATTAAATAAATCATTATTTATTTGATTATTACTCAAGCATATCCTTAAAATGATAAGAAAATCATTTATTTATTTATTATTACTTAATCACATCCTGAAAATGATAAATAAATCATTTATTTATTTATTATTTACAAATAAGGGGATTTGACTCAAGTCAAATTCCTTTTCCCTCCAACAAATATAATAAAATATTCAATAAAAGTCGGATCTTGATTTGGTTAATAATATTTTAATTATGCACCAATATCTAGACTAACTCAATATTTTATTATAAATAGAAGGGTTTTCCCATTCATTTGTCACCTTTTGTTGCCTAAAGATAACTCTGGATCTCAACTCTTGGTCTGGCTATTGATCCATTATCATAGCCATATTTTTCCATTTTTTTCTGGGTTTTCTACACCATCAAGAGAGAGGAATTTTAAATCTGAAGTGCTGAGGACTTACAAGAACCCATCCCATTGAGGAGAATAGGGAACACCCTCTTGTGTTTTCCTCCCAAGTGCCATTAATAAAAATTTCATTGGATATATTCTTGTCTTGTCAATTGAATCTATGGAGTAAATCTTATTTTTCTACTGTTTAATGTCTTCTAATGCATAGATCTATATTTTTGCAGCATTTGTCTTAATCTTCTAACTGCAGATCTGAAGATATTAGCAGTCATTTCTACTGTTAGGGTTGTTTTTTATGTGCAGCTAAAGTGGTATTTTTTTGTACACCTCGAATCAAGATTCATACTAACAATTAGCGACTCCACACGAGTTTATAATTACGACTGCTATTGTTTTTGTAATTCTTGCATATCCAGCTGCTTCAAACCCTAGGATTTCTCTTCAAACCCTTGTTTTTTATTTTATTGATGTTGTTTTTAACCCATAAAACCCTAAATCGACAAAAATTCTAACTTCTATGTGTTTTTGGACCTATTGCACAGGTGACAGACATCAACCACAGCTAAGACGACAACCTTTTCTGAAATCTTCCGCCAAGAGTGTCAAAAGTGCAGGTCACACTTTTCAGCCCAAAACCTGCGACCTAGACCTCCAGGGCGCACTTTACTACCCAAAAAGTGTGACCTCTGCTGAAAACAGGTCAGAAACTGCGACCTGGACTTTTTGCAGGGATTTTTCTGAAAGTTTTATGGGTTTGTTTGAGCCTCTATTCAGGGTTGTCTAACATCTGTCTTCGCCCGTTTTGGACCCGAACTTGTTCTGTTTTGCTCAAATAAGTGGGAACTTAGCCCCCTAGGGCTTCAGTACCCTCCACTTTTTGTGGAAAAGTTTTTGCTGTTGCAAGTTGTCTGAAATTTCAGAGTCTTCAACCTTTTTTTCAGATATGATACCTCACCTTCAGATTCGCTTCAGATCAGCTTGTTAACCATCCAAATCTCCTCTTTTAGATTTTCTTGGGTTTTCCTTTAGGATGCACTCTGCTTCCCTCCTGGAGATAGCCTTTCACCACCTATTTTTACAGAAATTCTTCCTCTGATTTGTTGTTGTTTCTGCACCACTTTCCAGCAGATTTTGTCCTTTAGATCCCTGTCCCTTCTGACCTTAGATCTATTGGTTGTTTTAGTGTGTTTTGATTTGTTTTTTTGCTCACCTATAGACTAGTTGTTGAGAGTCCCACCTCCTTGGGTTTAGATTATTTCATTATTAGCTGTTTATTTTCTGTTTTGCAGGCTTATATACTGTCATTTGCAGGTTATTTACAGCTATACAACACATTATTTTCTTTTTCTCTACAAATGTCTGTGTTTAAAAATTAAAATTTACACACTTCCCACACACACCCTAAGCGAAAAAGGGCTTGGTTAACACTACCAAGCAAAGGCTCTAAAACATTGAAATCAATTCATCCTGCACCTCTCTGCCCTTGTTTCGACATTGTAATCAGTTGATCCTGCACCTCCTTGCCCTTGTCGGTTTCTTTTTCCTTTGTGCCATGTTTGTGTCGTCACCATTGTGCCACCAAGGCATTCATCCCAAAGACTTCTTGTCCTTCATCCTCAGTTTCCTATAGGGAGACTTACTCCTCTGCAAAGGATTCGAGTTAGTCCTTAACCGATTCTGCACTCCGACTCTTATTCTGGTCCTCTGGGTTCTCCTTCTTGTTCCATCTTCGGTTCTCCCCCTGTCACCTTCACCATGTCTGGTGCAGGACCTAATACTGGTGGTAACCCCGGCCCTCCCACTAGGAATACCACTTGTGGGACCGCAACGGACACTACCCCGGCTGCACCCCTGCTCCGTTTCATGGCAGGCCTCAGCCTCCCTAACTTCGACCAGTTGATAAACGACCCTATACACCATGATGCTAGTTGGCTCGCTATGCCAACAAAGCTCCCTTCAGACATCCCAAAGTTTGAAGGTCTTGCTGGACAAGATATCTCAAATGATGCTAGATCTTTCCACATGTGGTGTTCGTCTAATTCAATTACCGATGACTCTGTCCATCTTCGGTTTTCCAACGAACCCTTACTTGTGAAGCTTCTAAGTGGTATGTTGATAAATCCCCTTCCTCTCATATCTCCTTTGTGACTCTTACCTAGGCCTTTTGGTCTTATTTCCAGCTTCCTCTTCATTACGACACTAGGACCGAGCTCTTGACCTCCTTCCGTCAATCATCTGCGACCCGCCTATTCGACCATGTTTAGCAATGGCAGATAAGAAGGAGCCTATGTCGAGCCCCTACCTTTGAAGATCATCTCTATATGGACTGGTTCTTCAGGAATCTCTTGCCGCCTATAGGGAAAGACGTCGCATCACACTTTCCTCAAACCAAAGAAGATGCTCTCCAAATTGCGTTAAAATATGACCTGATCTACACTCAGTCGGGTTATGTTTATACCATTCTACTTGATCTTCCTAGACCAAGTGGTGCCAACGCACCGTGGGCATCTCACACTGCTAACAGTATTGTTGGAGCTCTCTTTAATTTGTATGCTAAACCTTCCATGGGCTATGGTTTTCCTCAGGGAGGGGCCAGCACCTCCTGTAATTTTCCCCCTCTCGGTAGCACGTATCTAGGATACGACATGCCTGCTCCTTTTTCCCAACCTCCTATTTACCACACTGCTACCCAACCGCCTTATTATCCATATCCACAGCCTGGTGCTCCAGCTCCTACAACATCAGCACCTCCTCCTAGCTATGTTGGTTATAAGCATGTATTTTATGAGTGATGATGTATGACTCTCCCCATGTTTTTACATGTAAATTAATGCACAATGTATCTATTGTAAAATAGAGTGTATTGCACCTAATGATGTAAGGGAACAATGCTTCTTATAAATTCTCAGATAAGTATGAGACCCCTATGCTCAGTTATGTTGTTTATACCTATAGATTTCATGTTTGTAACATGTTTGACAAAATGCATGTCATGGCTAGGATGGATCCAGATGAGTTCTTAATTATGTGATTTCTTATGTATGATTGTCCTATTGTTATTTATCATCTCTGAACTTTTCATGAAGTTATGGGCAAAGAATTTGGTTCTGGGACTGAAAAGGTGGCTCAAATCTTGGGGAAGATGGCATATCATTGAGTAATTGGGGCCCTTGATGTTGACATGCAGTGTTATGCCTACAACTATAGCCTCCTGGACGCTAGCTTGCAAACTTGTGCCTACTACTATCGCTCAAAGAGGTCAAAAGTTTAGTGTGACCCTGGGGTAAGAGGCCTAAATGGTTGGGTTAGCTTTTGGGGGTGTCATTGATGATGTATAAGGTCTCTATGTCATGTTTCCATCAGTTCCATTTTCTTAAGGTCACCTGGGAGGTTCAATCTCATTATAGTATCCTCTCATCATATGTTTACCCCAGTTGGCTGGTTACTTGGGTAGATGTGGGAAGAGGGTGCTACAGTGTGGTATCAGAGCATGTTTCAACCCTTGGACTCGGTGGGTAGTGTGTTGATAATTCAGTAATGTTGGTTGCATTTGTGTTTAGTATGCTTTTGGTTTATATTTTCTTGTTGCATCTATTTTTTGTTGACCATGGTGGAAGTGGTGTCGCCATGGAAGTTTTGATGGTGTTGTTTTCAACATGTTGTCATGAGTGTATGAATGGTTATATGTTGCTCATGCTTGTGTATTGTTCGTGCATACTTGGTTACATATTATTAAATATTGTACATGCATTGATTGCTTATGTTAGGGTTACATATTGGTCATCATTAGGGGAATTTTGACGTCTAAAATGGGCCTCCTAGAATGAAATTATAAAATAATAGTGGAAATAATAAAATAGGATTACATTACATCATCAAATTTTAGAGGGATAAAAGAAAAAACTACATTTTCAACTTGTTTTATCAACTAATCTCCCTATGGGTTTACTCAAATTTGGAGTAAGAACACTTGTTGGATCCAGAATTTGATTCCTCATCCAAGGAGTACCCATGTTTCAAACTTTTGATTAACCCTGCTACAAGAAAAAATAATAAATACATGAAAAAACATAGTAGGGTCCATCGAAAGTATGAAAAATGGGTACTCCTTGGATGAGGAATTAAATTTTTCATCCAACGAGTACTCCCACTCGAAATTTGAGTAAAAAATTAGGGAGATAAGTTGAAAATACAGTTTGAAAAAGCAGTTTTATTATTTTATTATTTTTTAATATTTTTACTTTTTGACCCCAAAAATAGTGAATCATCCCCCATGGTTGACATCATCATCTTGAATCCTATTTGTTCTTATAAAGTTTATTTTGGTTGTACATTTTTCTTAGGAGGCTCGTTTTAGACCTCAAAAGTTCTCTAATGGCTTTAGTGTTATTCGTGTATGCTTTCTTGTGTGATGTCATATGTTGAACATGCATTGGTCATTTGTGCTTGGTTATAGATGTAACATGTGTGCATATTGTCATGTTTTCATTGGTTTGATTGAGATTTTTGTTCATAAGGTCATTGTATGCAGTATGGTCATCATGATGATATTGGTAAGTTATGAAGCTAATGTGTTGGCTAAGATAGAGCAAGAGATGCATATCATTAAAGTGAAGTTGTGGCACTAGATTTTGGGGTCAGATCATATCATCATACAAGTATTGCATGATTGGCATGCAGGTATGTTAGTTAATGGATTTTTATAATCATTAGGGTTATTTACATGTTTGTTAGTTTATTGTTGTTGTGGTTACATGTACGATAGATGTTAGTTAATTAGTGTGATTACATGTACATGTGTTGGTTAGTCAAGCATGGTATTAACTTGATGAATATGTTATATGTTGTTGATGAGCATGTTATTTGTTAACTTGTAGCTATCTCAATGATTATGTTATATATTATTGAGGAGAATGCTATATGTTAACTTATTGTTGTTATATGTTAGTTAACTTGATGATTAGGGTTATTGCATTGAGATATTGATGTTATATGCATCATGCTAAATTGGATTGGCCTAAGAAAATGGTTAGTGTGATGAAATTTAGGTATGAGCCGACTTATTTGTGACATTGTGTTGTATTGATCTAGACTAATCGTACACATGTGGTTATTATGCATGAACAACAAATGTTTATGAGCTCATGATGTGAACATGTTAGTTAGTTACTGTTATAGATATCATGATCTTATTTATGTTTGAGTTGATATGTTGTGAATTTATATCATGCTAATCTAGATTGGTTCTGTAGACAAGACAACCTCCCTTAAGATACAGTAAGGTATGAGTTGCTTATGTCATCTATTTGGTGCTTGAATGTTGATTACATCATCTAATTGGTGTTTGAGTGTTTGGGGTTTATTATTTTGTATATCTATTGTTTAAATGTTTTATTAGTTGTATGATATGGGGTTTTATCCATAAAATGACATGAAGGAATGATCTTGTTTTAAGATGGTTTTGCTAACACAATATGTGTTGAGATAGTTGATGTATACTTGAGTATAAGTAGGTGATAGTTGTAGTATTGTGACTTTGATTTCTAGTTGATTATGACATGATTGTTAGTCTTGTTAGAGGATGATTTTAGTTAATATATATGATGTATTCATATTTGTAACATGATGTGATTGACATGTGTGAACAGTTGTAGGGAAACATGCTTGGTATTACCATGACAGAGTGACCATTGAATTGTTTATATAACTTGTTGTCGACAATTTTGTCACCCCTAGAGACAGCCTAGAGTTGCTATAGACCAGTGCCTAGGACATATTAATATAGCAAGGAGCTCTTAATATAGCTTGGGTTGTCAGTCCAAAAGCTCTCTTACTATCTCTTGTAAAACAAGGAAATTAGTTTAAATGGAACCAAACTCTCTCAGAAGCTGATACAAAGATAAGAATAATGTAGGAACAGCGTTGCAAAATTCCAATACAAAAGCATCAGACAGTTAAGAGACAGCTTACTGCAACGAGGGCCAGTTCAAATAGTATGCCACATAAATCAAATATCATAAAGTGGATGCGGTGAGGAAAACACGAAGGAGATACTAGTTAACATGAGGCTGATACCCAGATACACAACAGAACCACATATGGGCTTATCCAACTAAGAATCCATACATGACAATGGCATTTTAAAAGCACCCTCCTCAAGTAACTAATATAGCAGAAAATATGAATGACATGAACATGGAACAATATATCATGACTAGGCGTATTTAAAGCGCTTGACTAATCCAAGTATGGGCACCAACTAGGATGAATCCTTACTTAAGACCAGTGAGCCACTCGCATTCTAGAACATGATACAAGAAGATAAATAGCATGGAATGAGATTTTATATTAACACATAAGAGAAAATTACATACTTTGAGATACCAAAGACCAGAATCCTCATTATAGTTATAACTCCTCCTCACTGAGACACTACGGGCTTTGAACCTTCATACAAAAACTTTACAAGATGTATACAAAAGCCTTTCACTGCACAGTTTTCTGATAGAAATCTAGAACCCTTACAATGTCTTATTTTTGGGTTTTTATAGAAGAGATAGAAAACTCTAGAAAATGAGGTGGGTGAGAGCATTTAATTTGCTTAATTTGAATGAAATGGCAGAAAACATTCGCGCCCATACTGTTGAATGACTAGGTAATATTATCTGTACTTTGTGACCTGCCTTCATAAATAAATGCACTGGGGAGAAAATCTCTTTTGGAACATGACATAGGGGTAAATCTTCATGAACATTTTGTACTTTCCTGAAGAAAACTCGGCTGAAATAAACCTTGAGGACATTGTTTTCTGTGAAAAGATCTTTCTAGTGATCTGGAGGGTCTTCGATCTGGTACTTTGCCTTCAAAAGGTTCTTTTAAAGCCCAAAAGTCCTTAAATGCACTTCTTTAATCCTTTGCTCCTCACTGATATTCTCTATCTGTGCCTTTAATTATTCATCTGTTCAACCTGTGCATTTAAATGATCCTGGAGGTTTTAATAGATTTAAACCCGGGCTCTTTAATGGATGTCATGTCAGCATATCTTCACAGATCCTTGTTCCATAATTCTGCATTTGATAATTGGTCCTCTAGAGCATACTAGGCTTCTGTAATGGTGGTTGTGAATTTTGATAGTTCTCCATTGCCATAAACCTGCAAAACCCACAAATTTGTTAAAGGAAACCAGACATGGGGAGTGAGGGTCGTGATGGTAGTGTGGACATGGCGAGAAGAAACCATGCAGGGCGATGGAAAGAATGCAGCGGAGGAATGGCAAACGAGCTGAGCGGAACTAAAATGTAAAGCATTAATGTATAACGTAGGAATAGAATATATGAACGATGGAGAGAAGAATGCGATGGACACGTGGAGTTTGCGACGCGGAGGTGGACGTATGACGGAATTTGTGGGATGAATGACGTGGGGGCAGACCAGGTCAACAAGGGGGCATGCAGATTAATGAAGGCCGTCGGATCTCGGTGGGAATTGACGGTGGAGATCGTGCCAAAGGGCAATAAGAAGGTTGGACAGGGAGATGATTTCCTTGTGTTAAACTCCGTGCAACTTCAAAGGGCGATGACCGTCGGATAAGGGCCTCTGGATCTGACGGTTGTCATTAATTCCACTATGCGTCCTGAGTCGAGCGTTAACGCGCGGGAGAGGGTGGTATTGAAATCGTACACTGGGACACCTGGCAAGCAGCGTATGGAATCGCTGGCCGGAGGAGGAATACCGCCTGCCCAGCAAAGCCGGTGCGAAAAAATTAGGCCGGTTTTCGAACAGTGAAGGCGGGGCGAGGTCCACAAGGGTGATGAGCCGCGGACCGTTGATCTTACAGTTTGATCTGACGACTGATGATTAAACTGCGGGCGCGATGAAGATAAACGAACACCGTCCGATCTATTAGGGATCAACGGTTCAGAATGTGCCCGATGTGTATTTGATAAGCGCCCATCGGCTTTGGCTCCTGGTCTTGGAGTTCGGTCATGTGGATGTTATGATGTAGGGGGCTAGAACCGAAGGGGGCTGGGGCCTTATACATTTTCACATATGAATTTTCAGCCTTTTAAAATGCGATCTGCGAATAGAAAATGGCCCGATAAGCAGAGAAATGATTTTTAGAATGAAAGGAGGGGGGCTGTATATGGAGAACGGATCTTACAGGCAAAACCCAAGGGGGTTTACACGGTTTAAAGGGGTTGATTTCCAAAAATTCAACAGGGGACTGATATGGTCAACATCGGCTCCATCTGGGAACGGCACGTTCGTCCCTGGACGTGTTGAGAACTACGCAAACCATCTGATCATGCTCTAAGTGGATTCTGCCCTTCAGCACCTCTATTTTTCACTCTATAATTCATCAGCACACACACATTATTCAAAGAATGATGAAACAAAAAGAAAACTAATGTACAATATAATATACCAGGCTGTCTTTGCCTCCTGGGTCCCATACTCTGCTTTGCTGGTGTCCATTAGTTGCATTATTCTTCAACTCTACCCTTCTATGTTTACATATTTTGTTCTGCAACTTTCCTCCAGCTATGCTTTCACATTCTGCCCTTGTTTTTCCTTTGCCAAATTTTCTCCACTTTCTTGTTGCTGTCTTGAACATTACTGTCAATGTTGCCTCTCTTGCTAAAAATGTGGCTGCTTCCCAAACTTCCTGAATATCTCTTAGGATAGCTCCCTTTGCAACATTCTCCTGCTCATCATCTGCAGATTTATCTTTAAAAAGTAAATTACCTTTTAATTCTCTAACTGCAGTAACATAATCATTCATTTCTCCTTGTGTACTAGTAAGCATATTTAAATTCTGCAAACTAGTATCTACTCCTGTTTCTTTCACAGCTTCAGGCACTTTCACTTCAGTGTCTGCAATTTCATTCCCTTCTCTAAAGGTTTTCGGCAAATGAATCAGCCATTTATTCTCAAGCATTTCATTAATATGCTGCACATTTGTTTCAGCATATTCTTCTTCTTCTTCTTTGAAAATCTTTAGTAATTGTCCTCCACCCTCTTGATTGCTTCTGGCAATCAGATCAGGTTCTTCGGATTTTGCACTCTCCTCTTCTATCAGAATGGAACTTTGATTTCCCATTACTGTAGTAGTTCCAAAATTCTGTCCTCCAATCTCCCCTTTGTCTATCAGACACATAAGCTCCTTCTTGTCATTAACAGTAATAACACGTTCCTTCCCATGGGGCATGATAGCCTCACCTTCTTCCTTCTGCGACAGCTCATCTGTATTCGAAACAACTCCAAAGGATGGGTTGTCTTCTACAATATCTGTCAACAAAGCCGAATTGTCATTTTTGAAATCATAAGACCCAATGGTCTTGCTTGATGATTCAGTCACCAATTCTTTCCTCAGAAATCCTAAGTGTCTTCTAAGACCCGAGAAGTCTTCACTATCTTCCTGTACTGAATCATGTTTATTCAAAAAAATCTCCAGCAGCCTGATTTCTTCATTCCATGGATTAAAGTCTTCCACCGAATTTCCTTCCTCCTTTCTTTGACTATCAAGTGGTGTCAAATTTCTTTCATCAGCATCAATGTCCATGTTGGAGAATTCACCTTCTATTTCTAGGAATCTCGTCATATGTTCTTCATCCTCAAATACCTTCCAGTGCTTGATATTATCTGGGGTGAGTGCTACTTCTGGAGGAAGCATGAAAGAGGTGACTTGAGATTGGTACGCTGGTTGTTTCAACAGTTCAGTCAAGGGGACTGGGATTTTGATCTTCTCAAGTTCCTTTTTCAAATTGAAAGGAGGGGGCTTTTCTGTTACAACTTCTTTTGACTCTTTATTTTCAGCTGGGGATTTTACTTCTTTTGACACAGACTTGACATTAGGAGGGCTAATTGTATTGGGAGAAGAGGGAACTCGATCATTAGACTGCAGAGGTTCGTTTAGAGGACTCTTAACTTTGTCTATGACTTTCTTTATTGTTGACTCCTTCTAAGCAGGTGCCTCCTTCTGGGATGACTCTTCTTCTTGATCTTGAGTCCGAGTCCTCTTCCTGGAAGATCTGAGATCATATTTTCTATTGAAGTGTGCTTGCATGAAATCAACAAATTTTTTACAATAATAATCAACCTCTGCTTCTTCTTCTTCTTCTTGCAATGGGCATTCCATTTCATCATTGTTTGAAAAAGCAAGATTTTAATCTTCTAATTCATAGGCAGCATCTCTAGTGGAATCATCTGCCGGACCTTCCAGGTACAATGGGTGTGGTACCCGATCTTGTTGCTCCTTTGCTTCCCTTGGCAATATCTGCAGTGGTGATTTCCTGTACAGAGGATTTTAGCCTTTGTTTGGAGCATTATAAAAATTCTTAGAGGTTGCATTCTTGGTCTCTAATTCAAGTTTGCCCAGTTTGTTAGAAAGATTTTTAATTATTTTGCTCATTTCTTCAATTTTGTCTGCATCCTTATCCTGACTGGAGGTGGAGACTTCCTCTTTGCCCCTTCTTCTAGTGTCATGTTCAACTTTTCCCTTTAATTTTCCAGTGGCTGCAAAATTTGCCTCTAACTCTAAAGCATCTGTCTGAGCATCATCTAAGGTGACAGGCATTCTTTCCCGCAGAGAGAAACCAAAATCTGAATCAAAGGCTGTTATGAAAACAACTTTAGTCGCAGTTTCATGAGGCTTCATATCAGCAGGAAGGCTCATATACAATTTATTAAATCTTTTGATAAATTCTGCCACCCCCTCATTGTGTTTTTTCTTCAGAGTATTGAATTCAATAAGACAAAGCCCCTGATCTTTCTTCTCTCCCCACTTTCTGAGAAAAAGTTCTTCCATTCTATCCCAGGTATTGACTGAGCGGTCTGCCAATGTTTTAAACCATTTTCTGGATTCACCCTCAAGATATTGAACAAACAACCTCAATACCACATCCAAATGTTCTACATTTAAGTTCTCTACAAAAGAGCAGAAGACCTCAAGATGTTTCTGAGCATCAATTTCATTCTCTCCATTAAATCTAGGAAGAATTTTCAAATAATCCTGTGGCATATCATTTAGCACTTGGGGTAAAGCCAAGGGAGCATATTTATTCAACAAGAAAGTAGGAACATTAGCCATTGGAGGAGGAAGGGGTTGTACAATGGTTTGATGAGTGATTGGAGGAAGAGGAGGAGGTGGAAATGGAGTATGTATAACAATGGGAATATATTGTACAACAGGCTGAGGTGTGGACGGAAATAGCTCGCGGTTAACAGAAGATACCTCAGTAACTTCTTTTACTTCTTCGGCTTCAGGGGTAGGATGTGGATGATCTTCAATTCTGACACTTCCCCTAAGTGGGCTGTTTGAGTAATACTCTGTATCCCCCATAGTGGAGTCAGGATTTTCTATTTGAACTTCTTGAGAAGAGGAGGATGGGTAATCTTCTGTGGAGAACTCAGGAATTATAGCACGGGCTGATGGCCTTTCTTTCCAACCTCTTCTATGTATAATCTTCTCTGGGTCAGACACAGAAGGTATCTTTGATTTAGATGTATCTGACCTTAAATGTGGCTTCCGAGGAGCCAGGACTACCAATAGATTTATCAAATAAACAACAGTGGAGTCGCCAAGGTGAGAGATACGCAACTCTTCAACTCTCTATGCTCGCCTGATTAGAGAGTGAATATAATTTGTTGAGGCCCAAGGAAACTGATATTCTTGAATTCGCTCCCCGGCAACGGCGCTAGAAAGATGTTGTCGACAATTTTGTCACCCTAGAGACAGCCTAGAGTTGCTATAGACCAGTGCCTAGGACATCTTAATATAGCAAGGAGCTCATAATATAGCTTGGGTTGTCAGTCCAAAATCTCTCTTACTATCTCTTGTAAAACAAGGAAATTAGTTTAAATGGAACCAAACTCTCTCAGAAGCTGATACAAAGATAAGAATAATGTAGGAAGAGCGTTGCAAAATTCCAATACAAAAGCATCAGACAGTTAAGAGACAACTTACTGCAAAGAGGGCCAGTTCAAATAGTATGCCACAGAAATCAAATATCAGAAAGTGGATGCGGTGAGGAAAACATGAAGGAGATACTAGTTAACATGAGGATGATACCTAGATACACAACATAACCACATATGGGCTTATCCAACTAAGAATCCATACATGACAATGGCATTTTAAAAGCACCCTCCTCAAGTAACTAATATAGCAGAAAATATGAATGACATGAACATGGAACAATATATCATGACTAGGCCTATTTAAAGCGCTTGACTAATCCAAGTATGGGCACCAACTATGATGAATCCTTACTTAAGACCAGTGAGCCACTCGCATTCTAAAACATGATACAAGAAGGTAAATAGCATGGAATGAGATTTTATATTAACACATAAGAGAAAATTACATACTGTGAGATACCAAAGACCAGAATCCTCATTACAGTTATAACTCCTCCTCACTGAGACCCTACGGGCTCTGAGCCTTCATACAGAAACTTTACAAGATGTATACAAAAGCCTTTCACTGCACAGTTTGCTGATAGAAATCTGGAACCCTTACAATGTCTTATTTCTGGGTTTTTATAGAAGAGATAGAAAACTCTAGAAAATGAGGTGGGTGAGAGAATTTAATTTTCTTAATTTGAATGAAATGGCGGAAAACATTCGCGCCCATACTGCTGAATGACTAGGTAATATTATCTGTACTTTGTGACCTGCCTTCATAAATAAATGCATTGGGGAGAAAATCTCTTCCGGAACATGACGGAGGGGTAAATCTTCATGAACATTCTATACTTTCCCGAAGAAAACTCGGCTAAAATAAACCTTGAGGACATTGTTTTCTGTGAAAAGATCTTTCTAGTGATCTGCAGGGTCTTCGATCTGGTACTTTGCCTTCAAAAGGTTTTGTTAAAGCCCCAAAGTCCTTAAATGCACTTCTTTAATCCTTTGCTCCTCACTGATATTCTCTATCTGCGCCTTTAATTCTTCATCTGTTCAACCTGTGCATTTAAATGATCCTGGAGGTTTTAATATATTTAAACCCGGGCTCTTTAATGGATGTCATGTCAGCATATCTTCACGGATCGTTGTTCCATAATTCTGCATTTGATAATTAGTCCTCTAGAGCATACTCGGCTTCTGTAATGGTGGCTGCGAATTCTGATAGTTCTCCATTGCCATAAACCTGAAAAACCCACAAATTTGTTAAAGGAAACCAGACATGGGGAGTGAGGGTCGTGATGGTAGTGTGGACATGGCGAGAAGAAACCATGCAGGGCAACGGAAATAATGCAGCGAAGGAATGGCAGACGAGCTGACCGGAACTAAAATGTAAAGCATTAACGTATAATGTAGGAATAGAATATATGAATGATGGAGAGAAGAATGGGATGGACACGTGGAGTTTGTGACGCGGAGGTGGATGTACGACGGACTTTGTGGGATGAATGACGTGGGGGAAGACTAGGTCAACAAGGGGGCATGCAGATTAATGAAGGCCATCGGATCTCGGCGGGAATTGACGGTGGAGATCGTGCCAAAGGGCAATAAGAAGGTGGGCCAGGGAGATTATTTCCTTGTGTTAAAATCCGTGCAACTTCAAAGCGTGATGACCGTCGGATAAGGGCCTCTGGATCTGACGGTTGTCATTAATTCTGCTATGCGTCCTGAGTCGAGCGTTAACGCGCGGGAGAGGGTGGTATTGAAATCGTACACTGGGACACCTGGCAAGCAGCGTATGGAATCGCTGGCCAGAGGAGGAATATCGCCTGCCCAGCAAAGGCGGTGCGGAAAAATCAGGCCGGTTTTCAAACAGTGAAGGCGGGGCGGGGTCCACAAGGGTGATGAGCCGCGAATCGTTGATCTTACAGTTTGATCTAACGGTTGATGATTAAACTGCAGGCGCGATGAAGATAAATGAACATCGTCCGATCTATTAGGGATCAACGGTTCAAAATGTGCCCGATGTGTATTTAATAAGCGCCCATCGGCTTTGGCTCCTGGTCTCGGAGTTCGGTCATGTGGATTTTATGATGTAGGGGGCTAGAACCGAAGGGGGCTGGGGCCTTATACATTTTCACATATGAATTTTCAGCCTTTTAAAATGCAATCTGTGGATAGAAAATGGCCCGATAAGTAGAGAACTGATTTTTAGAACGAAAGGAGGGGGGCTGTATATGGAGAACAGATCTTACAGGCAAAACCCAAGGGGGTTTACACGGTTTAAAGGGGTTGATTGCCAAAAATTCAACAGGGGACTGATATGGTCAACATAACTAATAGTTGGGTGATGTGATAGCATATAGTAAGACTCAAATGTAGCAAGGTAAATGGTAAAAGAAATCATTATAGGAAGAATTCCTTTGGATATGTCTGGAAACCATAATTCCAAACGAGCATGTACTTTGCATTCAAGAAGTCTTATTAACCTTGATTTTTTCTGAAATTATGACGATATATTCTATATTCATGAACATTTATTTGACAGGTATAAAAATTGGTTTCCATCTATGGATGGATTCATTAAAGAATTGGATTTCCTAGAGAGGTGTATGTGTAGTTACAAAAAAATGTTCTTGGAAAAACAAGGTAAGGTAACTAGCATGTTGTTATGTTATTTATGCACTAACAGTTATGTGTTTATGGTATTATGATGCAGGGGATTACATGGCAAGAGACTGCCATGAAATGCTAAACAATGCTCGGGTTGAGCTTTCCTTTGGAAGCATTGGGAACCATGGGGATTGGGTCATGGTGTTTATTGAGAGTCTTGTGCATTTGGTCTTTTGTTATTTGTTTGAGCTTGATTTTTGGTTTTGTTTATGTTTGGTGCAAGGCCTTTCCACTTTGTTTGCGATGTCGTATTGTTATTGATTTTCATGGATTTAATCTTCTTATTTCTTGTTCTTACCTTTTGTTTGAGAGTTTCGGAATTAGTTGGGAAACGAGGAAAGTTGGTGAATATCTTGAAGAGATGAATGCAACCTAACATATAATGTAAGACACGAATGAAGCCTTGTGCATGAGTAATCACGGTGGAAGGTAAGACTATGAAAATCGGTTGGAATGGTTGGGTCTATTGTGGTAAATGGATAGTGGCAGTACAGACATGATAAAGGTAACCATAAAGGTAAAGTAAATGGATTTGAGGGGACATATGTCTTGGATATGTTAGGAACTATTGTTCTCAACGATGTGCATGGTGTGCACAAATAAATGAAGTTCTCTTAACCTATACCTTATGATATCTAGAAATTATGTTGTGATCATGATTGTGTTTATGTTTATATATATGTAGACATGTATGTATGTTGTTTCTGACAGGGTCATCATTAATCATGATTTTTTAATGCTAATGTCTATATGTATATATGTGTGTATGTATGTCGTTGTTTGAAATGATCATGATTTTTTTATGCTAATGATTATATATGTATGTAGCTATGTATCTTTGTAAGTGTATGATAAGGTTTTCAAGGATCATTCTTGTGGAGGAATGATTTCTTATGCAGGCGAATGGCATGAAAAGGTTCCTGGTCTTATGAGGAATCAAGTGGGAAGAGTAACCCTGACAGATCTATGAGGTCAGTATCATGTGGACATGAATTGATATTATATGATCTTACTGTCCCTATGTATATCTTATGGAAAGGTAATGCTAAAGGGTACATCACCAAAGTGAAAGTAGTGTCATTTGTGGCATGCTAGGATAGGCATGGATAGTGGAAATAAAGTAGAATAAATATTTCTTATGGGGTCAGTGTGTGGTATATGGATGTGCAATACTACTGCTGTTTATATGTTGTGCATGTTGTATATTCAGTGATTGTATCTATGGTGATGTGTACATGTAACATATGTAGTATTGTGTACATATGATTTTGCATTACTGTTATATATATGGCATTGTGTGTATATAACATATGTAGTGCTAGGTATAGATGGTGCTATGTACATGTTGGATATGCGGTGATGTGTACATATCATATTGTGCACATGTTGGATACGCGGTGTTGTGCGCATATGGTGTTGTGCAGATGTCAGATATGTGGTCTTGCATACGTGTAGTGCTATGTACATGTTGTATATGTAGTGCTATGTACATATGGTGTTGTGTGTGTGTTGTACATATGGTGTTGTGTGCATGATTTTACATGTGGTGTTGTGTACATGTTGTACATGTTGTGTTATGTGCAGGTGATGTTGTGTACATGTCACGCCTGTGGCATTATGTACATGTGGTGTTGTGTACATGTCGTGCATGTGGTGCTATGTACATGTGGTATTGTCTACGCATTGTACAAGTGGTGCAGTGTACATTTGGCGTTGTGTACACATTGTGAAGGTGGTGTCCTGTACATGTGATGTCGTGCACACAATATGTAGGTAATGTTTTTTACAGGTGGTAATATGTACATGTTGTGCATATGGTATTGGTATACATGTGGTATTGTGTGCATGTCATACATGTTGTGTTACAGGCATGTAGTACTATGTTTATGCATGGTGTAGTCATGGTATCGTGACATGTGTACTTGTTGTGTTGTACTCTATATATGTATATGTGTTGTGTTGTATTGTACACCGAGTGTAGGCATATGTGTTGTATCCAAGTGTACACATATGTGTTGTGTTTTACTATATGTTACGTGTAGGTGTATGTGTCGTATGTTAATGTGGGTGCATGTAGTGTATGGTGTTGCATGTCATATCTGGGTGTATGTGTTGTGGTGTAGACTATGTGTATGTGCACATGGTTGAGGAGAAGGCATTGGGGGTTTGTCAAGTGTGGCAACTGATCTGGTGTGTGTACAAAATAGCAAAGGAAAAATTAAGGACCATCAAAGCATTAGTATTGATATTTTATTTTAGTTATATTATGCATGTGATCTACAATTATGATTTATGACGGTTACATGTGATTTATGATTACAGTTTACGATGATTGCATGTGATTCAAAATTTTGACCTATGATGGTTGTTTTTTGAGCTAACCTGATGTGATATGTTTATACACAATGATTTGATCAAACGTCTGGTTTGAATTGTTGTGATAGGAAGTAAAGAGAAGTGTTAGTGTACCTTATTGATGGGCTAACAATGATGTATGATTTGAAGTTATTTCAATTTATTTTTAATCTAATGAAAATTATTTTCTTGGTATAGGAAGCATGAAATGAGTGGTTGTGATGATTGAAACCGAGTGCAATAATTAGCAAAAACAAAAAAATGAATTGAAACATGAAGCAGTATGTTGGTAAAGAAATTCAAGAGAAGTACTGGTATGGTGGTTTTCTCTCCATTCAACCCTAGGGATCTCGGGTTTAGGATATACGATAAATCTTGGAGATTTTGTCTTGATTTAGGGCCTAATGACACCTAATTCAGAAAATGGGTTGAAGTAAATCCTTAGAGACAAGGAGAGAAAAAAATTCCTCAGGGTTTAGGTAGAGAGAATTCAATTATATCCATGCTTGTGTTGGCCTAGTTTTCGGGTGTAGATCACAATAAATCCTAATCTCTATTTGATGAGGGTGAGGTGGTTTAGTCTCGCGATACCCTGGTTGGTTCTTTCAGTTGAGTTCCACATTCATGCTTGGAATATGGCAGGAGGGTGATTGGCTGAAGAGATATTTGGCTCAACTAATCTATGGTTGGGTGGAACGTGGAAGTGCCATCTCTAGCTGTTTTTTAAATTCATTAATGAGAATCTCAGTCCTTTGGTATTTTATGTATAATTTTACTAGTTATTATGTGGATTCTATTTCTATTTTATCTAATGTATTACTGTTGTTAATATGATGGTTATTGTAGAAATTTGAATAATTTGCTGAGTTATTCACCGAGATTATCCTGATTACACACTATTTAAGCTTCATGCATAATACATAACCTCTTCTACAATTGATCATCAATATGCGGAAATAGAAAGCAGTCGCATGCGCACATAAACACAATAATCAAGCACACATATCAACACAGTATGTAATGGGGAAAGAAATAGCTGAAAACCCCCAACTATCTGTATATTATAATGATAGAGAACATGTAACAATACATAGCACAATACTCCTCACAAGTACTCAATACTATCTCCACAAGTTACACACAAACTAGCTCAGATCTGAACAAGTCACAGGTTCAAATCTCCTCCACTGTTTGCCTGCCTCTACTGCGCAATCCAAGATGAGAATAAATGAGATCCCAATTAGAATCCCCTTGGCTTGTACTGCGCAATCATCATTGGCAATCTCCATCAATGTGTGTGCAAATCTCATGCACAATCATTGTCACAACCAATAGTCACACTCACCCTTTCACCCACCTCTAACACTGGTCTCCACTGAACTGTCCATGCACTGCAGTCAACTGATGTGTTCTTTAGTTGATTTATGAGTTAATAATTAGTGAATTAATTAATAATTAATTCACACCACTCATCACTAGTGTATTATCCAGTCAAACTAAATACAACTAGTTCAACTAAGTTAAACCGAACACAACTCCATCAACTGCCTCATCAACTCCACCAAAACTCTGCCACATGAGTCTAACTGAATTCAACCATGCAATAGCTCAACTAAACCATAGGAAAAGCATATTTCCTTCTGTCAGCTGCATGTTCCACATCCAAGCATCAAACTGAAGTGCTCCAAGAGAATAAGATAATGTTTATAGTCCCAAATATTGTTAAGAGCTAATAATATTCGACATATCTATTTTTAGACTGGCAATCTAAAAATAGATTCCGCCCAATATGTCTAAAAATAGAAGTCCATCTATTTTTCCAACTTGACCAACCATCCACAAATAGCATCCTGCAACTCATAGAATATGATCGACATGTCTAAAAACAGACATAGTCTAAAAATAGACTACACAAAAAATCACCCAGGTGGCCCCACCTAGTTTAGGGATCACTTTCCAACTAGGATTAGGAAATGTTTCTGTGATGCCTTTTCACTGCTTGTTGCAATCTTCAACACTCCCTCTCAACAAGAAAGGACTGTCTTTGCATGCGACATGTAACTCCATGCATTTGCCCTGCAACCTTCACAAGTGCCATGCAACTCCATGCATTCGCCATGCACCCTTTGCATGCGCCATGCAAACTCATGCATGCACCATGCAACTCCATGCATGCACCATGCAACTCATTGCATGCAATATCTCCAAAACAGAAAGGCCTCCAAACAACTCAATCAATCTAATGCGCCATGCAACTCCATGCATCTATCATCAAAGTCTTCGACTTCTACTGGTACCAACTGCACAAGTCATCAGGAACCACTGCGCTATTGAACTCTTGCACCCATGCACTTTGCACTTGCTGTCAACTCGATTCGTATCTACATTTTACATCGTCACTTAATCTTCCCCGCATCAATCCGATCGATCATGCTATCGTCGCTCAGACACCTCGTAGGCCGTGTTCAACTGCTGAGATCCACACAACTCCACTAGGAATCCTCACTAAAAATATCCTCATGGGATTACTCATGCATGTCGCCTCCACCTCTCACCTCGGTGGTATAGTCGCATGCACTCCCTCTCTATCCGCACAAATTTCTTCCACATGAGTGGTTTCTTCCACTCCATGATCCCTCTTCTTGTGGTTGCTCCACATCCCGAGGTTCACTTTTACCTGCATGCAAAACTTGCTCCATCTCAAGCTTCAATTGGATGGCTTTCTTACACTTCCCAATAGTAGGAAGTTCCGTAGACATCCCATCTACTTCAAGTCCGTAGAGATTCTTTGCTTGAATCCAAACCTTGACTTTTCTCAAGCTGGTTTTCTAGCCGAAGGAAAACTTTTCCTTCATCAAGACAACTTCATACCCTTTATCCTCTAACATCATGACTGAGATCAAATTCTTCTTTAAACTCGGAACATGCATTACCAAAAGAATGAGGCAATCCGACTCCCTCTCGAAAGGTTATGGTACTAATGCCGGTCACATTGTAATGGCCCATTGTCGCCCTTGCCATAAAAGCAAATCGGAGATCTTTCTCCACCAAGTTACTGAAAAGATTCGCATCTCCCGTCATGTGAAAGGAAGCGCCACTATCAAAATACCACCCCGATCCCAATGCACTAGACAACATGCATGCGATCAATGAGAAGTCCAGCTCAAATTGCGAGGCAAGAGCCTCACCAGCTGTAGCTCCAACAACCTGCTTGTTATTCTTCTTCTGTGGACAATTCGTGGCGTAATGTCCATGATCGTGACAGTGAAAACACTTCACTTTGGACATGTCACGCTCTTTACCATCTGCACCGGATTGAGAAGAATTCTTCTTGCCCTTCCCCTTCCTTGCTTTGGCAGCCAAAGCGCAATCTTCTTCATCAGATGCCTTTGATGAAGATCCATCTCTGGTACTCCACCTTATCTCCTCTTGCACAAGATCCGACCAAAGTCGCTCCCATCCTGGCAATTTCTCCCGACCATTGACAGAATGCTGATAGGCATGCCAACTCTTCGGAAGCCCAAGGAGAGCCAAGCTCACCAATTCCTCATCATCCACACTAACTCCTAAACTTCCAAGCTCATCCCTGCAGTGGATAAACTTTTTCAAGTATACCGGAATAGTGTCATTCTTCTCCATCTTTATTTTCCTGAGTTTATCCTTGAGCGCCAACTTCCTCTGGTCGCTCTTGCTTCGGAATAGATCTGTCAACGCTTTCCACATCTAGTATGGAGAAGCTTTTGCATGCATGTTGGACACAATGTGATCCTTCACACCCTCCAACAGAATCCTTCGACACCTTGCTATCTTCTTTTGCCAAGCCTCAACCAAGGATGCATCGCTAGGCTTTGGAATTTCAGCATCTATGAACTCCTTCAGCCCATTGTCATCGAGCACCACCTCCATCCTATCTTTCCATGCAATATAATTCGAGCTGCCTTCAAGAGAATACTCCAATCGCAATCCTTGATAAGACATTTTTTACTTCGACACCAAGAAAACTACTACAAATTCGAATTCCAAATTCTGCTGCAAATTCGAATTCCACCAACTCAAAACTCAGCTGCTTCTGGATCTGTGAGAACAAAGTATTTCTAGCATAGAGATCGACTGTAAGGGCATTTACTGGATATATCACCTTTCAAAGAAAGAATGGATCCAGAGGCTACCTAGCACGTTACAGACTCTGTCTACCGAAATAAATTGTAATCACTGTAATAGATCCGATGATCAATCTCGCTCTGATACCATGTAGAAATTTGAATAATTTTTTGAGTTATTCACCGAGATTATCCTGATTACACACTATTTAAGCTTCATTCATAATACATAACCTCTTCTACAATTGATCATCAATATGCGGAAATAGAAAGCAGTCGCATGCACACATAAACACAATAATCAAGCACACATATCAACACAGTATGTAATGGGGAAAGAAATAGCTGAAAAACCCCAACTATCTGTATATTATAATGATAGAGAACATGTAACAATACATAGCACAATACTCCTCACAAGTACTCAGTACTATCTCCACAAGTTACACACAAACTAGCTCAGATCTGAACAAGTCACAGGTTCAAATCTCCTCCACTGTTTGCCTGCCTCTACTGCGCAACTTGCCTGGGATGAGAATGAGATCCCACTGAATCCCCTTGGTTTGTACCGCGCAATCCTCATTGGCAATCTCCATCAATGTGTGTGCAAATCTCATGCATAACCAATAGTCACAACTGATAGTAGACTCACCCTTTCACCCACCTCTAACACTGGTCTCCACTGAACTGTCCATGCATTGCAGTTAACTGATGTGTTCTTTAGTTGATTTATGAGTTAATAATTAGTGAATTAATTAATAATTAATTCACACCACTCATCACTAGTGTATTTATCAGTTAGACTAAATACAACTAGTTCAACTAAGTTAAACCGAACACAACTCCACGAACTGTCTCATCAACTCCACCAAACTCTGCCACATGAGTTCTAACTGAAGTCAACCATGCAATAGCTCAACTAACCCATAGTAAATTCGAATTTCCTTCTGCCAGCTGCATGTGCCACATCTGTAGCTCGAACTGAAGTGCTCCAAGAGGATAAGATAATGTTTATAGTCCAAATATTATTAAGGGTTAATAATATTTGACTGTTCTATTTTTAGCCTGGCAGTCTAAAAATAGAAACCGCCCAATGTCTAAAAATAGAGGTCCATCTATTTTTACCAACTCAACCAATCATCCATAAATAGCATCTTGCAACTCATAGACCATGATCCATATGTCTAAAAATAGACTTTGCGACAAAAATCACCTGTGTGGCCCCCAACTAGTTTAGGTGATCACTTTCCAACTAGGATTAGGAAAGATGTTTCAAGATGCCTCCTTCACTATTTCTTGTTGCAATCTTCAACAATTATAAGCATGTATTTTTATTGATGATGATGGAGGGCTCTCCCCATTTTCCTACTTGTAAATGAATACACAATGTATATATAGTCAAATATATTGTATTGCAACTAATGATGTTAGGGATCAGTTCTTCTTATGGATTCTTAGATAAGTGTGAGACCCCTATGCTCATTTTTATTGTTTATACCTGTAGATTTCATGTTTGTGACATGCTTGAAAAAAATCTTGTCATGGATAGGAGGGGTGTAGATGATTTATTAATTATGTGATTGCTTTTGTATCATTCACATGTTTTTATTTATCATCTCTCAACTTTTCATGAATTTCTGGGCACAACACTAGGTTCTGGGCTTGAAAAGGTGACTAAAATCCTAGGGATGCTGGCACAAAATTGAGTAATTGGGGCCTTGGGAACTAGAATGTAGTGTTATGCCTGCGGGTATAGCCTCCTAGACACTAGATTGTAAGCCTGTTCCTGTGTCCATGGCTTAAAGAATTCAAAAGGTCAGTTTAACCCAGGGGTAAGAGGTTTGAATGGTTGGGTTAATTCCTCAGCATGTCATTGATGACATAGAAGGTTTTTATGTTGTGTTTCGGTCGATTTCACTTCCTTAAGGTCACTTAGGAGGTTTAATATCATTATAGTAGCCTCTCATAACATGTTTACCTCAGTTGGATGGTACTTGGGTAGATGTGGGAAGAGGGTGTTACACCTGCTACATGAAAAATGAGAAATACACGAAAAAACATGATTACAATAATATTTTTGATTTATTTCTCATTTTTCGTGTTGCATGGTCCATCAAAATTATGAAGCATGGGAAATTCTTGAATGAGGAATATAATTCTGCATCCAACGAGTGTTTCCACTCAAAATTTGAGTAAGCCCATAAGGAGCTAAGTGGAAAATAAGAGTTGAAAAAATAGTTTTTTCTTTTTTCCCTGTAACAATTGATGATGTAATCTAACCTTATTTTATTATTTCTACTATTATTTTATACTTTCCTTAGGAACCCCATTTTATACCTCAAATTTCCCCTAATATGTGAATTTCATCTTGATGTAACTACAACTCATGCTCCAAAGAATCAATTTTTCTTTGAGCATTTTGTAAACATGTTCGAATTCAAAGGGAGTGTCCTTGTTGATTTGGACTGTGTCATGAACAGTGGATGGTATTAAATTGTTTAGTAACTCTAATACATTAATAATTCTAGCCATTTTATAATAAAGAAAACTGAGAAAATTAAGGATGTTGAATACCACAAAAATTACACCCATTTACAACACATCTTCAACTAGAAAGGCTTACTATAAATTATTGACATGCTTGATAATACCACAAATAAAAACGACCCAATAAAACTTAAGTCATGTAAGAACAATCAGTCCAATTCAAATCGAGTCTGATGTTGCATGCAGTCAAACTTGTAACTTCTTTATTTAAACATCAGTTCCATGCAATGTAGCAATCGTGGCATTATGTTCGTGAAAAAGCAGGGCTGCTACCAAATACACAATTAATATTTGTTAATTATCATCATATCAATCATATCAATCTGTGATTTTCGTGAGCCTCACTCTATTCTTTTCACTGTTCGGTATGCATTAATGTGAAAATAGGTACAACCACCAATAGAGGCACACCACCAACACTACTAAGAAAATGGTTAGAAAATGATTAAAAAGAAACCAAATATCGTGGAATACATGTGAGAGTGTAAGAAGTTAATTACTATTACAATATTTATAGGTATTCAACACGAACAAGAAAATTTATCCTGAAATGTTCCTAAGCAATCTTCTGTTCCTGAATGCATGTGATTTGACTGGTCGACATGTATTTATTTGCCACAAAATAAAAGTTTGATCAAAACAACAAGAACAAAATTCCACTTTTTTTTTTCAATACCTGAGATTATGTTATTTCGAAAATCATGCTCTTCCCTCATTGAAAAGCAACCTACGGTCACCAATCACCCGATAACTGATTTGATTCTCCATTACAAAAATGAAAATGAATGAAAAAATGATGTATTTTTCACATGTAGGAACTCAACACCTCCACATCTGCAAGTCTCAATAGTTAACTTTCCTCTTAAATGACAATCTTTCTTTATAACGTTGTTGTTGTTCTAAACATGACTCTTGTCATGATATTTGACGTCCAAATAGGTGGAGAAAAAACTACACCATGTAAATGAGCAAACACATGGCGAAATGTTTAATCACTTTGGAAGTCGTAGTAGAGTAGAAGCATCAAAGACACAACACCAAGAAAGCACAAAGATTTTGTCGTAGACTGGTCAAATTGCACCAAAATTTGAATGACATGTTCCAGAGTGAGGGTGTCACTTGACACAGTTGTTCACTTTTCTATAACGACTATCTATTAGCACTTTGTAGGGAGAACTTCCATGAGGATCATTAATTCGTAAATTCAAACAAAAATTCATTCATAAATTGCATTTATAAATTCGATGGTGATCCCTGCTCAAATTTTGAATTTGGATGGCATCACTGACAAGTTTGAGATATACATCCTTACAAAAATGTATTTGATGAACAACGATTGTGTAATTATAGAGCATATATAACGTATAAGATCTTAAAGAGTTACAAAAACATCCTTCAATTCCAAATTATTCCGAAAAAGGTAAGAAAATGCACAATTTCCTTTTGAAAACATTTTTACTGCACTTATTCTAGTCACTATCAACGAAAATATTCTTCTAAAGTGAAAATTAGTTACAGAACAAAATTTTGCATTTCTTGCATAGTTTTTACACGCAAAATTTTCCAACCTAACTTGAACAAACTTTGACTGAAGACCTTCATACAGATTGAACTGAAGAGATGAGAGATCCCAGGAACCTTTTGTGGAGGTGATAAAAGATATAAACTATGCACATTCTCTGAGTGTCTAGGCAATGTATAACAACCAAAACTTCTCACATTAGGTCTTGATTAGAGATGGAGATGAAAACTTCTATTTTGCTCAAAATTTTCCTCTAACTTCATTTTTGGTAGCGACACATTCTCTTGGATGCAACCTTGATACATTCTTTTTCTAGGAGACAATCACAACGCAACTATCTCTTTTGATGGCTTTGTCTGCACGAAGGTGCACACACAACTTCGACTACAAAGCCTATAGGGGTTCACAAATATTTCAAGACCAAAAGTCTGAGAAATGAGAAGCGCTCAAGAAGGACACAAAAATAGTTCCTCCATTATTGAACAGGACAAAACTGATGGCTCAATTTAATCAACAGGGTAGATGAACCTCCCCTCTGATAGCACTATTGGAGTCACAAATTGGAAAATGAATTCAACTGTATATTAATGATTAATGAGAATTATGTGCATAATATACATATAAATATAATAGGTATATCGTTATTTAACTTTCCTATGCTTCTTGGACTCTAATAATGAGTTATCATACCATACCATAACCCTAATCATAACTTGAGGATTAGGTGTCTAAAACTTGTGTCATGTAGGTATGAGACTCACCTAATTGCTAATTCCTCTAATTCACAATAAATAAATACATGTACATTGATCTAAGAGAAAATTATATAAAATAGAATGAAAGCGTAGATTCTTGGTAGAAGATATTTAGGCTTCTCATATATGATTTTTTATTTGAGAAAAAAAAAATGTGATGGTGAGAACATTTATATATTTTCATAGAAACATTTCATTTTAACATTTTAAGAGATTGAAGAAGTTTAAGAATATGTATATATGTATAAATAATAAATGAAATATTTAAAGAGTGATTTATTAAGTATTAAAGATGTTTGATCTTTTAATGTGTAATTTTTTCTTTTATTATTTAATTTTGTATAATGTATTAAAAATATATAGTAATAGAATGATTTTATTTTTTATTTTTAAACAATTAAATTTAGAATTAAAATAAATTTTTTTATCTGTATTAAGAAAATTATATATTAAATTTTTTTATTATTTTAACTTTTTAATATATATATATATATATATATATATTACATTTTCCAATTTGTTTTGAATATAATGACAAGTTATAAAGCACCTCAATAGCATAGGGATGAATTTATTTTGTTCATTAGCATTTCCACATGGAATCAGATGCACATTGGGAGTGTGCCCTAGAACAATGAATCGGTAACTGTTCACTGAGAGGACAAGTGGCGCAGGGTTGTAGCGTTGGATGTGGACGTAAATTTGACTTTGGCAGTGGATTCTGGACTTCCTGGGAAGGAGGTGTATCGTGATATTACTCTAAGGGTGGAGGTGTGATCCTCTAGATTCCCTCGTTGTAGATGCAAACATTGTATCATTTTATTTGTTGGTTGAGAAAATGTGTATATGTGTATATTATTGTAAATATTGTAATGAGTTGTGTTACAAAGCTCCATTAAATGGTATGATTGTCATGTTTTAGGAGTGGTCATTGTAAATACTTCAATGAGCTATGTTATAAAGGTCCATACGAAATATTTTTTGTTTTTCAGCAGTTTTGTTGGTTATAGGTGTCATGGAACACCGAGGATGGTGTTCCCCCAAGGGTGAGAGTTTTGTAACAGCCTTGGTTAAAACTCCATGCAATAAAATTTAATAAAGGAAAAAAAGTAACCATGGTTGATGGGACATGTATTCCAAGCTGAATGTTGGGAAAAACATCCTAGTGGGTGTTAATTTTGGTTATTATGGCTAACAGAAAATAAAAAATTCAATGGCAAAGGAAATGGAAAAGGATTTGAAAAGGCATGATGCATTAATTGGCATTTTATTTATGAAAATAATGGAAAATAGGAGAAAATGGAGGTGAAAGGTCACAGGTTGCATGTGTGGAGGAGAATGAAAGAAAATAATAGAAATTGAAGAAAAGAGAGGCCTCATTGATAAAAAAGGCTTCTCAGATTTAGTTGGCTAGTTTTGGGCTCAAGATTTTTCTAAAAATATTTTATCAGTGCATTTTTGTAGCTCTCTAATTATTCTCTTTGAGCACTTTGGCATTGGAGTAAGAAAGGAAAGATAGCAGGAAGAAGGAGGAAGCAATCAAGGAGGAGCAGGAAGCAAGCAGCTACAACATGATTCGTTGCATGTATTGATTTGCATGTATGATTTCTTTGATAGATCTATCATGCATGGTATTGCATGTGTTTCTTTTCTGTCTTGGCATGGATTTTTTCTAGGTGTGACAATGTTTTCAACCTAGCCTTTCCATTTCTTGATATCCATGGTGTTGTGGAGTTCTCTTGTTTTGGTTTAGCTATATTTCTGTATCGATTCAAAGCTTAGTGAGGTGGATCTCTGAATGATATGATACATAACCGGTTCATGTGTTGCCTCAGTTTAGGGCCTAGTGATACACGCTTGCATTATGGTAAAGCTTGGGAGGTGGTTTTCTCTCCATTCAACCCTAGGGATCTCGTGTTTGGGATATACAGTAAATATTGGAAAGTATGTCTCGGTTGAGGGCCTAATGACACTTGATTCAAACTATGGGTTGAAGTAAATCCTAAGAGACTAGGAGAAAAAAATTCCTTAGGGTTTAGGCAGAGAGAATCCTGTGATATCCATGCTTGTGTTGGCCTAGTGATCTTCACAATAAATCGTAATATCTATTTGATGAGGGTGAGGTGGTTTAGTCTCGGGATGCCTTGGTTGGTTCTTTTGGCTTGAGTTCCACATTCATGCTTGGAATATGGCACGAGGGTGATTGGCTGAAGAGATATTTGGCTCAGCCAATTTATGGTTGGGTGGAACGTGGAAGTCCCATCTCTAGTTGGTTTTTACATTCATTAATGAGAATCTAAATCCTTTAGTATTTTATGTATAATTGTACTAGTTATTATGCAGATTATATTTCTATTGTATCCAATCTATTTATGTTGTTAGTATGATGGTTATAATAATGTATTTTATCAGTGATGATGTAGAGCTCTCCCAATGTTCTTACTTGTAAATGAATTCACAATGTATCTATAATTAAATAAATTTTATTGTAGCTAATGATTTAAGGGAGAAATGCTTCTTAACGATTCTCAGACAAGTGTGAGACCCCTATGCTCAGTTTTGTTGTTTATACCTGTAGATTTCATGTTTGTGACATGCTTGAAAAAATTCTTGTCATGTTTAGGAGGGGTATAGATGAGTTCTTAATGATGTGATTTCTTCTGTATCATTGTCCTGTTGTTATTTATCATCTCTCAACTTTTCATGAAGTTATGGGCACAACACTAGGTTCTGGGCTTGAAATGGTGGCTCAAATCCTGGGGATGTTGGCACAAAACTAAGTAATTGGGACCTTTGGAACTGGAATGTAGTGTTATGCCTGTGGGTATAGCCTCTTGGACACTGGCTTGTAAGCATGTTCCTGTGTCTATGGCTCAAAGAGTTCAAAAGGCCAGTCTAACCTAGGGGTAAGAGGTCTGAATGGTTGGGTTAACTCCTCGGGGTGTCATTGATGAAGTAAAAGATTTGTATGTTGTGTTTCTATCGGTTCCACTTCGTTAAGGTCACCTAGGAGGTTGAATATCATTATAGTAGCCTTTCATAACATGTTTACCCCGGTTGGCTGGTACTTGGGTAGATGTGGGAAGAGGGTGTTACACCTACTACATGAAAAATGAGAAATATATATTTTTCATGTATTTCTCATTTTTCGTGTCGCATGGTCCATCAAAAGTATGCAATATGGGTACTGATTGAATGAGGAATCAATTTTTACATCCAACGTGTGCTTCCGCTTAAAATTTGAGTAAACCCTTAAGGAGCTAAGCGGAAAATAAGAGTTGAAAAAATAGTTTTTCCTTTTTTCCCTCTAACAATTAATGATGTAATCTAACCTTTTTTTATTATTTTGACTATTATTTCATAATTTCCTTAGGAGCCCCATTTTATACCTCACATTTCCCCTAATGTGTGAAGTTCATCTCGTTGTAACTTGGACTCATGCTCCGAAGAATGAATTTTCTTTGAGCATTTTGTAAACATGTTCGAAATTCGAAGAGAGTGTCCTTGTTGATTTGGAATGTGTCATGAAAAATGGATGTTATTAGAGTGTTTAGTAACTTTAATACATTAATAATTCTAGCCATTTTATAATAAAGAAAACAAAGAAAATTAAGGCGTTGAATACCACCAAAAATACACCCATTTACAATGCAACTTCAACTAGAAAGGCTTATTGTAAATTATTCACAATACTGTTATTACTGCGAATAAAAACGACCCAAGAAAACTTAAGTCATGTGCAATTCAAATCGAGTATGATGTTGCATGCAATCAAACTTGTAACTTTTTTATTTAAACATTAGTTCCATCCAATGTAGCAATCGTGGCATTATGTTCGTGGAAAACTAGGGCCACTATCGAATACACAATTACTATTTGTCATTATCACCATATCAATCATATCAATCTGTGATTTTCGGGAGCCTCACTCTATTCTTTTGACTGTTCAGTATGCATTAATGTGAAAATAGGTACAACCACCAATGGAGGCACACCAACAACACTACTAAGACAATGGTTAGAAAATGATTAAAAAGAAACCAAATACTGTGGAATACATGTGAGAGAGTAAGAAGTTAATTCTTGTTACAATATAGGAATTCAACATGAACAAGAAAATTTACCCTAAAATGTTCCTAAGCAATCTTCTGTTCCCGAATGCATGTGATTGGACTGGTCGACATGTATTTATTTGCCACATAATAAAAGTTTGATCAAAACAACAAGAACACAATTAAACTTTTTTTTCAATACCTGATATTATGTTATTTCAAAAATCACGCTCTTCCCTCATTGAAAAGAAACCTATGGTCACCAATCACCTTAAAACTGATCTAATTCTCCATTACGAAAATGACAATGAATGAACAAGTGATGTAGTTTGCACATGCAGGAACTCAACACCTCCACATCTGCAAGTCTCAATAGTTAATTGTCATCGTTGATGACGCTATTTCTTTATAACGTTGTTGTTGTTCTAAACATGAGTCTTGTCATGATATTTGACATCCAAATAGGTGGAGAACAAACTACACCATGTAAATGAGCAAACACAAGGTGAAATTTTTAATCACTTTCGAAGTCGTAGTAGAGTAGAAGTAGCAAAGACACAACACTAAGAAAGCACAAAGATTTTGTCCTAGACTTGTCAAATTGCACCAAAATTTGAATGGCATGTTCTAGAGTGAGGGTGTCACTTGACACTGTTGTTCACTTTGCTATCACAACTAGCTGTCAGCATTTTATAGGGAGAACTTCCATGAGGATCATTAATTCATAAATTCAAACAAAAATTCATTCATAAATTTCATTTATAAATTCGATGGCGATCCCTGCTAAGATTTTGAATTTGGATGGCATCAACGACAAGTTTGAGATATACATCCTTACAAAAATGTATTTGATGAACAACTATTGTGCACTTATAGAGCATATATAACATATAAGCTCTTAAAGAGTTACAACAACATCCATCAATTCCAAATTATTCTGTCAAAGGGAAGCAAGTGCAAAATTTCGTTTTGAAAACATTCTTACTGCAGTTATTCTAGTGACTATCAATGAACATATTCTTCTAAAGCCAAAATTAGTTACACAACAAAAATTTTCATTTCTTGCTTGGTTTTTACCCACAAAATTGTCCAACCTGACTTCAACAAACATTGACTGAAGACCTTCATATGGATTGAACTGAAGAGATGAGGGATCCCAGGAGCCTTTTCTGGAGGTGATAAAAGATATCAACTATGCACATTCTCTGAGTGTCTAAGAAACGTATAACAACCAAAACTTCTCACAGTGGCTCTTGATTAGAGATGGAGATGGAAACTTCTAATTTTCTCAAAACGTGCCTTTAAATTCATTGTTGGTGGCGACACGTTCTCTTGGATGCAACCTTGATACTTGCTCTTTCTAGGAGACAATCAAAACACAACCATCTCTTTTGATGTCTTTGTTTGCCTGAAGGTGCACACACAACTTTGACTACAAAGTTGATAGTGATTCACCAATATTTCAAGACCAAAATTCTGAGAAAGGAGAAGCACTCAAGAAGGATAGAAAACTAGTGCCTCAATTCTAGAAGGTCACAAAACTTATGGCTCAATTTAATCAACAGGGCACATGAACCTACCCTCTGATAGCGCTATTGGAATCACAAATTGGAAAATGAATTCAACTGTATATTAATGATTAATCAGAATGATGTACATAATATACATATAAATATAACAGGTAAATCGTTATTTCACTTTCCTATGCTTCTTGGACTCTAATAATGAATTATCATAACATACCATAATCCAAATCATAACTTAAAGATTAGGTGTCTAAAACTTGTGTCATGTATGTATGAGACTCACCTAATTTCTAATTCCTCTAATTCACAATAAATAAATACATGTGTATTGATCTAAGACAAAATTAAATAAAATAGGCGCAGGTTCTCAAGAAAAGATATTTAGGTTTCTCATATATGATTTTTCATTTGAGGAAAAAAAAAAAGAAAATGTGATGGTGATAACATTTATATATTGTCATAGAAATATTTCATTTTAACATTTTAAGACATTGAAGAAGTTTAAGAATATGTATATATGTATAAATAAGAAATGAAATATTTAAAGAGTGATTTATTAACTATTAAATATGCTTTTTTTTAAGGTGTAGTTTTTTCTTTTATTATTTAATTCTGTGTATTGTATTATAAATATATATAATAATAAAATGATTTTATTTTTTATTTTTAAACAATTAAATTTAGAATTAAAATAAACCCTTTTAGAAAATTATATATTAAATTTTTTTATTATTTTAACTTTCTAATATATATGAGATATTTCAATTTGTTTTGAATATAATGATAAGTTATAAAGCACCTCAATATGAATGCAATTAAAAATTAATACTTTTTGATACATACGAAAAATCAAATATACATTATCTTGAATTTTAAAATTAGATTTTGCATTTTTTTTATTAATATTCTATGATTTGTAATATTTTAAAATTTTAATTATTAAATATTTTTTAATTATAAAAGAAAAACTTTTTAAAAACCCCTTAATAGATTATATAAATTTAATAATTAAAATTTAACATTGAGTAATAATAATATTTTTTAAATTGTCGAGAAATAATTTTATAATAAACTATTTATAAAGGAGAGTCTTATTTCCTGGATTATATGTTATTCAGTTTTGTGGGGTATATATTGTCCACAATTAGATTTAAACGAATTTAAATTTAACATTGGACATATTAAATCTAACGGTGAACAATATATAACGTATAGTCCAAGAATTAAGTTTTGCCATTTATAAAGGGAATAGTCTAAGGATTCACCAACTCCTACTATCACTTCTTAGGAAAAAATGGCCGAATCTAATGAGATTTATTATAAGAAATTTTTTTGACCGAATCTAATGAGATTTTTTTCAAAAAAAACTAATTTATGTATTTTACTTTATTTTATAGTGGAAATAGATTCTAATGGAATGTTTGAATAGAATTTTGATAATCGAAATTTATAAAGACTATGCTCAAGTCAACCGTGCGGTGTAAGTAACTTCGACTTTTTCGTATCAATGAATTTCCATTATTTTGATGGACATAATTGTGACCGCGTTACCATACTCTTTATAAAGTCTATGCTCAAGTCAACCGTCCGGTGTAAGTAACTTCGACTTTTTCGTATCAATGAATTTCCATTATTTTGATGGACATAATTGTGACCGCGTTAACATACTCTTTTTAAAGTCTATGCTCAAGTCAACCAGCCGGTAACTTCGACTTTTTCATATCAATGAATTTCCATTATTTGTGACCGCGTTACCATACTCTTTATAAAGTCTATACTCAAGTCAACCGTCCGGTGTAAGTAACTTCGACTTTTCCGTAACATTGATACGCGTCTTGTCGCCTCAATAGCGATTGCCATGCGCAAAAAATTGCAGACTGCAATGATTCAAAATAAGGGGAACGGGCAGGGCAGGGCAGAATCCGGGTCGGAGATAAGTCTATGACAGCATAATGGAGCATGTGCTCTTCGTACTTTCCACAGCAGAGAATATGTCAATCTTTTCCTGCGTGGGGACAGTTGTCTACTCTGTAATTTTCTTCATGACCACTTTTCCATAGCGATTCCGCACGCACTTAGGAAATCCGTGTCCACAAATCATCATGGATTATTCATAATCTCTCCCAGGGGTACGATCCAATCATTTAACAAAACCTGCTGTGTGTGAATCAAGTGGTGTGGTGGTATAAGATAGTTTGGCAGGGCCCAGTTTTTTCAAGAGTAGAATTTTTATGTAGTTGATGATGAAAGGAAAATATTATCGTAGGATGTTCATTTAAAGAAAGGATGTAAAGGCCCACTTATATGGTTGGTTTGCTTTTGGTTTTTTGGTAAATGATAGTGAATCTATTGATTATTTGTTCATTTTCTATTTTTTTTTATAAAATTGTTTGGCATAATGTAGTCTCTAAATGACTGGTCGTTGAGAAACTTGCGAAGAGTGTCTATTCAATTGGATCCAGATATACAAGGCTCTTTAGTTAAATTTTATAGAATTTTTGTTTTTAAAGTGAATGGTTATGAAGGAATATAGTTATTTTCCAAAAGTCTGTAATTCATACTAGGGCTATTGCACACAACATAAGAGTGACATGTTTGGAACAAGCCAAATAGAGTAAATAGAAAAGAGTTGAGGATGGTTTGGATATTAATGATAGTTGGGTGTGGGGATTCTTTGATAGTAGAGTTTAAAGTGGGTGTAGAGTTGGCGCAATTATTGCGCCTAGAGGCGCATCTATATCTCAATATGACCTTGATGTCAGGTGGGTCACGTCCTCATACAAAATGTCGGTTTAAGTTTTAAATTAAAAACAAAAATAAAAAATAAAAAACGCATTGCGAGTAGTCTATAGTGCGACTTTTTGAAGGTTTTTACGGTAATTTTTTCCGGTCTATTTTCTCTAAATTCCTGTAGGAATTTATTGAAAATAGAAGTTTGATGGGTAACTTTGCATAATTGAAGTGCCCTAGAGGTTTTTTAGGGTGCTGAATCCATATATACAGTAAAAAAAACCAGTTTAAATACATAAATCAAGATTTTACCTCAATTTTTTTCACCGGATTCCGGCACCTTAAACTCCAAAAAGTCCATCGCATTGTGCTAGAACATATATTAATTTCTAATACAATTATGTATTATTTATATAATTTGAATGGATAGTAAATTATATACGTGAATTTGAATTGATCATAAATTTACGTTTAACAAAAAAATTACCACATTGAATTTCCAAATTAAGTAAAATTTTAAACATTTTTACTCTTTACTAAAGTCAATACCATTTCCTAAATCAAAGGAAAATAGTTAATTCAACACAAACAATCAAAATCCAAAATCTTTTAATATTTCTTTTAATTAAATATTTGTAAAATGAATTTATACTTACTCTAGAGCTATGGTAAATAAATAAAAATATATATAAACTAGATGTATGGAAAATAAATAAAAATTATTTTTATATTTATTCCATAAACCTTTTTATATTTTAAAAAACTTTAAAAAGAGGTTTTATTTAGATGAAGCCTATGGGATGAATACTATGGGACAAATTAATATTGATACCATGGGCCAAATACCATGGGTAAATAAATAAATATAAAAGAGGTATAAACAAGTATGATAAATAAATAAATAAATATAAAATAGATATAAAGAGGTATGGTAAATAAATAAATATAAAAGAGGCATAAAGAGGTAGGGTAAATAAATAACAATATATCAAATAGGATTATAAATAAAAATCTAATTATATAACAAGCCTATGGGCCAAATACCATAGTAAAGAAAAGGGGTATGGTAAATAAATAAAAATATAAATAAACTAGAGGTATGGTAAATAAATAAAACCTCTTTTCATATTTACTCCCTAATCTGCTTCATATTTACAAATATTTATGTTCATTAGTTTACATAACTAAGAATAAATAGAGAGAGAGAGAGAGAGTGATAAGGGAGAGATGGAGAGAGAGTGTGTATGTTTAGGGGTGAGATAAAGAGACAAAGAAAGATGTATGGAAAGAAGGGGGGAGAGAAGAAGTGAGAAGGAGAGAGGGAGGGATATAGTAATGTAGTTGGAGAGAGAGAGAGGGGTGGAAAGAGAGAGAGAAGTAAAGGGATGGGGGAAGAGAGAGGATTAGAGAGAGATATATATATATGGGGGAAGAGAGAGGATTGGAGGGAAAAGAGAGAGAGAGAGGTGGGAGAGAAAGGGAGAGAGAGGAGGAGAATGATGGGGGAAAAGAGAGTATTGGAGAGAGAGAGAGAGAGATTAGGGAAGAGAGAGGGATTTAGGGGAGAGAGAGAGAGAGAGAGGAAGGACGAGAGAGAGGACTTGAGAGAGAGGAAGAGAGAGGGATCGATAAGAGAGATGGAGTTGGAGGGGGAGAGATGTAGGAAATAAGAAATATAGAGAGTGAGAAGTGGAGAGAGAGAAGGAGTGACAAGGGAGAGACAAAGAGAGAGCGTGTATGTTTGGGGTTGAGATAAAGAGACAAATAAGGAGAGATGGAGATAAGGGGGGAGAAGGAGATATAAGGAGAGAGGGAGGGATATAGTAACATAGTTGGTGGGTGAAGAGATAGAGAGAGAGGGAGAGAGAGATGGGAGAGAAAGGGAAAGAGAGGAAGGAAGAGAGAGGATGTGAGAGAGTGGAGAGAGGGACGGAAAGAGAGATGGACTTGGAGGGGGAGGGGGAGGAGGAGAGAGGTAAGAAGAAAGAAATCGAGAGAGAAAGGTGGAGAGAGAGAGAGTGAGTGAGTGATAAAGAAGATGGAGAGAGAGGGAGAGAGGGGGAAGATAGAGATATAGATGGAAGGTGAGGAGAGGGAAGAAGAGAGAGATGGGGAGAGGAGGGGATTGACAAAGAGATTGATATATATGGATTGTGAAAGTGTGTGTGTTTAGGGGGGGTGAAATAGAGAGACAGAAAAGAAGAGATGGAGGGGGATATAGATATGGATGGAGGGTGGAGAGAGGGAAGAATATTTCTCACACTAGATGGATTGATATAAGTGGAGATGGTGATTTATAATCCTATTTGATTATTTGCACTATATGCATCGATTTTAGTATAGATATTTATTTCTAATGATATTTGATTACTTGCACTAGATGCATTGATTTCAGTGTAGGTGGTGATTTCTAATACAATTTGATTGCTTGCACTGAATTTGCTGATTTCAATTTAGATGTCGATTTATAGTTATATCTGATTATTTGCACTAGATGAATTGGTTTCAATGTATATGATTTCTAATCCTATTTGATTGTTTGCACTAAATGAATTGATTTCAGTGTATATGGTGATTTCTAATCCTATTTGATTTATTTGAGTAAATGCATTGATTTCAGTGTCGATGTTGGTTTCTAGAGAGAGAGAGAGAGTGATAAGGAAGATGGAGAGAGAGGGAGAGAGGACAAAAGGAGGAAAGAGAGATATTAATGGGGGAGAGGGAGAGAAGGGGAAGATAGAGATATAGATGGAAGGTGAAGAGAGGGAAGAAAAGAGAGATGGGGAGAGGGGGTGATTGAAAAAGAGATTGATATATATGGTGTACGAGAGCGCGTGTGTTTAGGGGGGTGAGATAGAGAGACAAAAAATAATAGATGGAGGGGGATATAGATATGGATGGAGGGTGGAGAGAGGGAGGAATATTTCTCGCACTAAATGGATTGATATAAGTGGGGATGGTGATTTCTAATCCTATTTGATTATTTGCACTAGATGCATCGATTTTAGTGTAGATATTTATTTCTAATGATATTTGATTACTTGCACTAGATGCATTGATTTCGGTGTAGGTGGTGATTTCTAATACAATTTGATTGCTTGCACTGAATGTGTTGATTTCAATTTAGATGTTGATTTATAATTATATTTGATTACTTGCACTAGATGACTTAATTTCAATGTAGATGATTTCTAATCCTATTTTATTGTTGCACTAAATTATTTGATTTCGAGTGTAGATGTTGGTTCCTAGAGGAAAGAGAGAGAGAGAGAGGGGCAGGAAAGGAGGAAAGAGATATCGAGTGGGGAGAGAGGAGAGAAGGGGAAGAGAGGGAAGAGAAGAGATGGGGAGAGAGAGAGAAATTTGATCAACAAAGGAATGATATATATGAGTTAAGTGTGTATAGTTTGGGGGGTGAGGTAGAGCGAAAAAAAAAGTGGATGGGGGATATAGATATGGATGGAGGGTAGAGAGAGGGAAGAATATTTCTTGCACTAGATGGATTGATTTAAGTGGAGATGGTGATTTATAATCCTATTTGATTATTTGCACTAGATGTATCGATTTTAGTGTAGATATTTATTTCTAATGATATATGATTACTTGCACTAGATGCATTGGTTTTAGTGTAGGTGATGATTCCTAATACTATTTGATTGCTTGCACTTGATGTGTTGATTTCAATTTAGACGTCGATTTATAATTATATTTGATTGCTTGCACTAGATGCATTGATTTCAATGTAGATTATTCCTAATACTATTTGATTGTTTGTGCTAAATGCATTGATTTCAGTGTAGATGGCGATTTCTAATCCTATTTGATTGCTCTGAGTAAATGCATTGATTTCAGTGTAGATGTTGGTTTCTAATCTTATTTGATTGATTGCATTAGGTGCATTGATTTCATTGTAGAAGTTATTTTCTAATCTTATTTGATTGCTTGCATTAAATGCATTGATTTCAATGTATATGTTGATTTATGATTTGATGTAATTGGATATATGACGGTACATTAATATTAAAGTGATTGGATTAATAATATGCATTGATTTTAGTGTAAGCACAAAAAGTTATTAACAATGTAGATTGATTTTTGTGTTATAGTAATTTAAGCTATTAATATTGGAGAGCAAGAGAGACAAGGTATCATGTTTACTAAACCAGATCGAGCTAAAGATTTAATTTTTTTTTTTTCCATATAATCGATATGAAAAGATAACAAAACTAACAAAGGAGGAAATAAGAATAGTAGAAGAAAATAGTTTGAGATTGATTGTAACATGAGTATGTTCTTATTATTCACATTTTCTATCTTTCAACACTATTATTGTCACTTTGCATTTAAAAAAATATTTCATCATTTTTCATCATTATAGTTATTAACAATAATTATCATCTCAACGAACTGAGGTAACTAAGAAAATTTAAAATTAAAATGACCAAGTCAATCTCATAAATATTTAGCATATTTAAAATGATTATATTAATATTTGATATATTTACATATTACTCATAAAATTAATCATATCTTTGATAGATTTTCCTTGGCAGCACACGACTGAAACCAGCCTAGATCTATCTTACATCTCAAAAATATACAAAAATTTTAATAATCTGAAAAATGTGACGTTGATGCCTCCGACTGGAACCAGCCTAGATCCATCTAACTCTAGATCTATCATGCGCCGAGAGGGATCAAATCTCTCGAGGTGCAAACCTTTCCTCAAGTTTTGCACTCAAAAAATAGGTTTGCACCTCGAGAGATTTGATCCCTCTCGGCGCATGATAGATCCAGAGTTAGATGGATCTAGGTTGGTCTTAAGAAAGGTCAATAATTAATATGATTAATTGATACAAAGGAGAAGATGAAAATATGCCACCATCTTTGATTATATATCATATATGAAAAAAAACTATAATTAATAGAAGGATTAATGTATAAATTTTCATTACTAGACATATTCATAAATACATTTATTCTATAGAATTTAAACAAATAATTTAAAATAAAAATGAAAATTGCTGATTTGTTTTGGGAGAAAATTAACCCGAAAGTAAAACTTAGCATTTAAAAATTTTCCTTCTACCCAAAACTACTTTCTCTTCTTTCTTATACCATGATTCCTCTATAGCAACATGAGAAAATTATCTATTTGGTAGTATTTGCAACTTTATACACCATCCTTCTTCATAAATATATGTTCTTCATGTAATCAATCCATATTCTTCCCATTAACTTTTATTTTTAGCTTTTTAATCAATATTTCACTTTCTACCATTCCTTTCTTTCTCTTTCACAAGATATAGTCATTCAATTGGCTTCTCCATAATTTTCAAAACAAGATGACACGTATTCCCAAAATATTTTCATAAGCTATTTTATATGATTTTTCTCTTTCACAAGCTAACCCTTTCTCTAAACTAAAATTTACTATCGCTTATCTTTGTCCTTTACATATCTTCTGTTCTCTTTCTTCATTAATTTTAACATTCATATAGATTTATCTTTTTCCTTCCATTATTTCTTATTAATTATGTCCAAACTAAACTCTTAAAAACTCTCCATCACATCCAAAACCAAACTCTTAAAAAATCTCGTCACTCTCCGTCACACCGAGACCATCATTCAACAAAATATACAACTCCAAAAGTCATCTACCATTCAATAATGGAGTAGTCTATCGGGGCCGCATTTTAGCCTGGAAACCTTGCCCGTTGAAAAACTTTGCTGCCCGAATTTGAAGTCATTTTCACGTCACCGAGTGCCTCAGGATCACGACATGACCCCATTTTTGTCAGACCTCTGGAAGGCCGCGACAGTGGCGGGTTGGTGGGTGATGAATGTGGCATTCTTCCTGACTACTCCTTCTTCCTTGGTCTTTGCCCGTGCCTTGATTTGAGTTTTAAATTGGTTATCTCCCGTCGCGACGGGTTGGTGGGTGATGAATGTGGCATTCTTCCTGACTGCTCCTTCTTCCTTGGTCTTTGCCCGTGCCTTGATTTGAATTTTAAATTGGTTATCTCCACGCGGGCGGATTTGAATTTTAAATTTGTTACCTCCATGGGCGCGGATTTGAATTTTAAATTTGCTCCTCGAGCGTAGAGTTGATTTTTTGTTTTAAATTTGTTACCTCCACGCTCGCAGATTTGATTTTTAAATTTTCTCCTCGGCGCGTAGAGTTGATTTTGACCGCCATTTACACAATATTCTTCCACGGAAAATGCAGAATGGGCTTTTATCTAGCAACAGGATTCCATTCTCCAGCAGGAGAGCAATAATCCCATCGAAGAAATCTGGGTCAATGTTGAAACTTCAAGCAGGCTATAACAACGCTCTTGTTTATTTTCAGAGCAGGACCAAGGCAGAAAGCACTGCTTTTTTTGGAGAAAAGCGTTGCTGGGTATGAAAAGAGGAATCTGAGTAGTGCCTTTTCCATATGTGAATCGATCATTTCAAATCACTGCAAGAGGTCGGCGTTTTTCTCTGGCCAATTCACGATGCAGTTTATATAAATGGAAATTACAAATACTAGTTCATGGTTCAATCAAGTTGCATTGGCCGCTTTATTTTGTAGTGCTAAGTAGCATTTGCGAGTGGAGAAAGAATGCATGTTGGAAATATGTTATGAATGCAGTTGTTAGTAGTAAGTGTGTCAATTATATTCCAGGGTCACATCATTTTATCCAGGGTCGTTCAAATTGAGAGCCGTCAATTAGAAATTTCTTGCTAATATTAAATATAAGTCCTGAGGCTGTATTGATCCACATTATGTGACGCATCGCATTTTCAAGAGTAATTTAAGTCTGAAAAAGGGGTATTTAGAAGATAAAATAGTTTAAACTATTGTAGATTTGTAATATAAACAAATAAAGTATTAGTGAAGATTTTCATTTCAGCAAAACGTATTAATGGTTTTAAAAGAAAGAAGACTTTCATTTCAAAAAATAACGTATTAGTGGTAAAAAATATTATTCCTGTGATGTTATATGATAAACGTATATAAATTTTGTTTATATTTATTTTTTTTTATGTTATTTGGTGAAGTTAATGACTATGCTTTGGTTTAAGGTCTTATAAAAAGTATTAATTTAGTATAATAATTTTAGTAGTATGAAGTTTTAATATTGAAAAATAGTGAGTAATGTAAAAATGAAAATAAATTTAAACAATTTTTTAGAATAAATATGTGTTGTAAAATTACAATTATATTATATTTGAGTTTAAAAATTAATTATTATTTTTTTTGTTTTATTGAAATTTAAATTTGTTTTGAAATAATTAAGTGTTATTAAGTTATTGGAAAAAAGAAAAGAAAAAATTCACAAAGTATTTAAATTTTGTTTTGAATATATATGTTTATATTGTGTTCAACTTGGTGGTAATAAGAATTTTTTGTGTTAATGCATATTTTTTTATGAAAATCTTAAAACATAATAATATTTCAAATTGAAAAGATGTTTGGAGACACTTGTTTAAAATATTTTTGCAATAAATTTGAATATAATACTATCACAATCATATAAAATAAATGGATGATAAATGCTAGCACAACTATATAAATAAAATGGATGGTAAATGTTGATAAACATCAATCTACAATAAACATCAAAACACTAATCTCATCATATATCTCATGTTAAAATTTAATAAAAAAATCATAAAATTTCTAAATTATAACTTACTTTTAAATTATTATTATTATTAATTATTAAAAAAAATTAATATATAAGTTAAACATATATACATTTAGAAAAGCATGGAACATGATTCTTAACCGTAGGATTTATCTCCACTTTACCATGGAGATTGTGACTATGTAAATAGGTGTTGTTACAATACCATGGGCTAATACCATGGCTTATGAATATTACATGCCCAAAATTTTTTGTAACTTACTCTCTATGACACTTGTTCATATGTCATTTTTTGTAATCAATCAATTTAATTAGAAGGGTAGAAAGAGCATAACTACTTTGGAGATAAACTCATGATGGGGTTGCTAGTTCAAGTATTAATGAGTCCTCCTTGCACAGAGAGCTCTCGCTTTGGGTGTCATTTTCTTTATCATGGCATGGCTAACAAACACAAAATGGTGTTGGGGGTGAACTACAACGTCGGGTGTTTTAAATGCAGGCTTAATTCATTGGGGTGACAAATGTATGTAGCTCGTGGAAAGAGGCCGAGGTGATATCCTCATCTTCCTTTTCCTAGTATGTTTTGTTTGCGTCGATTTTTGTGGGTTATTTGCATATTAAGGAGACTTCTTTTCTTATGTTTTCGTTGTTCTCTCGCTGTGGACTAGAGGCATTGTTTAGTTGTAGAAAGGTATTTTGTCCTGCACTTCATTCCATTTTTATTATTTGTTACTTGGGCTATGATTTTGTTCGTCCCTTTCTCTTGCAAGGTTAGGGCTTGGTATGTCAATTTTCTGCATTTCCATTGTTCAAGGATATTAGTTGGTGTGTACTCTTTCTTCCTCTGCGTTCAATTCAATTTATGCTTAAATTTTTGGACGATGGTGTTCTATTTGTAGTTATTGAGGTTCTCCTTGTTAGTGTTATGGAATCCTTGGTATTCTTTGATGACAATGGAATTGAGTGCCTGAAATAACGTTGTGACTATTCTTATCATGTCTTTGGGTTCGATGACTACTATATATTCACTTTTACCCTAGGGGTTTAATTGTTCTATGTCTTTGGTCTACCCTAAGTTGGGTAATTTAGTGGAATTTGGTCCCCTTATGTGGGGTTGGGGGAACGACTTATTGGCTTTAAGTTTTGGATTGCAAGGGTTGGTTGTGTGACCCACTACTTTTGTTGGTCATGGTTCCTATCCCTGTCTTGTTTGGTCTCTACTTACAGTCATTATGGCTCCTTGCCAACGTATGGTGATTCAGAGGGGTGGCTTTGCAAATGTGTGTGTTTTGTGAACCAGAGCTTTTTCTTTTGACTCGACGACACTTTCTTTGACTCCATTCCTCTCTTTTTTTCCAAAGAAAAAATCAAAATTTCTATTAAGGTAATAAAAAGTTACAGAGTGTATGCCTGCAAACATTCAATGAAATGTATTTTTTTGTCCCAATGAAACAAAAATACATAGAGTATATTGATTTGGGAGTAAAAAATAAATGATACTCACCCCAACCCAAAATAGAATTTACAAAAAATCAGTCCTGTATCGATTCCAAGGCCTCGTCTTAAATAGGAGAATAACCCAAATAGAGATCGAATACAATATAGTGTCTAAAATTTTGCAGTATAAAACAATAACCATATATTTTAAAAGTGTCAATAGAGCAAGAAATAAAATTTGAAATTTTAGACCCTCATAATTTCCATATGAGAGTTTATCTTTTAGCCATGTCCAACAAAAAACAAAAATACATATATCAGATAAAAACATTTAAAGAGCAAAAGGAGGTCGGTCCGATGTTCGGATCACTCCTCCATTTTATTTTATGGTCCAGACGCTCACAACTTGCTTTATACCCTCCTTAGATAGGAGGTATGCATCCATGTTCTGTTCCCTGTAATTATGGCAGACAGAGATATCATTAAAATAATGTTTCAAATTTGTTAGAAGAAGTCTTGAATTTAAAAGTAAGTTAGAATTTAATAATTAATAATAACTAATAATTTAAAAGTAAGTAATGTTTTAATAATTAATAATAATAATAATTTAAAAGTAAGTTAGAATTTAGAAATTTTATGAATTTTTTTTTAAATTTTAACATGAGATATATGATGAGATTAGTGTTTTGATGTTTATTGTAGATTGATGTTTATCAACATTTACCATCCATTTTATTTATATAGTTGTGCTAGCATTTATCACCCATTTATTTTATTTTATTATGATAGTATTATATTCAAATTTATTGCAAAAATATTTTAAACAAAGGATTCCAATTTTTGAGTATGGAAGGACGAGGAAGGACACAAAAGATGGATCAAAAAGTATAAATTTGAAAAACAATGATCCCTAGAATGAATGTGTTTGGAGACGAGGCATGCAGGTCTACCTAGAAGATATAAGGGCAATGTATAGGATAAAATGGTTTTTTTTTAAAGTATGTAAACTGGGTAGAAAAATACTATAGAAACATGAATGTATGAAAATATAGTCTCTTTTATTTTATAATGATAAAATGTATTTTTCTCCTCTGAAACAAAAATCCAAACCAGATGTGAGATAAATGATTTCATTATGGAGAAAATAGAAATATTCTTTATGATCGTCATGTATGAAAATTGTCATATAGTTTACGACGATAAGGAAAACAATGATCTTGGAAATCTTTTAAATAAATCATACCCAATTTTAACAGATAATTCATCCGCAAATTTGCAGGAGGTAAAAGATCGAACGTGGTTGGATCGATTGCAGTCATAGGCCTTTGTAAATGGAATTATATTTCTAGTCGAAGACGTTGGGAACGGATTCTTCGAACCCCTGCCCCTCAAATTGGTAATTCATTTAGTTTGTGCTTTATTAGGTTGTGGCTTAGGTACTGTGATTTGTTGGTAAGTGAGAATTATCTAATTTGTTTATAATTCAGCAGGGATTTATTCGTAAATGAGAATTATCTAATTTGTTTATAATTCAGCATGAATTTATCACAATTTAAATGTTGTAAGGATTTTAAGGATGCTAAATTCAAATATATAATTAAAAAAATTAATTTAAACTAGATAAATTACTATTTCACCATAATTATTTTCATAAAATTTTAGCTAGAAATAAGCCCTAAACTCTAAAAAACCTCACATATATAGGCAACTCCTTTATTGAACACCTTATAATTGTTTTCCCGCATGAGATAAATTGACGCCTTTTCATTGTTTTCCCAGGTGAGGAAGGAGAAATAAGCCCTATGGTGAATTTGGAATTAATTTTCAAGTACGATATTTTAAGAGAGGCAACGTCCAATTTTAAGGAAGAGAATATACTTGGCCATGGAGGTTTTGGATCTGTTTTTAAAGTACGTGTTTATTCGTTTCACGCTATGTTGAAGTAAATTCGAAACTAATAAGAAACCATTTATAAATTATCATAAAGTTTATTGGTTTGCAGGGGAACTTACCAGATGGCAGAGCGGTTGCAGTTAAACGGTTGCGAATAGGCTCAAACCAAGGACACTCTGAATTTCTGAATGAAGCAAATCTCATCAGTTGTATTCAGCACAGAAATCTAGCGAAATTACTCGGTTGCTCGTTTGAAAGTTCAGAAAGGCTCCTAGTTTATGAATATCTTCCGAACAGTAGGCTCGACAAGATTCTATTTGGTTTCCTCTTCTCCTTTAACTTCTGAACAGTAGTGTCCACAAGATTCTATTTGGTTCCTTCTGGTTCTCTTTAAACTTCAAAACTGCTGCATGGTTCTTGGATTTGTTCGAGTTTGTATTCTTATCTTGCTGATGGATTGTTATTTATTTTGGTTTGTAATGCAATAATTGCAGATAAAACAAAAAGTCATCTACTTAACTGGCGACAAAAATCTGAAATCATAGTTGGAACTGCCCGTGGGTTGGCATATCTTCACGAGGAGTCTGAGATTCGCATCATCCATAGAGATATTAAAGCCAGCAATATTTTACTGGATAGTAAACTTAGACCCAAAATAGCAGACTTTGGATTAGCAAAATTCTTCAGAGAAGATCTAACTCACGTTACAACTGGAATTGCAGGAACAATGTAAGAAATCTCTCTACTATCCCATCAGTCGGTAACACAATTAATAAATTACAACTCATATATCTGAAAAGGGATTTTATAATTTTAAAAGGGTTTAGATATTATGGAGATTTCATTGTACATGATGACACTGTGCGCAGAGGTTACATGGCCCCTGAGTACGCCTTACGCGGACAGCTAACAGAGCAAGCAGATGTATTCAGCTTTGGAGTACTTGTACTTGAGATTATCAGCGGTATTCAGCTTTGGAGTACTTGTACTTGAGATTATCAGCGGAAGAAAGAATCGCATTGTGGCTCGAGAAGAGTTTCTCATCGAAGAAGTATGCCTACTTAAAATCTCATCTTTCAAGTGGAAATTTCCTGAAATCTCGATTTGCATTCATGAAACCTTGCTAACTAAATGTTTGTAATTGTGGATGTTGGGCAACCAGACATGGAGATTGTATAAAACAGAGAAAGCTTTAGAAATTATGGACCCGACATTGGAGGGCAGTTATTCGTGGGAGGAAGGGATTAGAGTGATCAAAATTGGTCTTTTGTGCACCCAAGCAGTTGCAGCGTTGAGGCCTTCAATGTCCCGGGTGGTGTCGATGCTCACAAGTAAGAAAGAACATCTTGCTTCTCCCACAAAGCCTACATTCGCGGAGCTGGACGTTCTTGGCGTACCTGAAAAAACTTCAACCAGTAATTTGCCTTCAGAAGCAGCAAATTCTTCAGCTGCTGATCCCTCGTCAGGAATTCTGGAACCCAGGTGAAAATCAAGCAAGACAGGTTTGCTTTATCACCTCTGGTTTCTATAGTATGGTAGTAAATCGGATATAGAAGCGGCTTGTAAAAGAAAACGTCCAATTCCACCAGTTTGGGATGGTACATAAACGGTGTGCGTAAATATTGTTTTAGTCAATCAAATCACAGCGGACCTCTGTAAATTTGTAAGCGATAGTGAATGCCTGGTGTAATATAGAACTGTAGTATACAAAACATAAAATACACTTCTTGAGTTTGTTTATTCGTGTTTGCCATGGCAAAAATATTGCAAATCCTAAGCAACACAATTTAATGAAGGCTGTGAAAGTCCATGCTTCAAGTCATAACATAACCTAAAATTTACAGATTCCTTTACAATTTGAGCAAAAGTCAAGTGTTTCATCTCATCTTTATATAATCATGCATAATGTATCCCATTAACGTGGATACAATGAAGAGTAGCACAATCCACCTTTCTACCGCAAATTCCAAAATAATGTGGATTATATTTTACTTTAATTGCCGCTCTTAATTAATAATTAAATTGTATATGCTGAATCGAGGAGCAAACTTTTAAATACATGTCTATGTGGTTGAAATTGCTTGAAAGATAATACGAAACTAGCAAAATTAGATACAGTTAAATATTAAAAAAAAAAATTACATTAAGTGAAATATTAATTTTTTTTTGTTGGATTTTTTTGGGATTTATTGATGTATATGTAGGTGAACATTAGCTTTTGTGAAAGTAACCAGCCTAATTCATAGTAGCTTCAGATTTATCAAGTCCCTAGAGGGATCAGATCTTTCAAGATGCAAACATCTTTTTTAAGTGTAAAACTTGAGGAAAATTTTGCACCATGAGATATTTGATCTTTCTCGGGACTTGATAGATTCAGAGTTAAGATCAAACTAGGATGGTTTTAGTCGTGGGCAACCAAGGAAAAGAAAATCTATAGAATATATGATTAATTTTATGAATAACATGTAATTATATCTAATATTAATATAATCATTTGTCATTTTAATTTTTTATATTTTTTTAGTTACCTCTTTAATGATGAAACATGATGAAATAAAACTTTTGAATGCAAAGTGACAATAATAGTGTTGAATGATAGAAAATGTGAATAATAAGAATGTGGTCAATTACAAATAGTCTTCATTGTGATCAATTTCAAGCTATTTTCTTCTACTATTCTTATTGTCACTTTATTAGTTTTTCCGTCTTTTTATATCAATTATATGAAAAGGACAATTGAAATTATAAACCATTTAAATCTTTAGCTTGAGTTGTTGTAGTAAACATCATACCTTGTCTCTCTTTATCTCCAATATTAATAGGTTGAAATACTATAACACAAAAAAAAATGTGCGTTGTCAATATTTGTTTGTTCTTACACTGAAATCAATGCACACTGTTAATCCAATCATTTTAAAACTAATGTACCATCATACATCCAATTACATCAAATCAGAAATCAACATCTACACTGAAATCAATGCATCTAATGCAAACAATCAAATAAGATTAGAAAACAGCTTCTACACTGAAATCAATGCATCTAATGAAATAAATCAAATAGGATTAGAAATCAACATCTAGACTCAAATAATTTCATCTAGTGAAAGTAAGAAAATAGGATTAGAAACTAACATCTACATTGGAATCGATGCATTTAGTGCAAGAAATCAAATAGGATTAGAAATCACCATCTACATTAAAATCAATGCATTGAGTGTGAGCAATCAAATAGGATTAGAAATCACCATCTACACTAAAATCAATGCATTGAGTGTGAGCAATCAAATAGGATTAGAAATCACCATCTACACTAAAATCAATGCATCTAGTGCAAACAATCAAATAGGATTGGAAATTAACATCTACATTGAAAAAAATGCATCTATTGCAAGCAATCAAATAGGATTAGAAATCACCACCTACACTGCAATCAATGCATCTAGTGCAAACAGTCAAATATGTTTAGAAATCACCATTTACATTGAAATCAATACATTTAGTGCAATAAATATTCTTCCCTCTCTGACCCTCCATATATTTATATATCTCCCTCCATCTCTCCCTCTTTGTCTCTCTATCTCACCCCCAAAAAGACACACCCTCTCTTACTCCATATCTATCAATCTCTTTGTCCCTCCTTCCCTCTCTTCACCTTCCATCTATATCTATATCTTCCCTTTCTCTCCCTCTCCCCCGCGTCTATCTCTCTTTCCTCCTGCTATCCTCTCTCCCTATCTCACTATTTTCCTTATCACTCCCCCTCTCTCTCTCTCTCTCCACCTTTATATCTCTATGTATTTCTTCTCTCTCTCTCTCTCTCTCTCTCTCTCTTTGTTAGTATATCCCTCACTCTCTCATTCTCTCGGACTTCTTTACCCCCTTATCTCCATCTCTCTTTCTTTGTATTTTTATCTCACCCCCAAACGTACACACTCTCTCTCCATATCTCCCTTGTCACTCCCTCTCTCTCTCCACTCCTCACTCTCTATGTCTTTCTTATTCCCTCCCTCTCTCCCCCTCCAACTCCATCCCTCTATCCTCCTCTCTCTCTATTCATATATCTCATCCTTCCTCTCTCTCTCTTTCTCTCCTACCTCCCTCACTCTTCCCCCATCATGCTACCCCTCTCTCTCAACTCCTCTCTCTCATCCTTCTTCTCTCTCCCTTTCTCTCCTACCTCTCTCTCTCTTCCCCCATCACTCTCACTCTCTCTCTCTCTCTGCCCTCCAATCCTCTCTCTCCCCCCATCACTCTTTCTCTCTCTCTATCTCTCCAACTATGTTACTATGTCCCTCCCTCTCTCCTTCTCTCTCCATCACTCCCCCCTTCTCTCCATATCTCCTTCTTTGTATCTTTATCTCACCCCTAAACATACACACTCTCTCTCCATATCTCCCTCGTCACTCCCTCTCTCTCCCCACTTTTCACTATTTATCTTTCTTCTTCCCTCCCTCTCTCCTTCTCTCTCTCCGCCCTCCATCTTTGTGTGTATCTCTCCCTCTCTTACCCTAATCTTCCTCTCTCACTCTTCTCCCTCTCTCTCTCTTCTACCTCTATCTCTCTTCATTACTCCTCTCCCCTTCCTTCATTTTATCTCCATCTCTCCCTTGTCACTCCCCCTATCTCTCCACCTCTTTCACTCAGTGTCTTTGTTCTTCCCTCCCATATATATATCTAGAGTTAATATATATTATGATATATTGATATATATTATAATATAATAAAATTAATATTGTGTTAATCCAAAATTATTAAATCTAATAATATTAATAATTTTAATATTTTAATATTACTATTAAGGTTAATAACGCTTTTTTGCATGGTATTAATAATAATTTGGTTCATAGGCTTCACCTAAATAAAACCTATTTTTTGAGTTTTAGTACATATAAATAGGATTATGGATTAAATATAAAAAGATTTTATTTATTTACCATAACGTTGGTGTATTTATATTTTTATTTATTTACCATATCTCTTTTATTTACCATGGTATTTGTCCATAGGATTGGTATATAATTAGATGTTGATTTCTAATCCTATTTGACATATTTTTATTTATTTACTATACCTCTTTATATGTCTTTTATATTTATTTATTTACCATGCCTAGTTTATAAATATTATATTTGGCCCATGGTATTGAGCGCATGGTATTAATAATACTTTGTCCCATGGTATTTGGCCCATAGGCTTCACCTAACTAAACTTTTTTTCTTGAGTTTTCATAAATATAAAGAATTTTATGGAGTAAATATAAGAAGATGTTTTATTTATTAACCATAACTTAAAAAGAGGTTTTATTTATTAACCATACCTCTCGTTTATTTATACTTTTTATTTATTTACCATACCTCTTTTTCTTAGTGTTCACAAATACAACTTTGGGTTAAGAGGTATGTACAATTATTACAAATATATTTATTACAATTGACCTGAAATTACAAATGTTTACAAACTTTCTTACATTACATCTACACATATGCCCTATACTGGGTTGTAGATTGTCTCTTGGGGCAATTAGGCTTAACTTAGTTTCTTTACGTATTGATGCTTAAGTTTAACTTAATTTTTTTATGTATTGATTCTAGCTTAACTTTGTTGGTTGAAATTGTTTGAAAGCTAATAAGAAATTAAGCTTAACTTAGTTTCTTTATGTATTGATTCTTAAGTTTAACTTAGTTGCTTTATGCATCGATTCTTTCATCACTAGTAAATATACAAAAATTATTCTCACTTCCATTTTTTCTGGCTTCTAGCAAGTTTATGCAATTATTCACCAGCTAGGTCCTCACCTATAGAGGATCTATTAATTTAACAAGATCTATTAATTTAACATGTTATTAGAGTTGTGAAGAGCCTGAATTTTTTTTGGTAGGTTTGAATATCAAAGCATTGGAAACTGATGGGAGATTCAAACTGCTAGAATTTTCCACAAATTGAAAGTGCAGAAAAACTGTCGGAAAATTGAATTGGCGAAAAAAGGAAATTTAGAGCTTCCACCATTCTCACTTTGTGTGATTATTATGAGTGTAATATGATGATTTTTCTTCAAATTAGGAGTAGTTAATCATGGGATCTGAGACAAAACCAATGTGAGAGGATGAGAAATTCGATTAGATTAATAGATATGACATGGCTTATGGAAGATTGTGTCGATCCTTGTCTCATGATATTCTTTATAAGATCATAAATATTGAATCGCCACATCAAATCTATACTAAATTAAAAGGATTATATGGTGATGAAGATGATATAAAAGAACACAATTTGGAGATAGAGAGCTTGACTATTGTAGCAGTCCTGAAATTAGTGAAGAATTTTTCAACAACGTGGACAAATATTCTCAAGATTGTTGCACATGAAGACACTATTTCTTCTATTGATGATGAAGTTGTTGTAGATGAGAACGTCATCATGTAGAATAATGAAGATTTTGCACATGAGGAAATATCTTCCTCCAATAGTGATGAAGACTCTTCTACACTTGGAGACATTGATTTCAAAAACATAGAAGAGGAATTTAATTCCTCTACTGTTGATGATGTTGATGATACAAATTTGACAATGTCTCACCTTCACGATGCGCCACATGAAATCTCAAGTGCATATCCATGCATGCATCCAAGGAGGCATCTTTAACACCATGCATGAACCCATGAAGGCATCCCAAAAGCCATGCATGGAAATGCATGTATCCCTAGAGATAAACATGCCCATGCATGCATATATGGTTAATGCATCTTATCATCAAATTCATGTTGAAGCTGTAGGGAATCCATATTGACATGCAACCATGGATAAGAAGAATCAATATTTGATCTGAACATGGGAATTGATACCTCCACTTTCAAAAATGAAACTTGTTCCTCCATATACATTTGCAAAGAAGGATTCAACTTCCAATTATGTACTTAGATCGGGATCTAGCCCCATTTTTAAGTCAAGAAAGAAGTAGGTTATCATTTATTTATCATCAGTAAAGGACACGTACAAAATAGAAGTCATTTCTTCCATTCAAGAAATTTGGTTTTAGCAATTCCTATTTGATCTTAGTATTTTTATTCATTGTCTGACTGTCATATGGTGTGACTATCAAAGTACAGTAATGTTTTGCAGTGATCTAGTGCAACGACAATGGACCAAACATATCGAGATATACGTGCACTACATCATAGGAATTATTCATCATGAGGTCATTGACCTATAATACTCTCCTAGTCTAAGAAAAGTATCGATGGCTTCACCAACAAATCCACTGAGCAGAAGTTTCATTTTCTGCGGGATCATCTTAAGGTGAAGGACAATAATTTCCTAGCAGTTATCTTTTCTTATAGTTTTGTGTTTTATTTTGAGTGAGGGCATTGTTCCCACTATGTTTTCACTCTTTCCTATTTCATGCATGATACATGTGTAGCTAAAATAGTCTTGTTGTCAAGACTCGTCCATCTTGCACCAAACTCACCTAAGTAATGCTTAAGGGGAGGGGGCGTGGGGTTTGGTGTACATGTACATTAACATAGCATAAAGCGCACATAGCTTTAGTTATATTTTGTGCTTAAATGAAATTAAGTTTAACTTAGATATTTTATGTATTTCTTATTTAGTCACTACTTAATACACATAATTCATTCCCTCTTCCAGATTTTTCTCAATTCTTGCAAGTTTATGGAATTATTCTCCATCTAAGCCCTTACCTATGCATGCTCTATTAATTTAACAAAACCTTTAAAATCAAAGGTATGCATGGGACAATGCTACTACAAAGTGGTACCTTCTGCCTTGAAAATTATAATAATTTTACTATTAAGCTATAGAATCAATTAGATGTCCAACTATAAATCATAGTAAATTTAAAGGTTGTACAGTAACTATTTTAATTTTGGAGGTTTTCTCAAAAATAATTAAAACTTTATTATAACTAGCAATTGCACCAAATATTGCAAATTAAATTTGAAAGTAATCCTTAAATATTCGAAATCATTGAAGTAAAAAAGTAGTACATTTGATGCTAAGATTGTTTCTTTCCACACAAGTTTGGCACATATTTCTTTCTTCTCTCGTAGTAGTTTTTTACCATTTTAAAGAAGAATTGGTTCCTTAATCTAAATAGGTATAATTGATATGGATTGACATATCTTACTAGACACATTTATGATAGACCCTTCAGGCCCTACAAGTTTCAACACCCTAAAAGTAGCTACAAGGAAGAGGTTGCACTATAAAGCGACTACTATGTTCTCTTGTCAACGGTTCAAGAAACATTGTTCAGTTCCGTTCAAGAAGCAGGGTGGAGTCAAAACCATTTAGGATAGGTGAATAAAATCCTTGCATTGAACTTTTCATTAATAGGTCATTGTTACTTGACGTTGCAGTTGCTTCAAATTTAAGTGCAAAGTACTTAACTTGGTAGTATGTTTATGATTTCTAATTACTTTTATTTTAAAGATAAATAAGTTGAACCATTACACAAATCAAAATTTGGTTGACACTTAACATAGTGAGATTTAATTGCTAAAGAACTCCCAATTCCCAACAAAAATACACAACTAGGAGAATTGTTTTCAAAGAATAACTCCTTATCCTTAGGGAGTAAATATTTATATCTTCGTTTTTTTATTTTTCAATTGATAAACCACCTTAAAAAAATGTTTATTTTTCAATTAAATAATAAAATTAATTGTTAATTTACTTTGATTTAATGAGAATGTGAGTGATAAGAAAATTTTGAAAATTTTCTTATCACTCACATTCTCATTAAATCAAAGTAAATTAACAATTAATTTTATTATTTAATTAAAAAATACATTTTTTAAGGTGGTTTCTTAATTGAAAAATAAAGCACCAAAGATATAAATATTTTTTTGAGTTGTAGATTTCAATGGAATTTTTTTTTCCCTATTTGATTATATAATTATTTTACATTTTAATCACATAGCAATTTTTTGTTTTTTAAAATGCATTTTTGAATACGTAAATAAATTCAACACCCTGAATTTTTTTTGAATCTATTAGATCATGGAAAGTTCACAATATGATTCCAACAAATCTCTATAAAATTTGGAGTAGATTTAATCAAAACTCTATATATATTCATATTTATATATATAACTTTAATTTATAAAACAAAATAAATTTTTATTCCACGACTTTTTTTTGGTCAACATTCCAACAATATGACAAAAAGAAAATAACACTTTCCAGATGTACAATCATTTCATATAAACCCTTAAATGAATCTTAAGAAGAATGAAAAACCCATGTATTATCTTACAATTAATTCCTGGTATTTGCTGATGAACTCTCATAAAGTTTACAACACTTTTGCCTTACATATAGGACAACAATCAGCGTGAAATTGTTTATTAACGGATGACAATACAATCATATTTGAAATTGTTTATTGACGAATGACAATACAATCATCTTTGAAATTATTTACAGAGAGATGATGATGCAATAGCATGGATTAGACTATATGGCTTACTAAAAACAAGTCCCTACTGGAAAGGAGTGGATAGATGTTAGTGCAAGTGGATATTCTATCTTCTTAATTTTTTTTTTTCAAGTGAAATGAAAGCCATGTCTTATATAAATGAAGAGCATGTATTACTATATAAAAATTGAGCTTTTATGCTAGCAAAATATAGATTTGTTGGTGTCATTCTTCTCTTGTCTAACTATGGTATTGCCTATAGTAAGGCCATCGTGCACCTATTAATGATGGTTTGGTTTGATACCAAACTGCACTCGTCATATTTTGGGTGTTATTTTCCATGCTCTCACTCCACTTGCTAGTCCTCCTCGCATTTTTGTTGTTGTGAAGCAATCATTTGCACTCATTATCGGATAGCTAGCCTGAACTTGCGAGGATTTTGACATTATTTGCCATCTTTTCACTGCACTTGCTCTGACATTTTTGTTATGTTGCAAGCATGTTTATAAATTTGATTTGAGTTACAATTTTATTTTAAACCCAAACTTATTTTTGCTTTTTAGTTTTCCTGTTGTATTTGTTTCATTCTGGTTAGTCTTTTAAAGTAGATGTGACTCATCTCTTCCGAATTTTATTGCTACTAATAAATTAATTATTTAATTACATATTTCCATATCTTAGATTAAAGTAATGACCTCTATCGTGAATATCAACTTAAATTAAATTGATGACCTCTATCTGAAGTTGCACCACAAACAACATTATGCAAGGTTTGCAAATAACACCTCTCTATTGAATAAAGCATAAGCCTCCTAGATTACTCATGGCAAATTGCAAGGGAAATTTAATCTGTTCTTTTTTTACTTATTTTATTGATTATTAAATTTCAAGAATATTTTGAAATCGGATAGACCGGAGCCTGTAAATTGAGGCACTCTTATCCCCAATTTCTGTTGGAATATAATTTCCAACTGCCCGAAAGAGTCAGCAGGCGGCAGCATGATTGAACAACGGAGAGCTTAAGGCGGTAGCACGTCGGAAGAGAAATCACCGTGCGATCAGAGATCGACGGCTAGCGGGAGGACAACTAGCCCGGAGGATAACACGGAGGGGTGCCTCCGCACTTGACTCACCGATCGGGCGTTGACCCACGATCAACGGCCATGATTTACTACGGGGTCTCACCCCAACAGTTGTGAACCGGCATAGGGGTGCCTCCGCAACCATTGTTATGTGGTGTCTCCGCCCATGCACCACCGACGCGCCACCACTTCTGCCACTGTGCGAATTCGACATCAATGCGATTTTTTCAAGCGGTGCCAGCAGAAGTTATGATGCCATAAATGTATTTTCAAGCGGTGATTTTTTTTTTTTTGGTTGTATGTCAATTAATGACATTCAATTGAACAAGGTTGAGATATTTTGTTTATATATATAGAACAGAGTTGTAATTTTTAAAAGAGAGAGATATAAAAGAAACACAGAAACAAAGTTGTGTTTTTAAACAATTTTTTTTAAACACAATAGTGTATGTTTGTTTTTAGAAAAAAAAAAAAGAGAGTTGTTTTGTTTTGTAATAGACAGAGATAGTGAACAAAACACGACAGAGTTTTTTTTTATAGGGAAAAACAAAGAATACACAGCAGTAAACGTTTTAGAGAGACAAAATATGTTTTCTAAATGACAGAGAGTGTTATTTTGGCACTGTGCTTAGAAGCAGTCCAGCAGTTGTAATCCCTCTGTGTTGAGGAAGAACTTGTAACAGATTTTTTTATGGAATAAATGTGTTGAAGAGGGGGAGTTTAATTTCTCCATTGTTAATTCTGGAATTGTTCAATATTCCAACATGGTATCAGAGCTAGTCCAGGCTCTTTGAAGGTCAAAGAAGCTGAAGGAAAGGATTTCTTTGTTGCAACAGCTTCTCTAGCAGTGTGAAGACTCAAACAAGAAGAATCCAAAGGTATTTCTCTATACAGTTTTGTGTTACTATTGCAGTACATTTAGTTAATTTTAAAACACACAGTCAAGTGTTTTTGAATCATAGTTAAGAGTGCAGAATGGCTGGAGCCAGCACTGGTATGGGTATGAGAAATATCCATCTCCGACAATTTAATGGAAAAAATTATGACTACTGGTCAATAACTATGAGAGCATTATTTGTCTCCCAAGACATATGGGAATTTATCGAGGATGGCTTTGAAGAGCCAGCAAATGAAGCAGAGTTTTATGTATTAACTCAAGCAGGAAGAGAACAGTTGAAGAGCAATAAGAAGAAAGACGCCAAGGCTCTTTTCTTTCTATATCAAGCTGTGCATGAGAGTGTGTTTCCAAGGATAACGGCCTTGAAGACCAAAGAAAGCATGATCACTCAAAACGACATCCAAGTATGAAAGTGAAAGCAGGCAAACTTAGATTACTTGAGGAGAGACTTGAGACTCTCTGTATTGAAAAGTTAGACATGTCCAGACTCGTCCTCCTCATGTGATTGGAATGGTCACACAAATAAGATCTTATGGAGAGACTCTTGAAGAAAAGAGGATTGTGGAAAAACTCTTGAGAAGTTTACCCTCAAGATTTGATGTGATTGTCACCACCATAGAAGAGACTAAGGATTTCACAAAGTTTTCAGTTGATGAGCTACATGCATCAATGATGACTCATGAACAGAGATTGGGTAGGAGTGAAAACTCATCTCTATAACATGCTTTTAAGACCCAGATGTCTTTTAAAAGAGGAAGAGGGCAAGGCAGAGGAAACAAAAGAGGAAGAGGCAGAAGCCAAAACAGAGGTGGAAGGAACAGCCCTTCACATTCACATGGAAGGTGCAACAGTCAAAATCATAGCCACGGCCAAGACAACAGCCAGCAGAGTGGTCAGAAGAATACTCAAGGACAGAGGTATGATAAATCCAATGTCCAATGTTACCATTGTAAAAAATATGGTCATTATGCTAATGAATGTAGAAAGAAGCAGCAAGATATGGCAAGTAGAACTAGTGAAAATTTCACTAGAGAAAATGTAAACCAAAATAATTTGTTTTTAGCTTGTAATATGGCTAAAGAAATGAATGAAGATTTATGGTTTCTAGACTCCGGTTGTAGTAACCATATGACAAGAAACTTAGAAATGTTTTCTATGCTAGATGAGAATGTGAAGTCACAAGTCACACTAGGAACTGATAACAAAGTTTATGTTATGGGAAAAGGAAATGTAAATGTTTTAACAATATTAGGTGTAAAGAAATCCATAACAGATGTTTATTATGTTCCAGGAATGAAGTGTAACCTCTTAAGTATTGGATAGCTTGTCCATAAGGGGTATAATTTTTTCTTTGAGGATGATGTTTATACCATCATGGATAAACCACCTAGCAAGCAATGTATTGTTGAAGTGAAGATGACAAGGAATAGGATGTTCCCTTTCAGAATGAGAGCAGATTTGAAGAATGGTGAAGAAAAAGCAGCAGTTGCACAAGAGACTTTCCAAAGCGAACCAAAAGATGATAATTGGTTATGGCACTTGAGATTTGGACATCTCAACTTTGGAGGTCTTAATTTGTCGAACATAAAAGGAATGGTAAGTGGTTTACCATTGATAAAGAAACCGAATAGCCTTTGTGAGGGTTGTATCTTGGGGAAACAACACAGAGAAAATTTTCCTTCCGGGAAAATCATAAGGGCAAAAGCACCATTAGAGATTGTCCACTTAGATGTATGTGGACCGATGCAAACTCCATCACTTGCTAACAGCCACTATATCTTAACATTCATAGATGATTTTACATGAAAAACTTGGGTTTTTTTTTTGAAAAAGAAAAGTGAAGTGTTTGAAAAAATTTGCAATTTCAAAGCACTTGTTGAGAAACAAAGTGGGCTGCATATCAAAGTCTTAAGGACTGATAGAGGAGGTGAGTATATATTTAAATATTTTCTACGTTTTTGTAGAGAAAATGGTATTCATAAGCAGTTTACAACTAGATATACTCCGCAGCAAAACGGAGTAGTCAAAAGGAAGAATAGAACCATAATGGACATGTCAAGGAGTATGTTGAAGGCAAAGCATTTGCCTAATGATTATTGGGCTGAAGCTGTACATTGTGCAACATATATTTTGAATAGGTGCCCTACAAAAGCAGTTATGAACAAAGTGCCGGAAGAGGCATGGAGTGGCACAAAGCAAAGTGTCACACACATGAAGGTTTTTGGATGTGTGGCTTATGCACACATTCCGAATCAGCTAATGAAGAAGTTGGACAGAAAGGGGGAGAAATGTATTTTCATTGGATACAGTGAGGAATCCAAGGCATACAGGTTATATAACCCATCCACGAAGAAGTTTATTGTGAGCAAGGATGTTCAGTTCATTGAAGAGGAAGCTTGGGATGGAAGCATAGAGAAGACAATAAATGTTAAACACTGTTTATCTCATGATGAAAATGATGATGAGTTGGCTTAAATACATCCCCAAACAGCAACACCAACAAAAGAGCAGCAGAGCACACCCTTGAGGAGAAATGACAGTGCTTCTCCAAGCACACCACAAGGATGAAATTCAAGTGCTTCTTCAATCTTTTGTGCACCTATTGAAAGAGGTAAGAAATTCAGAAGTTTGAAAGATATTTATGAACAAGATATAACAAATGAACGTATCAATTCTTTGTTTACTTTATATTGTCATGTTGATGATCCTGTTCATTTCGAAGAAGCTATCAAGAATAAGAAATGGATAGAAGCTATGGATGAGGAAATAAATGCCATAGAAAGAAACAAGACTTGGGATTTGGTTGAACTCCCAAAAGGTAAAGATGTCATAGGAGTTAAATGGGTCTACAAAACCAAGAGTAAGGCTGAAGGTAAAATAGAGAGACACAAGGCAAGACTTGTTGTCAAAGATTATAAGCAGAAGCATGGGATAGATTATGAGGAAACTTTTGCACCGGTTGCCAGAATGGAAACCGTGAGAGTAGTGCTGTCCATAGCAGCACAAAACAAGTGGAAAGTTTACCAAATGGACGTGAAGTCAACATTCCTAAATGGAGTGTTAATGGAAGAGGTTTACATTGAACAGCCTCTTAGCTATGAAAAGAAAGGCCAAGAGCACAAAGTATGCAAGTTGAAGAAAGCTCTTTATGGGCTAAAGCAAGTGCCAAGAGTGTGGTACAGTAGGATAGATTCCTATCTACTGGAAAATGGATTTGAAAAGTGTAAGGGAGAACCCACCCTCTACATCAAAGAAAAAGATGGTAAAATCTTGATTGTAGTCTTGTATGTTGATGATGTTATTTTTACAGGTAATGATGATTGCCTTATTGAACATTTTAAAACAGTCATGAAAGAAGAATTTGAAATGACTGACATGGGTTTGCTGAAATACTTCTTGGGAATAGAGGTAGAACAAGATGAAAATGAGATTTGTATCTCACAGGCAATGTTAATAAGGTTCTTGAAAGATCTAACATGCAGGAAAGCAATGCAGCGATCACTCCCACAGTGATGGAATTAAAAATCAGCAGAGAGGACAGCAGCAAGGATTTTGATCCTAGCTTATACAAGAGCATAGTTGGCAGCCTCATGTATTTGACTGCAACTAGGCCCGATATAATGCATGTTGTTAGGTTGATTTCCAGATTCATGGAAAAGCCAAAAGATGCACATTGACAGGCAGCGAAAAGAATTCTGAGGTATGTTAAAGGTACTAAAAGGTTTGGTATTTTATATACTGTTTTGGAATGTTCAGATTTAGTTGGATACACTGACAGTGATTGGGTTGGAAGTGTAGATGATCGGAAGAGTACTTTTGGTTATGTTTTTCACATGGGTTCAGGAGCCATTTCATGGGCTTCTAAGAAACAACCCATTGTAGCATTGTCTACAGCAGAGGCAAAATATGTGGCAGCTATAGTAACAGCGTGTCAAGCAGCTTGGATGAGAAAAATGTTGAAAAGTTTATGCCAAGAGCAGGTAAAAGAGACAGTGATCTTTTGTGACAATAGCTCAGCTATTGCATTGTCTAAAAATTATGTTTTCCATAAAAGGAAAAAGCACATTGACACCAAGTTTCACTTCATACGTGAATTGGTTAACAATGGTGAGATAGTTTTGCATCATTACAGAACAGAGGATCAATTTGCAGATATCCTCACAAAGCCACTTACGCAGAAAAGCTTTGAACATTTTAGAAAATGCCTGGGTATGTAGGAAAACCCAGCAGTTGAAATCAAGGGGGAGTGTTGGAATATAATTTCCAACTGCCCGAACGAGTCAGCAGGCGGCATCATGATTGAACAATGGAGAGCTTAAGGAGGCAGCACGTCAGAAGAGCGATCACCGTGCGATTGGAGATCGACGGCTAGCGGGAGGACAACTAGCCCGGAGGATAACACGGAGGGGTGCCTCTGCACTTGACTCGTTGATCGGGCGTTGACCCACGATCAGCGGCCATGATTTACTGCGGGGTCTCACCCCGAGAGTTGTGAACCGGCAGAGGGGTGCCTCCGCAACCATTGTTATGTGGTGTCTCCGCCCACGCACCGTCGACTCGCCACCACTTCTGCCACCATGCAAATTCGACATCAATGTGATTTTTTCAAGCGGTGCCAGCAGAAGTTATGATGCCATAAATGTATTTTCAAGCGGTGATTTTTTTTTTTTTGTTGTATGTCAATTAATGACATTCAATTGAACAAGGTTGAGATATTTTGTTTATATATATAGAACAGAGTTGTAATTTTTAAAAGAAAGAGATATAAAAAAAACACAGAAACAGAGTTGTGTTTTTAAACAATGTTTTTTAAACACAGCAGTGTATGTTTGTTTTTAGAAAAAAAACAGAGAGCTGTTTTGTTTTGTAATAGACAGAGACATTGAACAAAACACAGCAGAGTTTTTTTTTATAGGGAAAAACAGAGAATACACAGCAGTAAACGTTTTAGAGAGACAAAGTATGTTTTGTAAATGACAGAGAGTGGTATTTTGGCACTGTGCTTAGAAGCAGTCCAGCAGTTGTAATCCCTCTGTGTTGAGAAAGAACTTGTAACAGATTTTTTTATGGAATAAATGTTTATTTTATTAAGTAGAAACTCTGTTTTCTGAGAGTTAAATTTATTTTCTCTGTGTTGAAGAGAGGGAGTTTAATTTCTCCATTGTCAATTCTGGAATTGTTCAATATTCCAACAATTTCAAAATATTCTCAAAATTGACAATCAAGATAAAAACAATTGTTCATCCCACTCAATTGTGATAACATGAATTACACCATATTGCAAGCCATGTAATAATCTTTCCCTCTTGATATTATGTGCTCAACGATTATATTGAGAGTTCGCAGAAAATGTCAATAGTTGTTCTTTGCAGTCAGCCAGAGCAGTTCACAAATTACATTACAACCAAAGCTGCGCAGGATCCCTAACTTTTTGCTGCGGATTGAGTCACTGCGCCTTCTTCTTCGATAGGGTATATCGACAGCATAGCTCAGTGTTGGAGAGATCCATCACCTAAAAGCTGTGGATCGTGCCTAACCTCTGCCTTGGAAAACATATTGGCATGCGAGACGGGAGACAATTTGAATCTAAAAACTATTTGCGTTGCGAGGTTTACGGATTTTTTTGTTACTTCCATTCTCTAGCTAGAGGAATCTCCAGAAAACTTTCCAATATAGGGTAATGCTATATCCCAAAAGTGTGCAAGGAAACTGAATCCTCGAAACAAAGGTCCTGAAATTGTAACTGAATCATTCAATGTTATGAATCTATAATGTTCTTCTTGATTAGTTTGTGTTATGCGAACTGTTCAGCTATTTCATTACAGCAGGTGACGTCGTGACGATGGCAAACTATACTTCACTAAATAAGTTCCGGATTGGCTAGTTGGGTATTTCGTATTTTTGAAGAACTATACTTTGACTAAATGTACTGTTTAACAAAATCAAAGGCTAGTTGGGTATTTGGCTATTTGAAGAACTATAGTTTGACTAAATGTACGGTTTTGGTTGTTTAATATTAACAAAATCAGCGTGAAAAAAAAATCAACGAAGGAATAGAACTTTTATTTTTAATTACTAAGTAACCAAATGAAAAAAGTGGTTTTTATTTTTAAATTACAATATGTATTTTTATTTAATAAAATTGTAACTTTTTAAAGTGGTGGGACAATTCAGCGAGTAATCATATTTTCATTAGGCTGAGAATATACTTTAGTACGTAACAAAATGGAAAGGGTGGGTTTTATTTTTAAATTACAAATTGTATTTTTATTTGAAAAAATTTCCTTAAGTAAGAGTAAATTAAATATTATGATGGTGTTGATTAATCTTTATTTAAATTAAATTTGTTTTTATTTTAATTAAAAGAAGAGGATAATAAAATGTTAATAATATAGAAAATATTAATTTAAGAAATAAAATAAAAAATTATAAGAAAAATTCAATTCAATAATTTGAATTTAAATTATTTCGAAAGTAAATACGACAATAAATCAACTAAAAATTAAATGAATAACTTCATGGAATTAAATTAAAGTGAAAAAAAACGAGAAACATTATAATTTTTTTTTATGAAAAATAATAACAAATTAACTATAATTAAAAAATTACATATTTATTCCATTAAAAAAATATATATAGTTACATATTTATCTCATGAAAATAAAATCTTGAAAAAAAAGGAGACTTTTGAAAATAATTGAATATAAAATAATGTTTTTCACCTAACTTTATTTTAATTAAATAATAATAATATTTATTTTTGATTATTTAAAGTTAATTTTAAAAATTATTAACATTATGTATTTTAGATAAATATTTTTTTGGATTAATCACATTATTAGGATTAGACCAAATCCTAATGATGTGATTAATCGAGAAAGACATTTATCTATTTTATGAATCACAAAAGTCTCAGATCTAACAATACTAATGTATTCAAAAAAGAGCACATGTTCTTACAAGAAGTGGCATAGTTCTCTATATTCTTCACTTAAAGAGAATGCATGAAAAATAGGTTTAAATCGCTAATGAAAATTATATATGTGCATGTTTTAGAGTCTCTATAAGAAGCCACGGTCATGAAAGTATTATAGCCATCCAAGATGTTGATGTGATATAAATTCTTAGAAGTGTTGAGGGTGAGCTCAATAGCTGTAGCCAGTGGCACATATATGGCCTAATTATAGGAGATACAACTTCCATACCTAGTTGTAGTGCAAAGGTCCCAACCATGGTGACTGTCATATCATAGTTTTGTGTTTCATTGATATGAGAAGGATCAATCCATGAGGATTAAGATATGTTGATTTAATGTTGTAAGTATGTGAAAAGCATTGTAAACATTTTTAGTGTGAAGCTCAAGGCCATGTGAATGCTTGATTAGTGAACGGATAGGAATCAAAGGGGTTGGATAGGTTTAAATTGGGGTAGTTTCATTTTTCATGATATTCCAATGTAGATGTAAAGTCCTATAAAGAAAGATAAAAAAAAAACATAATGAACATCATATCCACTAAGATGGGGTCTTAATAGAGTAAATGTCAGATTTTAAGCACAAACATATAATTTAAGTTTGAAAAAAATACTAGGCTAACTACTACAAAGAGATAAAAGTGAATAAAACCAATGAGAAAATTGACTAATTAATCAAAGAGATAATTTGAATGACTCATGAAACCCTGATCTCATATTATTGTTGGGCGTGAATACAATAAATAGTCTCTATACGATAGAAACGAAATTTGATTTGGGTTGGGTTCCCTTGCACATGCACTCATTTAACTAGTTAATGTCCCTAGAATAGCTAGTATGTCAAAAATGAAGTGGGAGACCCTAAATTAAAAAAATATCTAATGATAGGGTTAACTAAAAGTAAAGGGAGTTAAATATTAGTTAGTAGCAACCCTCACATGTGATAACTACCTATGCAAACTTCAAAAATAAGACTCAAAGTTAACATATAAGGTAGGTTGGCGAATGGATAAGGTAATTAGATATGTTATTTCTAGAAACAAGAGAGGAGATTTTTGTTGGTCCTTAGGGATAAGGAAATGCATAACAATGGAGAGGAAAAAACCATGTCATTCCTTAGGGATAAGGAAATGCATAACAATGGATATGAAAAATCCATGTAATAATCCAGTTAGTGGCTAGTAAATTCCATATGCCATTTTAAGTTCCATACCTTCCAAAAATAGTCTTTACTAAAAATAGAAAATACTAAAAATAAGTGATGATTCAAAATGGTAAGGAAGGTTTATTATTTAACTAAAACTAGTCATATTTTCCCATAATGATATATGTAAGAGGGTAAAATGATTACCCAATTGAGTGATATAGGATATTTTCAAGTGACTTGGCTTTTAAAAATGTTCAATTGTGTATGATTAAAATAAAAGAGCTTTAAGTGTGCAATTAATAAATTCAAATAAAGTGTAAAATACTTAAAGAATTTTAAACATAACTAAATATAGAAGATTGATACAAGAAGAAAAAAAAAAAAAAAAATTGATAACAAAGTTCCTCAAGTGTGAACTATGTCTCGAGTTCGTGCCTCCAAGGGAGTGACCACTTTATTATTCTCCAAAAGTTGCAATCACAAATAAGAAAAATGCCTCCAAAATTGTGCTAAAAATGAGATATATACAACGAAGTGATCTTTAAAATGCCACAAAAAAACATCATAGTTGTTGCAAAATCAAGATCTAACAGCCCACTTATTTACAAAATACACAGCCCGAAATAAGTCGTAAAGGCTCTCGAAACTATAATATATACAACGACAAAACTTGTGCATTGGAAAAATGTTTTGTTTAAATAGAGTTGGGGGTCTCTAACCTCAAGGTAGAGCCCATGGAGGTTTCGGCCCCATTTGTTACAACAATAAAAAAATATTCCCCACAGTGCATTATTGTTATAACCACACAACAATACCCGTGCCAAATATAATATATGGTGTCCAATTATGTATCTTTCATTTGGGTGTATATCCAACCGAAGAATGGTTTTTAATAATAAGCAACCTAACCACTCTGTCCCATGTGCATATGTTCTAACAATTTGTACGGGATTAGCAGATGTGCATTGGTTTGAAATAAATATCATTTCCTTAATAAAATTCCTTACCATAGTATCACCAACCATGTTGATATTTTGTTACAAACAAATTATAGCGTGGTGATATTGGTATCAACCATGGCCCATTTATTATTTAAACATTATCAGTTGTTCGTTTGTTGTGGTCAATTGTTGACAACTCCCGAGGAGGTTACAAGGTGAAACTTGAAAACTTCTTTTTTTTTTGGCTTTTATGATTATAACCGAAACTTTAAATAATAAATTCACCCATTTCATAATAAAACCCACGACTATCTCAATGGTTGTGTTGTTGGATTATCTCCCCCGACATTGCGGGTCCAAACCCCACCGATACAAATCGTCAAACAAATTTTAAAACCCTCTAAATTTCTACATTATTCCCAAGATGCCATGTGGCACCTTCTGAATGGGCCAAGTGGAAACCTTTCATTTGATAACACCATTTTCCCAGTCATCACCACATCAACCTTTACCCTCCACACTGCTATTGAATCAACGGCACTTGTCATATCCATAATATGCCACATCACCCTATCCATATTACCATGTATCACGCCCAAATGTTTCCAAGTGTCCTCTAAGTTTGGCTTTTTCCCTATTGGTCAAAATATTAAAACTGCCATGACATTTTCATATGAAATCTATTTGTTGTGATTCAAGTTTCATTAGAATCACTCATCGAGCTCTTCGAAATGGTATTATTTCCATCATATTTTGAGAAATTTCAATTTTAGGCCTTTTTGGATCCTCTTGGGTCAATCATCCCCATTGAGAGGATTTTGGAACTCCAAAAGGTTATTAATCAAACACTACATATGGGATCTTCCTCCCCACCTATCGGGTATTTTTCCACCATGTTATGTGTACCTTTCTCATCACAATCAACTACATAAAAACTATGAAAACAAAAACCTAATTGTTATCCATCTACAATTTTCCACATCCTTCTACATGTGATACTTAAACTACTACCCATGCACTAAACATTATCAACATCAAAAAATACAATTGAATGTCAATGAAAAAGTACTAACAAAATTCTTGATCCTCTTGATAGGTTCCCACGAAAAATTCCCATGCTCTAGAACACATGCTTTTTCCACCATTGCAGATATGATTGAAAATGTATTGCTTGCGGTCACAAGACTTTTTATCTTCTTTGTGGTTACCAATGAAGAATCATCCTTCATTTGATGAGCTTAGAAAATATACTCTATTTCATCCTTGAGAAGGCGGCACATGTTTTTCTTCCAATAGTAGATAGCTTTCCTTTCAAATAACCACTTAGAAGAACAATTCCACAAGTATCCAATGGAACCGCATCTATTTCAACTTCATCCACAATTTAGACGTAATAGAAAACCTAATCTTACACTTCTCAGTATCCTGTATCTTAGTGTTGTTACATACCCATCCAAGTGGATAAGGTTTAGGATATGGCGTTGTTTCAAAATTTAGCTTCTTAACAACTGCCTCATATATCATATTGGCTTGAGAGCTAGTTTCAAACAAAGTATCTAAGACAAAATAGAATAACTAGAACCAACATGTGAATCTGATATATCTTTCAAACCCATGACTATGATTTATGCCCCATCAGTAGTGTTTGATCCTAGATCCTACTAGACTATTACTTCCACCTTCTGCTTTCCCTTCTTATCTTGAAACCACTTAAGCCTTAATTCTAGATGTAGCTTCCAACAATGATCATCATCATGTCTCTCTTTCTTACAAATAACAAGAAAATTTTCCATTTCTCTTCTTCACAAAATATGTTCTCTTTGGCTTCTCCTTTCCTTTGCCTTTAGCTTATTTCAATTTAATATCTTCCATGGAGGCTTGACCACCTTGTTTACTTGCTTCAATATAGGATGCTTTGCTACAAACCTCATCTAGGTTAGATGGCTTCAACAAGAAATAGTATTACATATATACCCATGCAAACTACCATTATACTTCAAAAGTGTCTTGTATGTTTTAAGTTGAAAATTTAATGCCAATGCCTTTTTCCTAAACTCCTTTGTTATTTTTTTCACACTTTGGCATTTATGCTACCCCGAAGTTTTTCATTATACTATTACGTTCTAATCATGTGCCAAATAATATAATTTTTTTTAAATGCTAAAGTAAATTCAAACCATGAGGAAATACTTTTACATTCCTGACGTGTAGTCTCCAACCATATTAATGCAATACCTTCCAACAAAAGAGAGGCTAACTGGATTTTTATCTCATTATTGACATTTTGTTGCATGCAATAATATACTTCCATCTAGTGAATCCAATTGTCAATATTTTCAGCATTAAGCTCACCATCATAGAGTACCAAGTTGAATTTTATATCCAACTTCAATAATGGGTTCTTGAAAGTATCTTTTCCATGAGGATATGGAGGAGGAGAATGAGGAGAACTTGGAGAAGGATAAGGAGGAGAAGGAGGAGGATAATTTTTCAAATCACCTTTATTTCCTTCATATTTGACTTTTTTCGATGAGCTTCCCTCTCGAGAATTTTTCCATTCCCGATAAAGTTCACTTACCATGGCCTCTATCACCATGAAAGCTTCATGAAACTCTATCTTGGAACCAAAATGATTCTCTTCTCCCTTGTTTAACAACAATTTACCTTCGAGTGAAGCTTCTCAATCTAATTTATGCATTGCCTTCGACAAGTATTACTTCGACTTGCTTAAATTTTCTATTCGTTATCATGCACACTCACAAACCACTTGATCTAGGATCTTTTAAAGTGACTTGGATTGTAAAATTTTTCAAGTGTGTTATTAAACTAAACAGGCTTAAAGCGTTCAATTAATAAATTGAAATTAAACATAAAATATTTAAATAATATGCAAGTTAAAGAAATTTATAATGTCAACATAAGAAGAAAATAGGAACACAACCAATTGAAAACAAATTTCATCCAACGTGGACTATGTCTATAACATCCTCCTCTAACATTTACCCAAGATAACTAGTTTGTTGGGGTAAACATGTTATGAGAGGCTACTATGATGTGATTCAAACTCCTAGGTCACCTCAAGGAAGTGGAATCGACATAACGCAATGAATCTGACCATCCACGCATCCTACAGAACCTCCATGAGGTAACCCACCCTTAGAGGTGACCAACCCATGAGGGAACTCAATATTTCAAGTAATTAAACACCGAGTCACTCCCTTTCCAAGGAATGCATGTGACTGAGAGCCCTAGTTGCTCCCATGATCCTACCTGAGTGTGATTGTATCCTCTTTCTGTCAGTGATATACCAACTAATGTGAGATTTAAGGCTAAATTGCAGTGCTAGAACCTAGTCATTGGCCAAAAATCGATGAGACTTACAGAAATGAGAAGTAACATAGAAACATTGATGCCTATGAAAATTCTTGAACAAATACTTGACTAGACCCCTACTAGCCATGATAGTCATTTCATCAAGAATGTCACAAATATGCATTATATAGGTCATAATAACATATTTGAGCATAGGGGTCTCATACTTATTTGAGAATCACTAAGAAGAATTGATGCCTTATCCCAATAACTACATTATCATCTATTAGGTCATATATTAGTTGTTCATTAATTAATATATGAAAACATGATGAGAGCCATACATCATCACTGTCATAAAACATTCTCATAACCAACATATGACCAGCATAAATAATGATGATACAACAACCATAAATGCCAAATATGAACTAGTACGTTTGCACATAAAATACCCAGGAAAATAACTCTTGTTGATGAATACAAAATCCAACCTGGTATGGGCCTTCCACATTCCACCCGACCATAGATTGGTTGAGCCAAATATCTCTTCAGTGAATCACCCACATACCATATTGCAAGAATGAATGTAGGACTCAAAACCAAAAAAATTAACCAAGGATTCCCATAACTAAACCACCTAACCCATATCAATATAATCACGCTTTACCACAATCCTCAGCAGATCACGAGGCCATAAGCAAGCATGGATGCCTCAAAATATCTCCACCTAAAACTTGAGGAATTTTTTTTCTCAACCTCTTGGATTTACCATGTATCCCGCCATTACCAGTCAAGGGATTCCTAGCACTATGAGGTCTCCACCCTTTGTGCTTTTCCATGTATCCCAACCTAGGATTCCTAATCCCAATCAAGGCTACCACCACTGAGCTTTATCATGTATCCCACCATTCACCGGTCAAGGGATTCATAGGATCAATGATTCTTTGTATCATATGTACATAGCACTGCATGTCCAACATGTACATAGAACCATATGAACACAACACTACATATCCAACATGTGCACAGTACTATATGTACGCAACACTGCATATCCAACATGTACATAGCACCATCTATATCCAACAGTTCATAAACACGATTTACAGAACACCATCTATACATAACATTGCATAAACAACATGCACACAACTCCATCTATACATATCATTGCATAAAAAACATGTACATAATGCCATCCGCACATAGCATTGCATATACGCAACACCATATGTATATAGCGCTTCATAAACAACATATACACATTATCATATATACAAAAAACTGCATGTACAAAACATCACAAGTACAATTTGTACAACATATACATAATAGTAGTATTGCACATCTGTAGAGCACACACTGACTCTACCAAGAAACCTTGCTTCTAGGGTGATTTCACTATTCATGGATGTTCCAGCATGCCATTGATCACATTGCTTCCATTCTGCTGATGTATCCCTCAATATTACCTGTCCATAACATAAACATAGTCATAATACAAACATATAATATTAATTCATATCCACATGATACTAACCTTGTAGATATGTCAAGGATACATAAAATATGAACCTCTTCATACCATTCACCTGCATAAGTAATCATTCCTCCACGAGAATGATCCTCGATGACCCTGTAAGACAATGACATACATACATACATATATCCATATAAACATTAGCTTAAAAAAATCATGATTCCCAATGACCCTGTCAAACAACTGCATATATATATATATATATATATATCTGTGTGTGTGTGTGTGAGAGAGAGAGCACTAGAACAAAACAATCCTAATGACCCTATCAGTTAACGACATACATGTATACATACATACATACACACATATATAGAAATCATCATAGTCATAATCGCAACATAATTTCCATATATCATAAGGTCAAGGTTAAGAGAACTACCTTTATCCATGCATAAAATTGAGCACAACAGTTCCCAACATAGTCGAGGCATGTGACACCTCAAATTCATTTACTTTACCTTTTTGGTTACCTTTCTCATGTTTATACTTCCACTGTCCATTTACTACAATGGACCCAACCAAACGAACCAATTTTCATATTCTTACCTTCGCTACCTTTATACATGCTTCGGGCTTCATTTGGGTCTTACATTACCTACTAGGTTTCACTCATCTCTCCCTAAGCTCCATTAAAATTCCTCTTTCCCAACCGATTCCTAAGACCCTCAAAACATAAAAGGGCATAAAAACGAAGAAACAAGAATAAATCCATGAAAACCAATAACAATATGGCATCATAAACAAACTATTATGGCCATACAATAGACATGAACAAAGCCGCAAATCAAGCACAACAAATCACAAAAGACCAAAATCACAAGTCTAGTAACAAACACCCTTACTCAATCACTATGGTTCCTAGTGCTTCCAAAGGAAAGCTCAACCCGAACCTTCTCCAATATTTCATGTAAGTCTCTTTGCCATGCAATCCCCTGCCTCATCTCATCATAAACACATGACTATCAGTGCATAAACAGTATAACAATATACCTTACCTTATTATGCCAAGCACATTTTCTTTTAACTGAACACACATGTCAGCCACATATTCCAAATATAAATACTATCATATCTATCAATTTTAAATCAAACTTTACCAAGTCTAAAAACCATGTCATTATCAACAATCAACTCACATTCATCCGTCATAATTCATAATTTTACAACCATCACCTAATTACTCTTAAGTACATCTCAACTGTCTCAACACACACGTGTTAGTAAAACCATCTTAAAACAAAAATCATTCCTTCTTGCAATTAATCAAGAATTCAAACAATAAATGACATAATTAAACAATCAAGCACTAAGAAGATGACATAATCAAACTCATTACTTTAATGTATCTCATGGGAGGCTACCTTGTTTGGACAATCAATCTAATTTATCACGATATAACTTCACAACATATCAACTCAACCATAAATAAGCTCATGGTGTCCATAACAATAACTAGCTAACATGTTCACATCATAAATTGATAAAATATGATCATTCATGCCTAAATATCACATATCCATAGTTAGTCTAGATTAGTACAACACAATATCACAAATAGGTCGAACCATACCTATATTTCATAACCCTAACCATTTGCATAGGCCAATCCAGATCAACACAATACATATATCATCAAGATATTAATGCAATAATCATAATCATCAAGTTAAATAACATATAACAACAAGTTAACATATAAAATACTTATCAATAAGATATAACATAATCATCAAGTTAACTAACATAAAACGACAACAAAAATGCATATAAATACAAGTTAATATCATTCATGAATATTCAACACATGTGCATATGACCACACTGATTCACTAGCATCTACCATGTATGTAGCCACAACAACAATAAAATGATAAACATGTATATAACTCTAATGCATATAACAATCCATTAACTAACATACCAACGTGCCAAACATACAATACATGTATTATGATTTTCTCTTACCCCAAAGTCTAGTGTTACATCCTTGATCTAATAATCTGCATCTCCTGCTCTATCCCAACCAACACATTAGCATCATAACATGCCAATAGCATCATGACGACCTAATTTCATACAATTACCTCACAATGAATGTCTGGCCTACTATATATGCATAACCATAACCATGAAAATACATGCATAACAAAATATATACACTGAAATGCATAACAAATTCATAACTAACGTGCATTCATGGCAAACACATCCCCAAAACAACATCATAACCTCCTACATGGAAACACAACTATAACAATGACTACCACCATGCATGCATAACAAGCACATAGACCACAAGAATAAAGAGCACATATGAAACACATTCTTTCCATCCAATCTAAGTGTTGAACCATGCTCTGATACCACTTTGTAACACCCTCCTCCCACATTTACCCAAGGTAACCGATCCGATGGGGTAATCATGTTACAAGATGCTACTATGATATGATTCAAATTCCTAGGTCACCTTAAGGAAGTGGAACTGGTGAAACACAACCAATCTAATCATCCATGCATCCTACAGAACCTCTAGGAGCTAACCCACCCTTCCAGGGGACCAAACCTTGACATAAATTAGCATTTGAAGGAATTAAACCCCCTGTCACTCCCTTACCAAGATATTCATGTGACTAATAGCCCCAGTCGCTCCCATGAGCCTTCCTGAGTGTGAAAGTTGCCTCTTTTTACCAATGTTATGCTAGTGACTGTGAGATTTAGAGATAAATTCTAGTGCTAGGACTAAGTCACTGCCCATAACTCCATGAAACTTAAAAAAATAAGAACTACATAGAATCAACGATGCCAATCCAAATTCTTGAACAAATACTTGAGTTGACCCCTACTAGACATGACAAACATTCAGTTAACACATGTCACAAATATGCATTCTACAGGTCCTAATAAAATATCTGAGCATAGGAGTCTCATACTTTTATGAGAATCACTAAGAAGCATTGATTCCTTATCATAATATATGCATTAACACCAATTAGGTCATATATTCATTTTTCATTCATTTAAAGACCAAAACATGATGAGATCCATACATCATCATTGTCATAAATCATGCCCATAACCAACATATAAACAACATAAATAATGAGGATACAACAACCATAAATGCCACATATGAACCAGTACATTTCCACATAAAATACCAAGGAAAGGAAATCTTATTGATGAATGAAAAAGCCATCCTGGTATGGGACTTCTACGTTCCACCCAACCATATATTGGCTGAGCCAAATATCTCTTTAGCCAATCACCTGAGTGCCATATTCCAAGCATGAATGTGGGACTCAAAACCAAACAAATCAACTAGGGATTGCTAAGGCCAAACCACCTCACCCTCATCAATAGAGCTAGGATTTAATGTAATACTCATCGGATCACTAAGACATAAACATGCATGGATGCCTCTGGATCTCTCCACCTAAACCACAAGGAATTTTCCCATATCAACCTCTCAGCTTTACCGTGTATCCAGTTATTACACCATTTTTTGGTCATCTAATCCATTGTTATTAGATGGACCCAAGTACACCAAGTAAGACCAATTTTACCCCAAGTAAAATCACATTCACTGTGAAAAATAACTTAGTAAACCACCTTTATTAAGTTGTTTATGGTCTAAACAGGAAACCTCATGGGGAAACATTAAATAAATCCATATTTTTTTTATTTTTCCTCAAGGAATAATTAGTTAAACAACAATTTAATTAATATTCTTGGTTATATTTAACCCAAAACAAGGAAATTAATTAGATAAATCACTGTTTATCTTATTATTTTATGAGAATAACTATTTAAACATTACTTAAATAATATTCTTTGTTAAATATGACTACATATCCCTTAAATAGTTAAATAAATAATTATTTATTTGATTATTACTCAATCATATCCTTAAAATGATAAGCAAATCATTTATTTATTTATTATTACTTAATCACATCCTTAAAATGATAAATAAATCATTTATTTATTTATTACTTACAAATAAGGGGATTTGACTGAAGTCAAATTCCTTTTCCCTCCAACAAATATAATAAAATATTCCATAAAAGTTGGATCTTGATTTGGTTAATAATATTTTAACTATGCACCAATATCTAGAATAACTCAATATTTAATTATAAGGGTTTTCCCATTCATTTGTCACTTTTTGTTGCCTAAAGATCACTCTGGATCTCAACTCTTGTTCTGGCTATTGATCCATTATCATAGCCATATTTTTCCCTTTTTTTCTAGGTTTTCTACACCATCAAGAGAGAGGAATTCTAAATCTGAAGTGCTAAGGACTTACAAGAACCCATCCCACTGAGGAGAATAGGGAACACCCTCTTGTGTTTTTCTCCCAAGTGCCATTAATAAAAAATTGATTGGATATATTCTCGTCTTGTCAATTGGATCTATGGAGTAAATCTTATTTTTCTATTGTTTAATGTCTTCTAATGCATAGATCTATATTTTTGCAGCATTTGTCTTGATCTTCTAACTACAGATCTGAAGATATTAGCAGTCATTTATGTTGTTAGGTTGTTTGTTATGTGCAGATAAAGTGGTATTTCTTCGTACACCTTGAATCAAGATTCATACTAACAACTAGCAACTCCACACGGGTTTACAATTACGACTACTGTCGTTTTTCTACTTCTTGCATATCCAGCTACTTCAAACCCTAGGATTTATCTTGAACGCCTTGTTTTTTATTTTCTTAATGTTGTTTTTAACCCATAAAACCCTAAACTGATAAAAATTCCGACTTCTGTGTGTTTTCGGACCTATTGCACAGGTGACAGACATCAGCCGCAGTTGAGACGACAAATTTTTCTGAAATCTGCAGCCGAGAGTGCCGGAATTGCAGGTTGCACTTTTCAACCCAAAACCTATGACCTGGACCTCCAAGGCACACTTTACTACCCAAAAAATGTGACCTCTACTGAAAACAAGTCAGAAACTGCGACCTGGATTTTTGTAGGGATTTTTCTGAAAGTTTTCTGGGTTTGTCTGAGCCTCTATTTAGGGTTTTCTAACCTCCATCTCGGTCTGTTTTGGACCCGTACCTTTTATGTTTCACTCAACTAAGTGTGAACTTAGCCCCCTAGGGCTTCAGTACCTTCCACTCTTTGTGGAAAAGTTTTTGCTATTGCAAGTTGTCTGAAATTTCAGAGTCTTCAGCCTTTTTTTCAGATCTAATACCTCACCTTCAGATCCGCCTCAGATCGGCTTGTTAACCATCCAAATCTCCTCATTTAGCTTTTCTTGGGTTTTCCTTTAGGATTCACTCCACTTCCCTCCTGGAGATAGAAATTATTCCTTTGATTTGTTGTTGTTTCTACACCACTTTCCAGCAGATTTTGTCCTTTAGATCCTTGTCCCTTCTGACCTTAGATCTATTGGTTGTTTTAGTGTGTTTTGATTAGTTTTTTCGCTCACCTATAGACTAGTTTTTTAGAGTCCCACCTCCTTGTGTTTAGATTATTTCATTATTATTTGTTTATTTTATGTTTTGCAGGCTTATATACTATCATTTGCAGGTTATTTACAACTATACAACACATTATTTTCTTTTTCTCTACAAATTTCTGGCTTTAAAAATTAAAATTTACACACTTCCCACACACACCCTAAGCAAAAAAGGGCTTGGTTAACACTGCCAAGAAAAGGCTCTAAAACATTGAAATCAATTGATCCTGCACCTCTTTGCCCTTGTTTTGACATTGTAATCAGTTGATCCTGCACCTCCTTACCCTTGTCAGTCTCTTTTTCCTTTGTGCCATGTTTGTGTTGTCACCATTGCGCCACGAAGGCATTCATCCCACAGACTTCTTGGCCTTCTTCCTCAGTTTCCAGTAGGGAGACTTACTCCTCCACAAAGGATTCGAGTTAGTCCTTAACCAATTCCGCACTCCGAATCTTCTTCTGGTCCTTTGGGTTCTCCTTCTCGTTCCACCTTCGGTTCTCCCCCTATCACCTTCACCATGTCTGGTGCAGGACCTGATATTAGTGGTAACCCCTGCCCTCCCACTGGGAATAGCACTAGTGGGATAGCAACAGACACTACCCCGGTTGCACCCTTGCTCCCTTTCATGGTAGGCCTCGGCCTCCCCGACTTTGACCAATTGATAAACGACCCTATACACCATGAAGCTAGTTGGCCTGCTATGCCAACAAAGCTCCCTTCAGACATCCCAAAGTTTGAAGGTCTTGCTGGACAAGATCTCTCAAATGATGTAGATCTTTCCACATGTGGTGTTGATCTAATTCCATTATCGATGACTCTGTTTGTCTTCGATTGTTGCAACGAACGCTTACTGGTGAAGCTTCTAAGTGGTATGTTGATCAAACCGCTTCCTTTCATACCACCTTTATGACTCTTGCTCGGGCCTTTTGGTCCTATTTCTAGCTTCCCCTTAATTACGACACTAGGACCGAGCTCTTGACCTCCTTCCGTCAATCATCTGCGACCCACCTATCAGACCATGTTCAAGATTGGCGGATAAGAAGGAGCCTATGTAGAGCCCCTACCTTCGAAGATCGTGTATATATGGACTGGTTCCTTAGGACTCTCTTGCCGCCTATAGGGAAATATGTTGCATCACACTTTCCTCAAACCGAAGAAGATGCTCTCCAAATTGCGTTAAAATATGACCTGATCTACGCTCACTCGGGTTATGTTTATACCGTTCTACCTGATATTCCTAGACCAGGTAGTGGCAACGCACTAGGAGCATCTCACACTGCTGACGGTATTGTTGGAACTCTCTTTAATCCATATGCTAAACCTTCCATGGGCTATGGTTTTCCTCGGGGAGGGGCCAACACCTCCTGTAATTTCCCCCCTTCTGGTAGCACGTATCCAAGATACGGCATGCCTCCTCCTTTTTCCCAACCTCCTATTTACCACACTGCTACTCAACCGCCTTATTATCCGTATCCATAGCCTAGTGCTCCAACTCCTACAGCATCAGCACCTCCTCCTCCCTTTCCTTCTCAACCCCCGCAACAGCAACCACCACCCCCTCTCGGGTAGGTGTATGCACAATAGGGCACGAGTAATCCTCCTCCCTCAAAAAGGAAGAGGAAAGGCAATAAAAATCAAGCTGCCTCTGGTAATTCTAGACCCAGTAAAGGTAATGCTCCTAACACTACACACCAGCAACAAGGCACTCAGCCCAAGCAGGATAGGCATCTTTGTACGAACAAGCCCTGTTCTTGTTGTGGTGTTTATGGTCATTATACGCATGATTGTCCCCTTCGGCCATAGATGGGACAACTATGGGAGTCTCAAGCAACATTGAGAGGACAACAAGCCATCCCTTCCATTCCTCCCAGCCCTAGACCCAGCCAACCGGTTGTGCTTACTGATCCTTTCCCTCAGCAGGGATTTGTGGCTACCCAACCACCTGAAGGTTAGGTGGCCACTTAACCGCTTCCATCTGGTTCCCCCGATTACCAGATTTTCATGATGTCCTCTGATCAACCTTATAAACCTTCTTCTCCTGGCCCCTTACCTTCATTTTGGACTCATGAGCACCTTTATCCTCCAGGAACGGTTCCTCCAGGCCTCAACCATCTTGGAGCCGCCTTGCCTGGTCATTACCCCTCTAGTCAGATACCGTTCCTCACTCCCCCACCAGGAGTGTACACAGTACCTGTTATGGCCACCCTCTCTCTTCCTAACCTGACCCTTATGATTCCCGTCTGGTACCTCGATCCTCCAGCCGCTACCCCACCTAGTCAACCTAAACCTTATCTTGCTTTGACCCCAGTTCAACCGGTCCCTATGACTTCTCTATCTACAACAGTACCTTATTCACCTCAACAGGAACCACTTCTCATTGTTACCATTTCGGGTAAGAAGGGAAAAGCTCGCAAGGGGGCATCAAAGGACAAGAATCCCCTGACAAACCCTGCCCCTTCTCGGCCTCCAAAGCATACCACCCAGTGTGCTTTGTGTGATGTTGTCAGCCACATCACCCATACTTGTCCAGAATTACCTCACCTCAATCCCATGGTCAACGAGACATTTTTGGAATCTAATACCCCAGAGGTATATGTCACTATACCCGATTCAATCCCGAAACTCTAACCATTGCACAAAAATCACCCTTGTGCTTTGTGTGATTTCCATGGTCACTAATCTCACCTTTGTCCACGCCTCGAAGAGTATCGTTCCTATTTAGAAGCCTTACGCCAATTCGAGGCCGAAAACCATGAGTCAACCGCTCCCTCATTTTCGCATCTTGCTTCAGCAACACCAGAGGACATAGATGCTCCCATTGACTTTCTCCCTTATGATGTCGAGATAACAGGGCCTTGGTTGGAAGTCCCCGATGAGACCTCCCCTAATGTTTCGCCTGACCTCCCTTCAACACCCTCCCTAGTCTCAACATCGGTTGATCCTCTGTCTCCTTACTCTTCTGTCACCCCTTGCGATGATGCGCATGCGAACCTCTCCTCTCATGATGAGGAGTAAGGTAGCTTCGCCGCATCAAGCGGTCTTTCTCCCATTATTCAGCCCATCTTCTATTACGATGATGAAATTATGGAAGTAGCCACCACTCCTGACTTTATCTATCCCCCCTTACATCTAACTCATGCATTCAAACCACATGCACCTTGTGGCCATTACATTGACACCAAATTTTTTGGGTAAGGGGGCACCCATATTTGAGAGACCAGGAGAAACAGTTCTCCACCACTCTCCTAGTGATTCTAGTCGTGTCGACTCTAGTCCCATTATTCTTCCACATTTGGAAGAACCTCTAGAGTCCCATATCACTTCAAGATCGCTCTAGGGATGATAACCCTCATCATTTCTTCATATTTCATCAGCAATCTAGTCTCATAGACATTGTGGTTGACCAACCTACAGGTTTTCTGGGAGAACATCAGTTCATTATCCCCAAATCCTATCTTTGGGATATTAAGAACATGTATGCCAACCCAGAAACTTAAATTCCATTTGATTCATATATGCAGTACCAAAAGAGATTGGTAATTGTCTATTTCCTTTCTCAAACTACACACCACATTATTAAAATATTTTTAGATTTCCCTTTTTCTAAATACATTTTGGCATGTTCATAACATGCCTTGGGGCACCCATGCCCCTCAACCATAAAATCTCGGATCTCAGCCAATAATAGCACTGAATCCCGTTTCTCTGACAGGTACCACTTTCCAAGTCATTCCATGGGATAGGTAGCAGTTTTCTACCTAGTACCTACTACTCAGGTCGCAGAATAGACCCCAAGAAAGTGTGACCTGACCTGTTCATGAGTTCTAGGTACCTAAGCTGAACTTTCAACCCACTAAAATGAAAGAGTAGGATTAGGCATCTTACCTACAACTGTCGGATCTTAAATTCCAATGGTCAATTTATCTGCTACAACCGCCGCAAGATTTAAGGCCTCCTCTCCTCACGAAATTCACCACAGCTCCACCGGAAAATAAGTGAATCTGGAAGGAAAATTCCTTATTAAAAGAAAACCCCTGATTTTTCTTTTGCTTACTGCGACCAAACCGTAGCTCTGTTTCACGTTCCATCTGTACCATTGGAAATACCTTAGAAAGCCCTCAAATGGGTATCTATTAGCTTTTTATGATTTGATACTTCACCAGGACACATGTTGTCCAAGAAGCGCCACGTCACCCTTCCTAAAAATCGAATTTCTTCACTTGCAGCACTCGTACCGGGGGCACCATGCTACCTCCATACTTGTCCACGCTCATGTCGACTTTCATCATGAGTTACCATCTTGTACTCATGCTTTTATGGTCCCCATTGGACCCTTTTCCTGTGTGGCAGCACCATCGAGTCACCCTTGTTTAGAGCATCCGAGTTGAGTCATCATTGCTTTCATGGAGTCTATCCCAAATCCCTTCACACCCTACTATAGTCCTCCATGCTTCATTGCTTGGCCCCTCTCTCATGTTGCACATTATGGCCTTCAGTCCCAATATCCCCTATCCCTCATGATATTGTGTCAGTCGCTGCCTTGCCATCCATGCCATTTATGTTCTAACAAGGGAAGTCGTCCATTCGCTACTCAGTCCCCCCAATTTCATCATCATCATTGGTGTCATTCTATCAGTCACTCTACTATTTTCTCTCATGCCTTAGTTGAGGATCCATTATTGCCTCACCTACGGCAAACCTCCTTCTGTTGGCATCAACTCATTCATTCCAGAAGACAGGTCTAAAGGGCGGTGTACCTTGGTTCCATCTTCCACTCTTGTTCGGTGCCTCAGATCAGGTAAAGGGACTCCTCATTGCCCTTTGACTTGATTATTTCTCAGCTCCAGCTCCTTTTCAGCATGATCGATATCCGTATACTCGATGGTCCAATGATGTAGCAGTTGACATTGGTGATTCCTGAGTGTGTGTGAGATGTCTCAGCCCTCATGAGGGGGTGGCCCTACAGGTAGCCCCCCACACACTCAAATGCCCTCTTCATTATAGCTTCCAATGCAGCTCCACACATTTTATGATGTCGGCCTCAGCCACTTGCAGAGATTTTTTTTTGCATGTATCAGTCAGTTTTTCAGAGCCCTTTCCTATTTTCAGGGGCATATGGGTTGCATTTATATCTCATGTACTCAGATATCATTGTACAAGTCCTGGCTGTTATCCCAGGCACAGTATGCATGTGGCATTCATTATCGTGTTGTTTATCTAGCTCATGTTTATGCTAGAATTATGCCATCTCGTGGTTTTCTGGATGCCTTACTATTTGTACTATTGCATCGGCGGGCATAGGTATGCCTCCCCTACCGCCTATAGCAGGTACTCACTTATCAAAAAGACTCGTCGCACCTGCAAGTCACCTCCTTAGGGTCTAGTTCTTTCAACACTTTGGTCTACCTTACAATCCTCTCTCTTTGACTTCCCCGTTGTTGTCTAGTGATTGAGTTCTTACAACGTACTTCGGTCATACGATTAGCTCCTAAGGCTCGCACACTAGGGGGCAATCTACTACACCATTTTTTGGTCATCTAATCCATTGTTATTAGATGGACCCATGTACACCAAGTAAGACCAATTTTATCCCAAGTAAAATTACATTCACTATGAAAAATAACTTAGTAAACCACCTTTATTAAGTTGTTTATGGTCTAAACAGGAAACCCCATGGGGAAACATTAAATAAATCCATATTTGTTTGATTTTTCCTCAAGGAATAATTAGTTAAACAACAATTTAATTAATATTTATGGTTATATTTAACCCAAAACAAGGAAATTAATTAGATAAATCACTATTTATCCTATTATTTTCTAAGAATAAATATTTAAACATTACTTAAATAATATTATTTGTTAAATATGACTACATCTCCCTTAAATAATTAAATAAATCATTATTTATTTGATTATTACTCAACCATATCCTTAAAATGATAAATAAATCATTTATTTATTATTATTTAATCACATCCTTAAAATGATAAATAAATCATTTATTTATTTATTATTTACAAATAAGGGGATTTGACTCAAGTCAAATTCCTTTTCCCTCCAACAAATATAATAAAATATTCCATAAAAGTTGGATCTTGATTTGGTTAATAATATTTTAACTGTGCACCAATATCTAGACTAACTTAATATTTTGTTATAAATAGAAGGGTTTTCCCATTCATTTGTCACCTTTTTTTGCCTAAAGATCACTCTGGATCTCAACTCTTGGTCTCGATATTGATCCATTATCATACCCATATTTTTCCATTTTTTTTGGGCTTTCTACACCATCAAGAGAGAGGAATTCTAAATCTGAAGTGTTGAGGACTTACAAGAACCCATCCAATTGAGGAGAACAGGGAACACCCTCTTGTGTTTTCCTCCCAGGTGCCATTAATAAAAATTTCATTGGATATATTCTTGTCTTGTCTATTGGATCTATGGAGTAAATATTATTTTTCTACTATTTAATGTCTTCTAATGCATAGATGTATATTTTTGTGGCATTTGTCTTGATCATCTAACTGCAGATCTAAAGATATTAGCAGTCATTTCTGCTGTTAGGGCTGTTTGTTATGCGCAGCTAAAGTGGTATTTTTTCGTACACCTCGAATCAATATTCATACTAACACCTGCCATTACCAGTTAATGTATTCCTAGGCCTACGAGGTATCCACCCTCAAGCATTTACCTTGTATCGCAACTCGGGATTCCTAGGCCCAATCAAGGGTACTCACCAATGATATTTATCATGTATCCTACCATTCACTGGTTAGGGATTCCTAGACTCAATTGAGGTTTTCACATCAAGGCTTGACCGTGTATCCCATACTAGGTTTCCTAGGCCTTATGGATAATCCTGAGACCACCCCACTTAGCTTCTAGTTCATCTGGCAATCCAGCTCAACCAAATGCAAGAGAAACCACCACACCATGAATATTTGGAAATGGCAACGAACGGATAAATAACATTGTCACACCTGGAAAAACCCATGTCAATGACACCAAGAGCACTAATAATACACATGCATAACCATGCATGCAAAATCTAACAAGTAAATCATACATGCAAATTGATACCTGCAAGTAATCTCATTGTAGCTTCTTGATCCTGCTCTTCCTTGCTTAATCTTTGCTTCCTCTTTGCCTTCTTTGCCTTCTTTTCTTTTCTTGATCCAATGTTGAAGTGATCCAAGAAAAATCGAAGTGTCTAAGAGTGAGAGAGAGTGAGAATAGAGAGAGAGAGGTCTAAAACTAATCTGGAAAAAATCTATCAACCGATCCTCAAAAGTCTTTTTATCAATGAGCCCTATATTTTCATCTTTTTCAATTATTTTCCTTCATTTTCCTCCTCACATTCAACATATGACCTTTCACCTCCCTTTTCTCCTAGTTTCCATTATTTTCATAAATATATGCCAATAAATTCCATGTTCCCTTTCCAAAGCCTTTCCTATTGCATTTTCCATTTTCCTTTAGCCATAATAACTGAAACAAACACCCATTAGGATGTTTTTCCCACCATTTATCTTGGAATACGTGTCTCATGACCATGGTCATATATTCTATTTACATGATTTTTTGACCAAGGTTTTTACAACCTCTTTGGGTCCTACCTCTAAGGGAGTGGCCTCTTTAATATTCTCCTAAAATTACAATTACAAATAAGAAAAAATTCTTCAAAAGTCTGCTATAAATGAGTTCTCTACTACTAATAAGTGGCCTAAAAAGTGCCACAAAAAACCTCCTTTTGGTTGTTGCAAAATCAATATATAAAGTCCCACTTCTTTATGAAATACACAAGCCAAAATAAGGCTTAAAGTCTCTCGACACTATAATATTTGCAACCACAACACTTGTGGTACATTGGAAAGATGTTTTGGTGATCCTTATACTTTCTAACAATAATAATGAGAGTTCGTGGAGTACCAATAAATGAAAACTAGTATTCTATGAGTTCGTAGTGAAAATAACTTCTACCAAGAACAATGGTGGCTAGAGGTTAGTCAAGAGAGGAATGAGATAATTCGATAGGTACATCCAATTCAAATTTGAAAGACAAGAAGAGGAAACTTAAATGTTGGTATTGTAACAAGTTAGGGAATTTTAAGAAGGAATGTTCGAAGAGACAAGAATAAATGAAGTGTCCAAAAATGAGGCAAATGTGGTTGAATCAATTCCATGAATGATTGATAATGTTTTTTGTACCTGTAATTTTCCTCAATAGTATGAAAATTCGCTGTTAGATTCAGGTGATTCTCATCATATGTGTCTTCATAGAATTTGATTTTATTCATATTATGGTGGAATTGTTATATGAGGAATAATATATCTTGGAATTTTGTTTTGGTTGGAAGAATTAAAATTTAAATGTTTGATGGAATTATAATGACATTAACATATGTTATACATTTTCTTGAATGAAAATAATTTTTAATTTCTTTGTAAGCTTTGGATTCTGACATTCATAAGCTTATAGGTCAAGGTGGGGGAAGAAGGCTTTCAAGGTTTATTTAGTAGTTATGAATGCTACAAAGTCAATAAAGCTTTATAAAATGGATGGAAGTACTCATATCCATGAAACAACTATGGTATCTAAGGACCAAATCAAATCCACATTTTCATGACATCAAAGATTGGTTAATATCAGCAATAAAGGACTCCAAGTATGAATAAATTGTAAATTACTTCCAGATTTATAATCTTTGAATTTTGAATTTCTACAAACATTGTATTTATGAAAAGCATTGTAAAAAAGGTTTAAATAATGAAGCCATATTACTAAAGGAATTCTTCATTATATCCATTTCAATGTTTCATGGCTATCCCATATGGTTTCTTTCATAGGATAGTTACATTTTTTTAACATTTATAGATGATTTATCTATAAAAGTGTGGGTTTATGTCATCAAAATAAAATATATTTTTAATACATTCAAATAATATAGAGTTATGGTAGAAAAAATTTCAAATGTTTAAAAATGGATAATGGGGGCGAGTTCACTTCTTTGAATTTTGAAAAATACTGCAAAGAACCTAGGATCATAGGATATTAAATCGTTGCACATACCACCAAAAAAATGGAAAAGAAAAACATATGAATATGTCTTTCCAGAAAGAGTAAGGAGTGTGGTCAATAATTTCAATATGCAATCATTTTTGGGAAAAAGAGGTCACCACTTCCTGTTATCTTCTAAATTTACTACCATCAGTTGCAAGATATTGTAAAATATTTGAAGAGATATGTACAAGTAATCCCGACGTTTATTCAAATTTATGTTTTTATGGTTGTGAAGCTTACCTTCTTACTCCTAAGAATCATTCTTCTAAATTAAACCCAAAATTGAATAAATATGTATTTGTTGGATATGATGATGCAACTAAGGGATATATAATTTGGGTTCCTACTACCCACAAAATTATCATTAGAATAGATCTAATGTTTGATGAATCCCCTCTCATTAATTCAGAAAATTTAGAAGTTGATTTGGAACAGTAATAGGTACCATTAATTAAAAAAATTCAGTTAGAGACTCAACCATATATAGAAACAAGGAAGCAAGAAGAATATTTTAATGATAAACAAGTTGTAGATGTTGAATACATTTAGGAAAATCTATAAATTTCACAAACAACACAAAGAAGATCTACATGAGAGATAAATCCTCCTCAAAGTTATAACAATTTAATTTCATCTATTTCTTTGGTTATTGATAATGAGGATATTTTTTTGTTATCAGAAAAAGAAAAAAAAAATGTTTTTGTAAACAATGTTAATACTGAGGGCAGGGGTGGATTAGTATTAAGGATAAATTTTTTAATGACAACTTATATTTTCACGTTCAAACTTGGTAACCATCACGTGTGTAACCACCATCATATCATGTGCAACAAATTGAATCATCTCACTTATAAATAAACCAAGTAGCATAAGCGAAAAACACATGGAACACAAAGGTTTTAACATGGAATTGGAGTTTAAAAAGTGTAAGTACAATGCAACTAGCGATTTGAAAAGGTAAGTGGGTATCAATAAAGGTTAGAGCAGAGAGAAATGAATTATGAATGATAAAGGTTGATGCAGAAAAGGTGAAAAGGGCTAAGGTTTTATCGCATCAAGGGTTTTGTGAATGATCACAATGGTAACATGTATGGTGTTTTGTGATATGAGATCAGTGATTGAAGAAGGGGACCACACCAACTTTAAAAGAGGATAATGCCTCATCCTCATGATTTTCTTATAGGGGCCACTTCTCCACCTTGTGTGCGGTCACAGGCCAACACTGGCTCCATCTGGGGACAATGTCTTTTCTAAGTGCGTTGAGAACATGCAGACTTGAATGCATATGCTTTATTGGGTGCATGGAGTTTAAAATTCATACTGTAAATATTTACTGAAACTACAATTGAGCTTTGCACTGCAAACTATCAAAATGGAAATCATTGCTGCACCCTGAAAATCTTGGATGGTGAAATCTGAACCATGCTAAAACTGAAATCTGAAACACACTTGAACTAAAAACTGCAAAGAAATCTGAAACGAAAACTGGAAAGACTATCATAGCATTGAGATTATTTGCACACCTACCTACCCTAATGTGCTGGAATTACTTCTATTCTAAATGATACAATAATTCCAGTGTAATAAGGTGAGAAACTACTCTAATAACTTTCTTCTTTCATTATTTTTCACCAAACTCAGGAACAAACCTGTTAATGGTAACTGATAGAAATTCCTAGCTTGATCTTCATTGCAAGGAGGTTGGTAAACCTGAACAACAACAAAAATGATGAAAAGGTATGGTGGCTTTGTGATGAATAATTTCTCAATAGAGATAGCCACTAGATCAAGATGCACTTGACCTATTTCTAAATATGCTAACCCAATCGATTCAACATCATAACTTGGTACTGCACATTTGTTCTCCATGTCTTCAAACAACTCGGAACATATTTTAATATTATGTGATTAATTTTGTGTCAATACTTCTATTGAACCAGACAATAGGGAAGACTGTTTGATCATATCCATATCATAGTAGCTTCGAAAATTATTACGTGTACATGAAAACTGAGTTTAAGAACACCAACCATCCAACGTATTAGCTATTGGGTCATGAAGTGCTTTAGATGACCATAGCATTGCTCCCACTGACATATCATGATTTCTCCTGTGATTATCAACCAAAATGTGATTAGTATTCCCTTTCAAAGTCTAAGATGAATTAAAGCATAAAGGTGGAGAATCAAACTGGGTCAATTCTTCCTCTGCTTTAAACTTTTCCTCTCTATTTAGCAAGTTCACTTCCACATCAATTGAAATATTTTTCATTTATTCAAGGGTTGCAATTTCCCTTTCTCTTACTTGGAATTCCATATTTGTATTAAACGAATCTAGGTAGTGCAAGAGAGTTACTCCTGGGGGTGGCCTTATATCAACAGGCATTGAATAATACACCTTATTGATACTGGCTAAAAACTATTGTACTATCTCCCCTGGCTATATTTTTAAATGTTCATAATATTATATGATAAGAAATACATTTCCCATGATTACCCATATACCTAGGAAAACTTGCATGAATTGATAAAAATTTCTTATGCTAGCAGCTGGAAGATTCTCAGACCAATTTTTAACTTTTCCTTTCCATGGTGGGAAAAACATCCTGATACATACACCATATTCTTAATTTACTGATGATTGCAATAAATTAACTAAAGGATCATGGTAAACATGCAACATAAGATATTCTAGAATATTTGTAATAGGAAAGCAAACCTCATTTCAAACTGGTGCTTTGCTTGGGTGTTGAAACTTATTCTCCTCAAACAACAAGGGAACCAATTATTTTTCCTCATTATTCCCGATAGTCAAGTGATCTGAATGTTATTTATCACTCTCTTTGTCACACAGAACATGATTTATAAAAATCTATTGTACTGCTTCATTATCATCCAATAAAGAAATTAATCATTGAGAGCTCTTATGATTTTCTTCAGGGGATGTAAATTTAGATAAGGTGAAACCTGAAAGATAATTAGAGGGATGGTATTCATCATGTGGCTCAGAATGGTATTTAATATCTGAAGGAAACACTGCTTTTTGAAGATGTTCTTTTGGATCGAGACAATTAAGCTCTACTGCCTCTATTTCCGGATCACCAGACTACTGTTGATTTTTAGTGTTGTCCTCTGGGAAACACTCTAGCTCTTCCCCTTAATTTACAAGTAGAATCAAAGTTTGCTTCTACCTCCAATGCATTAGTCTAGATCTAATCAAGACATGTGGATTTTATTTCTCTTAGGGTGAACCTGAACTCTGGTTCGAAAGCTCCTACGAAAACCACTTTAGCAGCGGCTTGGGGAGGCTTTATTTCAACAAGAAGATTATTATAGATATTATTGAACCTCTTTCTGAATTATTTTACATCCTCATTTTGTCTCTTATTTAGAGCATTGAAATCAGTTTGAATGTATCCATGGCCCCTCTCTTCTCCCCATTTCAATGTGAATAAATTATCCATTTCTTCCCAACTGTGGACTTTGTTATTGGCTAGAGACTTGAACCACTTCAGAGCTTCTCTGTCCAAGGATTGAATGAAAATATTTAACACCACATATAAATGTTCTACATTCAAACTCTCAGCAAAAGCGCAGAAGTTTTAAATATGTCTTTGAACGAGCATACTATCTTCCCCTGTAAACTGTGGCAACAACTCTAGATAGTCTTGCGAAATATAATTTATAGGCTAAGGGAGGGCCAAGGGGGAATACTTGTTCAAAAGGAAACCCAACACAGCCATTTTTTTTATAGGTGGGGGTAGATGGTGGATCTGAATATTTTGTGAGGGGTGGTGAAAGCCAAGATTACTTCTGATTAGGACTATTTTACAGTGGAGTCGCCAAGGTGACGAATACACAAATCACAACCCTTCCTACTCACCTATCTGCAGGGTGGAATTTATGTCGTCTCCTAGGGAAAATATTTCTTCATTCGTATCCTCGACAACAGCGCCAAAAATATGTAGTAGCTCCTAGAGATAGCCTTGAGTTGTAAAATACCAGTGCCTTGGACATCTTGAAATCAGAGGTTAGATGTAGAAAATTTTAAGGGGTGACTCTGACATAATATGGATTAAGAGGATATTGATTGTGGTGGTTCAGGAATGATGAAGACTTTGGAGTTTGATTCATGTAAATTACCCTATGCTGCGAGAGGACTCCGAAGGCTGTATGGCTCGATGGATTTTGAAATGGGCTAAGTATGAAAAAATGAGCAAAGGCTTTCAAAATATGCAGAGGTGTTGAGAAGAAATGAAAGAGGAATCCGCGAGAGACAGGCTTAAAATTCTTAAGAATCTGTCTCTCATGAACTCAGAGGAAGCAGACGTAAGTGGATGGTGACCAACAATAGAGATTCATGGAGCGCGAATTAAGGGGGCATAACAATTTTAACACATGAGAATTATTCATACACGAATTCATGAATAAAAATGCATACCACCAGCAACTACATTACATGAATTATCAAAGCAAAAAAACATTGAAGGATGATTATACATAAACAAGAGATGAATGATAAACAAGAGAATATAGATATATACTACTCATTGCTCCATCTGGAATCTAAATAAACAACAATGTATATCATTTTATGTTCAAAACAACTTTCCCAAATATGTGTCTCCGAGCATAAAGAGAACAGTTATACATAACTACAGCAAAAATTCTCCAAAATTCAAAACCCTTCATTCATCTCTGAACTCTCTACATATAGAGTTGTCACTGAAGGTTTACGATCGAATCAACTTTCATGATTGGCCCACACATGTGAAAATAAAAATATCATAACCAAATTGCAGAGCCTGGATCGATCAATGACTCCCATAATAAGAAAATCAAAATAGAATCAGGTGTAATCGAGATTTCAACATAAAAACATCATAATCAAATAGTAAAAGAAACAACATATTTTTCCATGGAGGCCAAATCCTGGAATCTTCAAAATGGGGTGGCGAGGAGTAGCCGTGAATAGGTGGGCAGTCTAGCTTCCATCACATGATTCCATGTGCCATCGAAAGCCTCCACTCCCTTATTCTCATGATTTCCACTAACCGTTACGAAACGACCAGTCATGCTCCGTGTGCATATCTCTTTAGCAAGGAGTTCTTAGAAAAACTGAATATACCATAGCTACGCTCATCCCGCCAAAAACCCATGCTTCATTTGACTTGCAAAACCAGAGACTAGATTTCGGAGAGGAGCCTGTTCGGTTTGTGGTATTGGATGGAGGGGGGTGAGAAATCACTATAGGCTAACACGTAGCACCGAAGGTAGTTTCAAAAACTAGCCATTTTGGACCCCCTCCCTCGACGTTAACCTTCAGAAGGTGAGGGGGGGACGAAATAGATCATGATTTGTCAGATGTGTGATAGGGAGTGGAGATGAGGGGAAGATGGTGGAGCTGAAAGTGAGGCCTGCAACATTAACACGCAACAAGATGGTTAACAATGAAAGGAGCAAGAAAAAGGTCATGGAAGGGCTTTGATGATGTGGCAAGGAGGTGTGGACCAAGCTCATATCACTAATCACAATCGAGAGTCAGGGAGTTTTTTATTATGATAAATGGGGGTAAAGGTTAAGCAACACGAAGTTCGATGTGCGATGAGAGGAAAGGTTATGTTGCATGAAGGAGGTGGGGCTACCCACAAATCACAATCGATAGTGTTTTGTTATGAGAAATGGAGGTAAAAGTTTTGACTTGCGATGTGCGATGTAGAATGTGCAATGGCGGAAAGGTGACGTGGCATGACATAGGTGCAGCCACCTACAAATCGCAATCAGGAGTGTTTTTTAATGAGAAATGGAGGTAAAATATGTGACTTGTGATGTGCGATGTGTAATGGAGGAAAGGTGACATGGCATGATGGAGGTGGGGCTACCCACAAATCACAATCGGGAGTGTTTTGTTATGATAAATTGAGGTAACAGCTGCGACTTGCGATGTGCGATGTGTGATGGTGGAAAGGTGATGTGGGAGAAGGGTGGGTCCCATTTCCATCGCAATCATAGAAATAGTGCAGGCGGAGTTTAAAATGTTTAGGTACAATCAAGTTGGTGTGTTGTATCTCAAGAAGCAATCCCTTCGTTGTGGTAAGGAATCAGGGCTTAAGAGATTTTATAAATGTATATCACAATTACCATATCAAATGGCCTTTGTTTAACACCCTTGGAATTCAGTTACTTAATACCCTCAATAATCTGATATAATGAAAGCCTTCGCAATGCCATAAACTATTGATATTCGAATGGAATGAAAAGAAGAACTATAAAGGAAACTCTAAATGATATGCTGAAAACATAAAATCTATCACTTCTAAGTTTCAGAGGAAATTCATGGAAAAAGAAGAAACTCGAAATAATATGTTGCAATCATAAAATCTATTACTTTAAAGTTTCATCAGGAGTTTGTGAAGAGAGAAGAGACAAGGTGAAGGAGCGCAAATTAAGGTGATTTAAATCTTACTCACAGATGTAATTAAGATACCGGCTACTACATTACTTCACTTCATTCAAAGAGGAATAGACATAGAGTGAAACAGCAAAGACATATCAACATCAACAGGTGTAGGAAGCTTGATCTTCTTTCATTAATTTCTCAGAGAATTCAGTTCTAAACTAACAGTCCTCTAGAGGTCCAAAACTCAAAGCCTATTTTCTTTATTTTTATCTCCTTAAATACATCAGAGTAGTTCGTAACTCCTAAACTTCTTGAACTATTCGACTTCCTAAATTGTTGATATTACTCGTGCAATTATAACAAGAAAACGAATTGAAACTTGGAAATATGCTTCATTTTGCTGAATCTGATGTTGCTGATGTGTCCTCCCGAAGTGCCGAGGTCAGGTCACTTACCTAAGTTTGTCTGTTGCATTCTACCTATTTCTTCATTGCCAAGGCGTTTAACCGGTTTCACATTATAACACTCTTTTCTTCCTTCGACACTGTTTAATACATAAAAATGAATTACTTCCGGATCTAAAAATATTTGGAATTCACGTTTGAAGCTACATCACATCCACCCGCACATCACATTTCGCTGCTTTTAGCTTGTCTTTTACACTTACCTTCTAAGTCTTCTAATGCACGCTATGTGGTGGGGTCCCATTGAGAAAATTTAACTCTTACCTCTACGCTTATTCGTTAAAACTTGTGATTTGCGATTGGGCCCCACCACATCGCATTTCACACTTCAGTGATTATAACTCAAACCCTTTTCACGTAACTCTTAAAACTTTCGATTTGTGATTGTGATTGGGCCCCACCGCATCACATATCGCACTTCAACACTTTTAACATTTATCCTCTGTGCATATCCTTTGAAACTTGCAATGGGCGGTTTTTGATTTAAACTCCATCGTTTATCTCTCTACCCCAGTTCTGCGCTTTGATCCTGACCATGTGTTTTTCCCTTTGCACCTCCTCCAAAACACTTAAGTGTCTAAGGGAAATATGCCAATTCTCTATCTTCTCTGGTTTGAAAGTAAAGGTCGTGGGCTCCAGCTATCACTATGTAATGTCTTCATTGAAACCTGAAACCACTTGTGGGGGTGCTTAAGTGGTTTCTAGAATTTGAAGAGAGTGTTCCTGCAGTTGATGTCAACCGTCGATTTGCAAGTGAGCGAATTTAACGAGACCGCTTGCGAGGGCACTCATTGTTATAAATATCGTGTAATTTGTGCTCCTAGGTTGCCATTAGATCTGGGCAAAATTTGAACTTTTCTGGATGTGAGCGAGCTCGACTTGACCCACCTTCACATATCATCACGTAATGTTAATGTACCAACATATAAATCAAAATTATTCTTTGACATACAAAATTTTACCTTTTCTAACATATATGTTTTTTTTGGTGTTTTTGAAAAATATTTCAAAGGTAAATGAAAATGAGCCACAACATCTGGCTCCACCTAGGGATAGTGCTTTTTTTCCATGGAAGTGCTAAGAACCGTAGATTAGTGCCTTATCCATTGGGCATTGAGTCAAATATTTCTTGGTGACATATGAGCAATGAGAAATCTGGTATTTACAATGGTGGAATGCTGACTTTTAATGTTGGAAATAATGCTTCAAATACTGCCCATTCATAGGCAGCTGCATTGTCTCTCCATATAGACCTTCCAAAATAAATGTGTTATTTGACCCTGCCTCAGAGATCTTGTATGGACCATACCAGAGAGGGTCAAATTTACCATGCTTCCCCTTTTCTTCTTGTCTGGTGTCCCATATTAGTACCAAATCTCATGCTTGAAAGAGAACTTATTTTTCTTTTCTGTCAAATATAGACTTCATCTTTTCCTAATAAGTAATCAATTTATCCCTGAATTTGTTTCTGCTTTCACCTAATTTAATTATTTTGTTGAATCTTCTTACTAGAGAATTGGGTTCTTGCTGAGCTTATTGAAGGAAAGAAATCACTAGTTTGGCTAGCTGAGTAGGAAATAGTGCTTGAGTTCCATAAACTAGCTCATAGGGAGACTTCCTCGTGGATCTCTTCATAGTGACTCGAACTGCCTAGAGGGAAAACTTCAACTTCATATCCCAATCCTTCTGATTCTAAGTGTAGAAATTTAATAAAATATTCATGTATATTACTGGACTCTCCTGATCTAACAATTTAGTCTTATGTTAAATACAGAATCCTTCCACTTAATTCTTTGCGGAAATTAAATCGTCAATTGCAAAACACATGAAGAAAAATCAATCACACATAACAAGATGTTTTACCGAGAAAGCTTAAAGCTAAAAACCCCAACTATCATATATTATATATATCAATGGATCATGAAACAATCTCGTATATCTCGTACAAAGCTCAGCTCATAGAGCTCTCAGTACAATATACAATCGTCTCACATTTCTTGCAAAAATTTTCACCTCCATGCACCAATTTCTTGCCTCCTGACAGCCTATCTCCATTGTGCAATCCCTGCTGAAGAAGAACCTTGAATGAATTCGACCTTACCTTTCCTTGATTGTGCAATACTCATAGGCATCTCCAATGTGTGTGTGGATGCATTGAATGCTCCACTATAGTCACAACAGATAGTCCATCTCACCCTTTCACCTATCTCTCCACTGGGTATCCACTGGATCTAACATGAAAGTAGATAACTGTCGTATTTATTCAGTTGCAAGTAAGATACTACTTGTGAATTAATTAAATAATGAATTCACTCATCTATCACTAGTGTATGTTCAGTTACAACTAACATGATAGAGTTTAAATCACTGAAATTAGTTAAACTAAATAACAACTCACATAACTACTCTTCCAACTCTATTACAACTTGCCACAATCAATTATAACTAAGTCCTCCATGCATGAGTCACCAACCAACCTTATAATTCAAAATTCCTTCAATCAACTGGTTTACCACATCAGTTAACTGAAATAAAGTGCTTTAAGAGAATAAGTTACTATTTATTTGTATGATTATTATTAAGGGCTAATAATAATCGACATGCATTCTATTTTTAGATTAGAGATCTATAAATAGACTTCACTCATCTTCTAAAAATAGAAACTCATCTAAAAATAGATTTTTCTCAACCATCTAGAATCATCCTCATGCTAATTTTAGATTTTTCTCAACATGTCTAAAAATAGATACACACCTAAAAATAGCCTGTGTGGGCACCACCTAGTTTAGGTGCTTATTTTTCACTAGGATCAAAGATGATGTTTCTAGTTGCCACTTTCATTGTTTCTTGTTGCGAACATCAACACTCGGTGATTTTCTTCTTCAAGATTCTGACTAATGTCTTCTTTGAGGACTTTTCCAATCCGTTCCCTTGGGGATGATATGCTATGGAATGTGATAAAATTACATTATATGTTTGACAGAAATTAATGAAATAGGCAGAGTTGAATACCTGAGCATTATCAGTCACAATTTTAACAGGACATCTAAATCTGCTGAAGATGTTTTCCTCCATAAAATTCATCGCTACTTGGTCATTTTCCTTCTTCATGGGTATTTCTTCAACCCATTTTGTAAAATAATCAGTGGCAGTTAGAATCCACTTGAGCTGTCCACTTGATGGTGGATTGATCTCTCCAATAAAATATAATCCACATTGCCTGAAAGGTTCTTCAATAAATACAGGGATGAGAGGTAATGGAGCCAATTTTTTCTTTTCTTCAAACAACTGGAACTTCTGACAACTTCTGACTAGTATATCAACATCTGCAAATAGGATTGGCCAATAGAAGCCTATCTTGAGAATCTTATGGGTAGTGACCTTCCAACTATAATGTCCTTCACAAAGACTTTCGTGATATTTTTTGGTGACTTCAATAGATTCTCCTTTGGTCAAACATAATAGAAAAATACTAGCATGATCTTTCCAGTATAGCTTTGCTTCTATGATAACACATGGCTGAGACTTGAGCTTGAGAGATCTATATTTTGTTTTATTTAGTGAATTTGGACAGAAAAAGAAACACAGGTAGTGCACAATATCCTTATACAAATTAGAGCACAAAATTTTGTATTAAATGCTTGTTTTGAACTTGCTTTGACCTTCTTCATTAAGAGATCCATCCAGTGTTGTCAACAGATTAATTCCCAAGGCTTGAAAAATTGTCTCTATCAACAACTTCGCTAAACCTTGTCCCTTGACCAGCTTGGTGGGTTTGATGTCCAAAATCATACTCTTGGATTTTTTCTATCCACTTCCCCCTTTTTCCTTCAACATCACTTTGGACTAGCATGTCTTTCACTACAGAATTAGGAACATAAGTAGTTATTCAGGACTGCAACACATAAGTCCTAAAGGATTTTAGTGATTTGACCAAAGAATATACTTGTTTCTCCAGAATATTGTGTTTGAGCTCAACATCTCTGAGAATTTTACTAAAAAATGCAACTGGCTGCTCCTTATTGTCTTCATTTTTCTGCAACAACACAACAACAATAGTAGTGAGGGATGAAAATGAGAATGCCTAGAAGGCTTTTTGATATTCTGGACTAATCAGAACTAGAGCTTCTTGTAGTTCTTCCTTTATTATAACAAATTCATCTCTTGCTTCCTTATCCCATTTCACTTCTGCATTTTTCTTCAACATAATTGTTATACTTCTCACGATCTCAGAATAATTAGGCACAAACCTCCTTAGAAAGTTTATTTTTCCTAGGAATCTCTGGATATCCTTCTTACTTGTGGGTAAGGGAATAGTCTGAATGGCTTCCACCCTTAATGGGTCAATATTTACTCCTTGTTTAGAAACTATGTGACCCGATAACTTACCTTCTTCTAAGGCAAATAAAGATTTCTTGGGATTTAAATACAAACCAAACTTTCTGCACTTTTGAATTTTTTTTTGCAAATGCATTAAGTTTTCAATCTGACCCCGAGAAAATAGTTACATCATCCAGATATATAACTACAAACTTTTCATGAATGAAGGCTATATCCATGGCCCTATGAAATGTTGCACCTGTGTTCATAAGGCCAAATGACATCCTTGCGTACATGAAGGTGCCCCAGGGTGTAGTGAAAGAAGTCTTCTTCTGATCTTCTTTTTCCATTGCTACCTGATTATATCCAGAAAATCTGTCAACCATAGAAAACCTATGAGCTCATGTAACCTTTTGTAATACATAATTTTTTTTTTACAAAGGATAATTATCATTTAGAGATGCTCGGTTCAAGTTCCTGAAGTCTACACACAGTCTTATTTCTCCATTCTTCTTTCTTACAAGGACCAGATCGGAAACCTTGTTTGAATATCTGAGAGGGACTATAATTTTCGCCTGCAACAGTTTGTTCACTTCTTTTTCTATTGGAGCTAAAAATATTGGATTGATTTTTCTGAGCTTCTGTCTGTGTGGTTTGATCCCTTCCTTCAATGGAATCTTATGCTGAATAATTCTTTTTTTCATATGTTTTCAGGTCTTCTTTGAATTTTTTGGGAATCCCTTTGAAAAATTTTACGATTTTGGGCTCTTGCTGAGTTCCCAAATTACAATCTTCCATCTCTTCTTCTTGATGTTTTTTTTTTGAATCAAAACAACATCATTAGCATCGAACAATCTTTCAAGGGGAACCAACCCTCTAGGGAGCACATTATCTTTAAATGGGATAATCTTCTATTCACCTATTGAATGCTTGAGGTTTCTTATTTCTATTCTTTGCTTTGTTTTTTCTTCCTCTTGGTCTATCTCAGCATCTTCAAAGTTTCCAATCATCGTCAAGAACTGATTTATCTATTCATCATCATCAAACACCTTCCAATGTTTCACATTGTCGGGGATAAAAGGTCTATGTCTAACTTCAATTTTGTACTTTAGCCGAGGATTTATGGGAGGTTTGAAGGTGCTGGCTGCAACCGCTAAAGAATCGGCCAATATATTCTCCTACCTCAGAATATACTGAAGATTGAAGGCTTCAAAATAGTTTACTATCAGATCCCAAAATTCATTCTTGTATGATCTAAATCTTGGATGCTTGGTTTGACAATGATTATTGATCTACCCTACTATCAACTCAGAGTCACCATAAATTTAAATACATTGAACCCCCATCTATTTAGCAACTTGAAGGCTTGAGATTAAGGCCTCATATTCAACCACATTGTTTGTCGAATCAAATTCTAGTTTAAAATAGAATGGCATGACGTTACCTTCCGATGATATTAGCAAGAATCCGACACCTATGCCTTCCATGGAGTAGGCGCCATCAAAGTAGCATTTCCAAATCTTCTTTGAGTGCAGCTCTTTATTTAAAATTTTTGAAGAGAGTTGCTTCCTGTGTCTTCAACAAATTTTTCATCTTCATGCAGTATGAAACAAGAAATATCTTCTATTTCTTGAATATAAATGGGGAAATTTCATGCATATTTCTTAGAGGTGGCCTTCACAAACCTTGTTTCCATGTACAATCTCCTATCTTCCCCATTAAAAACTGGAATGATAGCATAACTGAAATCTAACTTTAGTACACCTCCTAACTTAGCTCCCCAAAACCCTGACACGAGCATTCCAAACCTGGCTGGGATGTCAGAAAACACTACATCCATGACTATACTCTTTGTCGGGATTTGTGCCAAAGAAATTGCTACATCTTTAATCAACCCAACACATTTCACCCTTTTGGAATCAAATGAATACAGATCCCTATAAGGTTTGGTAATCTGTAGGTTAAGCCCCTTCATAACAGATAATGGCATGAGGTTATGGGACACTCCCGAGTCGAGCATGAAATTATGTAGAGTAAAATCATGAAGCAATAGAGAAATATAGAAGGGTTGAACATAAGGATCTACTTCTTTTACATGAAGGCCAAAGGTGACCACTGGATTTTCTTCTTGTAGGTTCACCATGTCACTTATATCTTTCACCAATGTGAGATTAATAAAATATGAAATTTCTTTCTTATAAGATGGTATTTTAGCCAATTCTAGAAGAGGTACCTATATTTTAACCTTCTCCAACTCTTTGGAAAAATAGAAGGAATGAGTTTTCTTAACTGCTTTTTCAGGTTCTTCTTCACTCTTTCTAGGATTGTTCAGGCACAAGGACAACTCTCTCTAGAATATTAGTGTCAACTAATTTGTCCTAAGCAGATTCATCCTGCTGTACATTTGTTCTCTTAGGTGAGTTCATACGTTGTTTTCCATTACTGAATTGTTTCACAGGGTCCTCGTGTTTTGGAGTCACCATTGGAGGAGGAATGGAACCTTATTGTTCACCTGCATTATCCTGCACTCTAGATCTCTTTATGGACCTTAAATCATACCTTTTATATAACTCAGGTTGCATGAAATTTGTGAATTGTATACAGTATTCATCCATCTCATCTTGATCAATAGATACTTCAGCTTCAGCATATTCTCCCTCATAATCTTCCTCTTCATCCTCTTGTATTGCATACATAGCAGATAACTAATCCTCGACCCCCCTTTGGTCATATTTTGTTGGCTCTGCGGGTGTTTCTTCTATATAAAACGGTGCTTGAACTTGGTCTTGATCTCTTCTTTCCCTCTGCAAAATTTGCAGGGGATGTCTTCTAAATTGAGGGTTGAAACCCCCTCAGTTTTGTTGTAAGTTCCTTTTGGAGTTTTTATTCTCCAATTCTATCTTAGATAGCTTATTTGTCAGATTTTTTATCACCCTTTCCATATATTCTATTCTCATATCTTGTGATGATTCTTCTTTTTCTCTCCCCTTCTCTTGGACTGGTTGTTTCCCTTTTTCCTTTCGAGTTGTAGTCATATTAGCTTCAATATATTAAGTGTCTTTCTGTACTTTCTCAAGAGTAGGGGCTCTTCTTTCTCTCAATGTAAAGCTACAATAAACTTCAAAATACCCAGCAAAAAATACCTTTGTTCCTATAGGGGCGGGCTTCATATCTATAGGTAAACTATTATACAATTTATTGAATATTTTTACAAACTCAGAAATGTCTTCATTAGGCCTTCTTTTATTTGCATTAAACTCTGTCAATGAGTAACCATGATCTCTCTTTTCTACCCATCTCTGAGTGAATCTATTTTCTAACTCTTCCCAGCTATTTATTGAACCATTTGGTAACCCTTTAAACCATTTTATAGCCTCTCCATCTAGACATTCCACAAATACTCTCATCACAACATCTAGGTGTTCTACATTCAAATTCTCAGCAAAAGTGCAAAAAAAAGGTAAATTTTGTTCTGCAGCTACTTCATTTTCTCCAGTGAAACGAGGAAGTAATTTGAGGTATTCTTGAGGCATGGAATTCATTGGTTGTGCGAGATTTAGTGGAGGATATATGTTCGTTAAGAAAGTTGGTGCTGCCATATTCACAACTTGGTCAACTGGTCCTTGGGCTGTTGATGCTGATGAACCTGCTATGAAAGTGAATGAAGGTGGAGGTAACACTGATATGGAAGTGGGTTGATGAACAATGGAAGAAGAACCAGCAACTATATTTGGTTGAGCTTGAGTGAAGGTAAAAAAAACAAACTCGAAGGAATGTTCTTCTAACTGAGGTTCTTGAAAATAAATGGGTGTGGAAGGGGTATCTTATTCCAAGAAAGGAAGTTCCTTGGAAATATCTTCAAACAAAGGGTTATGATAAATGCTACCAGGAGCAGAAAATGCAGGATCAGGTATTGAAGGAGTTTCAGGTTCTTGAGCCTTTTTAGAAACCAATATTTATGGATCTGGCAAAGTAGAGACTATCTTCTGTGAGGTATCTGACCTCATGTGAGGCCTTCTGGAAGCCAAAATTTTGAAAATAACAAACACAGCCGAATATTTCCTCCTCATTGAACAACCAGAGGAAATAATGCGAAAAACCTAGGGAAAATAAACTTCGTTTCTTCGTCCCTGGCAATGGTGCTAGAAAATGTTGTATCTCAAGAAATAATCCCTTGGCTATGGTAAGGAATTAGTGCTTAAGACATTTTATAAATGTATGTCACAATTACCATATCAAATGGACTTTGTTTAACACCCTTGGAATTCAGTTATTTAATACCGTCAATAATTTGATATAATGAAAGCCTTCACAATGCCATAAACAGTTGATATTCGAATGGAATGAAAAGAAGAATTGTAAATGAAACTCTAAATGATATGTTGAAAACACAGAATCTACCACTTCTAAGTTTTAGAAGAAATTCATAGAAAAAGAAGAAACTCGAAATAATATCCTGCAATCACAGAATCTATTACTTTAAAGTTTCATCAGGAGTTTGTGAAGTGAGAAGAGATGACGTGAAGGAGCGCAAATTAAGGTGATTTAACTCTTACTCATAGATATAATTAAGAGACCGACTGCTACATTACTTCACTTCATTCAAAGAGGAATAGACACAGAGCGAAATAGGAAAGACGTATCAACATCAACAGGTGTAGGAAACTTGATCTTATTTCATTAATTTCTTAGAGAATTCAGTTCTAAACTAACAGTCCTCTAGAGGTCCAAAACTCAGAACCTCTTTTCTTTATTTCTATCTCCTTAAATATATCACAGTAGTTCATTACCACTGAAATTCTTGAAATATTCATCTTCTTAAAATGTTAAGATTACTTGTGCAATTATAACAAGAAAAAAAATTGAAACATTGAAATATGCTTTATTTTGCTAAATCTGATGTTGCTGATGCGTCCTCCCGAAGTGCCAAGATGGCCTTTCTAGTCATGATGCAGTGGCTACACAGCTTTATAACGATGCCCCCGCGCCTGATTTGATCCAGTTGTCGTGCTCCTAATGGTGCTGCTATGTGATTTTTTGCCCAACTCTGCCTATGCCCTTGTGCTTTCAAATGCTATCACTCATATCACCTGCTACCCGACTCTGCCTCTTCTCCTTTTTTCTACGTCGGGTCACTTACCCGATTTTGTTTGTCGCGTTCTGCCTATTTCTTCATTGCCAAGGCGTTTCACTGGTTTCATGTTATAACACTCTTTTCTTCCTCCGACATGGTTTAACACACGAAAATGACTTACTTCCGGATCTAAAAACCTTTGGAATTCACTTTTGAAACCGCGTCGCATCCACCCACACATCACATTTCGCTGCTTTTAGATTCTCTTTGACACTTATCTTCTAAGTCTTGCAATGCATGCTATGCGGTCGGGTCCCACCGAGCATCACACATCGCAGTTCAGATACTATAGCAATTATCTCCCATGGTTATCCTTTAGAATTCGTGACTTGCAACTTGCGATCGGGCCCCACCATCATCGCACTACGGCAAGTTTAACTCTTACCTTTGCGCTTATTCATTAAAACTTGTGATTTTCAATCGCGCCCCACCGCATCACATTTCACACTTCGGCGATTATAACTCAAACCCTTTGCACTTAACTCTTAAAACTTGTGATTTGTGATTTCGATCGGGCCCCACTGCATCGTATATCGCACTTCGGAACTTTTAACATTTACCTCCCATGCATATCCTTTGAAACTTGCGATGGGTAGTTTTCGATTTAATCTTTGTCGTTTTTCTCTCCACCCCAGTTCTGTGCTTTGATCCTGACCGTTTTTTTTCCCTTTGCGCCTCGTCCAAAACACTTAAGTGTCTAAACGAAATACACCAATTCTCTATCTTCTTTGATTTGAAAGTAAAGGGCGTGGGCTCTAGCTATCACCATGTAATGTCTTCATTAAAACCCGAAACCACTTGCTGGGGCACTTTAGCAGTTTTTGTAATTTGAGGATCTAGTGTTCCCGCAGTTGATGTTAGCTTTCGATTTGTAGGTGAGTAGATTTAACGAAACTGCTTGTGGGGGTACTCGGTATAAATCTCATGGAATCTGTGCTACTGGGTTGTCATTGGATATGGGCACAATTTGAACTGTTTTGCACATGAACGAGCTCGACTTGACCCATCTTCACATCTCATCACGTAATGTTAATGTACCAACATATAAATCAAAATTATTCTTCGACATATAAAATTTTACCTTTTCTAACATATATGCTTTTTTTTGGTGTTTTTGAAAAATATTTCAAAGGTAACTGCAAATGACCCACAACATGGTGTTACACCAATTTTTGGTCATCTAACTTGTTACTATTAGATGGACCAAACTACACCATGTAAGACCAATTTTACCCTAGTAAAATTGCTTTCACTATGAAAAATAACTTAGTAATTCATAATTTATTAAGTTTTTTATGGTCTAAACAGGGAACCCCATGAGGAATAATTGAATAAATCCTTATTTGTTTGATTTTCGTCAAGGGATAATTAATTAAACAATAGTTTAATTAATATTCCTGGTCATATTTAACCCAAAATAGGAAAATTAATTAGATAAATCACTATTTATCTTATTATTTTCTAGAAATAATTATTTAAAACTTTATTTAAATAATATTCCTTATTAAATTTGACTAAATCATTTATAAATAATTGAATAAATCACTAATTATTTAATTATTACTCAATCATATTCTTAAAATAATAAATAAATTATTTGTTTATTTTTTATTTACAAATAAAGGGATTTGACCAAAGTCAAATTCATTTTCCCTCCAACAAAAATAATAAAATATTCTGTAAAATTTGGATTTAGATTTGGTTAATAATATTTTAATTGTGCACCAATATCTAGACTAACTCAATATTTTGTTATAAATAGAATATTTTTTCAATTCATTCACTACCTTTTGTTGCCTAAAGATCACTTTGGATCTATACTTTTGGTCTAACTTTGATCCTCCATCATTGTCATATTTTTCTACTTTTTTCTTGTGAATACCCCTTGAGTTTCATTTTGTATGGGATTTCTACACCATCAAGAGAAAGAGATCTTAGATCTGAAGTGTTGAGGACATACAACAACCCATCCCATTGAGGAGGACTAGTAACATCTTCCTATGTTCCCTTCCTAAGTGTCATAATACAAAAATTCTTTAAAAATATTCTTGTCTTGTCTATTGGATAAATGGAGAAACTCTTTCTTTTATTTGTTGTTTAATGTCTTTAATTGCATAGATCTATATTTTGTAGCATTTATTCTAATCAACTAACTGCATATCTAATGAAATTGACATCCATCTTTGATTTTAGGGATGTTTTCTATGCACAGCTAAAGTGAGATTTTTTCATACGCTTGTGATTAGAATTCGCACTAACAACTGGCGACTCCACAAGGGTTTATGATTACGACCATTGTCATTTTTTAGATCCCTGCATGACCACATGCTTCAACCCCTACGGTTTTTCTTCATCTTCTTGTTTTTCTTTTCTTGATGTTTTTTTTTAACCTTTAAAACCCTAAAGCAATAAAAATTCTAACTTTCGTGTGTTTTTGGGACTATTGCGCAGGTGACAGGTATCAGCTGCAGCTGAAATGACACTTTTTTCGAAAACCTCCTCCTGAGATGACCGGAAGTGAAAGTCCCATTTTTTGGGCCAAAACCTACGACCTCGGCTCTCAAGTAGTGGAAAACTACCAAAAAACTATGACCTTAACAGAAAACAGGTCAGAAACTGTGACCTAAACTTTTTGCGGGAATTTTTCTGTGATTTTTCTGGGTTTTTCTGGGTCACTCTTTAGGCTTCTCTGACCTCCCTCTCCACCCATCTAGGACTTGTACTTGCTCCATTTTACTTTTCATAGTAGGAACCAAGCCCCTTAGGTCTTCAATACGCTTTCACCTTTTTAGGAGGAGTTTAGCTAAAGCATGTCATCTAATATTTCAGTGTGTTCAACCATTTTTCAGATTTGATCCTATAATTTTAGATCCTTTTAATATTGGTTATTCAACCATCCAAAAAACCTCTTTTCATTTTTTTTTTGTCCCCTTATAGGGTCCCCTCCATTTCCCTTTAGGTTGTAGCCTTTCACCACTTCATTTGCAGCACTTTTCCCTCTGTTTTTTTGTTGTTTTCTGCACCTATTTTCAGTAGATCTAAACTTTAGATCCCTGTCCCTCCCAACTTTAGATCCATTGGAAATTTTTTGTGTTTTGAATAGATTTTTCCCACCCATAGACTAGTTGTTGGGAAGCCCTCCTCCTTGCATTTAAATTGATGCATCTTTAGCTGTTTATTTTTTGTCATACTCAGTTTACTTCACTGTTATTTTCAAATTTATTTACAGCTATGCAACACCTTTTTTCTTTTTCTCTACACACTTCTGGGTTTAATTAAAATTAACACACTTATCACATACACGCACACCATAAGTGAAGAGCGCCTATTTTACACTTCCAAGCCAAGATTATAACATTGTAATCAATTGATCCTGCACCTCCCTGCCCTTGTTTCAACATTGTAATCATATGATCCTGCACCTCCTTGCCCTTGTTGTTCTCTCTTCCTTTTGTGATCTGTGTTTGTTTTTCCATCATTGCATCCCCAAGGCGTTTATCCTGGAGAATTCTTGGCCTTCATTGAAAGTTTCCATTTGGAAGACTTACTGCTCTGTGTAGGGTTCGAGTTAGTCCTCCACCGATTCCCCATTCTCATGTTGTTTCTGGTTCATTGGGTTCCCCTTCTGGTTATATCCAAGGTTCTCCTCCTGTCTGGTTCAGGACCTAACACTGGTGATAGCCCCGACCCTAATGCTTGGAATACTACTAGTGGGACCGCAACAGGAACTATCCCAACTGCTCCCTTTCTCCCTTATATGGCAAGCCTCGGTCTTCCTGATTTTAACCAGTTGATCAATGACCCCATACACCGTGATCTTGGTTGGCCTGCTATGCCAACCAAGCTCCCTTCATACATCCCCAAGTTTGAAGGTCTTGTTGGAGAGGATCCTACAAACCATGTTCATTCTTTCCACATGTGGTGTTCATCTAACTCCATCACCGATGACTCTGTCTGTCTTCGGTTGTTCTAGCGTACACTTATTGGAGAAGCTTCCAATTATTATGTCGACTAGACCTCCTCCTCTCATACTACTTTTGCGACTCTTTCCAGGGCTTTTCTATCTTACTTCCAGCTTCCCCTTCATTATGACACTGGTACTGAAATTTTGACCTCTTTCTATCAATCGTCTGCAACCCGCCTATTTTATCATTTATAAGAATGGTGAAGAAGAAAGAGTCTATGTCAATCCCCTACCTTCGAAGATCGTGTCTACATGGACTGGTTAATTAGACCCCTTTTGAATGCTATTGGAAAATATGTCGCATCTCATTTCCCTCGGACCAAAGAAGCTGCCCTCCAGATTGCATTGGAATATGACATGATCTATGCATAGTCTGGTTATGTTTATACCGACTTACCTGATCTCCCTATATCGAGTGGTGCCAATGCACCGAGGGCATCCCATGCTGCTGATGGTATCATTGGAGCCCTTTCTCATATGTATACTCATCCCCCCATGGGTTATGGTTTCCCTCATGAATGGAAAAGCTCATCCAACACTTTCCCCCTCCCGGTAGCATGTATCCCGGATACGGCATGCCTCCTCCTTTTTCCCAGCCTGCTTACCACAATGTTTCCCAACCTCCTTATTATTTGTATCTGTAGCCTGGTGCTCCAGATCCTTTATTATTAGCACCTCAGCCTCCCTTGCATTCTCAACCCCGCAATAGCAGCCACCACCCCCCAGGGTCAGGTGTATGCACAGCAGGGCGCGACTAATCCTCCTAATTCCAAAAATAAGAGGAAAGGAAACCAAAACCAATCTTCCCCAGGTAATCCTGAACCCAATCCCTAAGGGAATGCACCTAACACAACAACCTAGCAACAGGGCACTCAGCCCAAGCAGGACATGCCTATTCACACGAAAAAACCTTGTTATTTTTGCGGTGTCTATGGCCACTACACCCATGATTTTCCTCTTTTACCTCAGATGCGTTAGATGTGGGAAACTCAAGCATCTTCCTGAGGATAGAAAGCCTCCCCTTCGGTTCCTCCCAATGTTGCACTTATACAAACATATGTGTTTAACAATCCTCTCCCTAGCAAGGATTCGTGGCTACCCAACCCCCCGAAAGTCAAGTGGCCACTCAACCTCCTCCATATGGTACCTCTGATTACCAAATTCTCATGGTGAAATCTGACCAAACCATTACCGTTGACCTCAACCTTCAGACTCGGTCACGTCAGTACAACAAGCCCTCCACTATACCTGCCCTCGATCCCACTTCTTTAGGTCCCATAAAGCCTTTGTCGACACCCAATGGTCCTTTACTGATCCCTCAGCCTAAGGCAAAGGTTCATACCAAGATCCCCAAGGGACCGTTATGCCGAAACACTACTTCTGGTAAAGCTACCCATTCATATAGTATAGTAGATGACTTGGCAAACTCCCCTGCTTCCATGCCAACGTTGGAAGTCCTCCAATTATGCCCTTCACAATGAAAAAATCTACTAACTGCCATGGGCGTTGTGGATCCTTCAGATGATAGATTCATTGTCTTCGATGTTGACCGGTTTAGAACACCCCCCCCTTCCTACTTCTGTCACCTTCTAAATCCATGTCAAGATTCGGAATGCCAACATCTCCCATTGTATCATTTATGAGGGGGCATCCACCTATGTGATGTTTGCTTCGATTTGGAAGCAACTCGGATCTCCTGAGTTGGCCCCTTCCACTATCACCCTCCGAGAGTGGGATGGTCACTCTTCCCAGCCCCTTGGCATGTTCCACAATTGTCCTATTGCTCTTGTAGGCAAGACTGTTTCTATTGATATAGAAGTCATTGATGCCCCCTTAGACTAAAACATTCTTTTGGGTTGTAGCTACAATTATGTGATGTTTGTTGTCCCATCTGTGGTTCATCGTAAGATGTGCTTTCCTCACAACCGAAATATTGTCACCATCGACCAGTTGACATATTACGAACCGAAGTCTCAGACCTCCCCTGAGTCCGTCATCTCTTCGGTGGCCAATAAAAAAGCAGTCGAACCTCCAACCAGTGTCTCACTCAGAGTCTACAAAGATTTATCTTTTCTTGGTTCATTCCCTGGTGTCTCTCCTCCTATCTCTGATCCCAGCTCATCGAACGTTCGCATGATGCAATCGTCTCAGTCTGACCTCAAATGGATTGGTTCGACTACTCAGTGGCCTTGCCCTTTGAAACCTTCTCCTAGTACCTCGACCCAACATTCAAGACCCCCTCCTCAAGGCCCCTCATCTTCAGCTGGTATCCATGAGCTTATCTACCCTCATGGAACAGTTCCTCCTAGCCTTAACCATCTTAGAGCTATCCTGCCTGGGCATTACTCCTCTGGTCAGATACTGTTTCTAGCTCCACCTCCTGGAGTATTATCATGGTCCCTGCAATTCCCCATCCCGCACATTGGAGGGATTATTCCATGACCTGTGAGCAGTGACATGACTTGAAACCACATTCATGGCATCCCCCTTGACAAGAAAAATCATTCCCCTGAAGACAATTTCCTGTGAAAAGCCCTAAAAATAGCCCTTTTGGCCTTGGCGTGACTAGACAGTTCAACCCTCGTGCGAATGGGGGAAATCCACCAAAGAGGGTGTGCCAACTAGCGCTTTGTCCCAGTGTATTACCCACGCCAGGCTTAATAAGGATTGTTTAAAAAAAATAAATGGCGGAATTTTGATTCCAACCAACTCCTGAACGAATCTCTAAAACGAGTTGGGAGGTTTGGCTCCGGATCTCCATGTAGGGGAAGTGGTTTTCCACCTATCATGGAAGCTTCCTTGAGGATAGGGCCAATCCCACCATTATAGGGATCCCAAATCCCCTTCCACCATCTATATAAGCTTGTAATTTTCCCTTTGCAAGCTAGCCTAAATAGAGCTGAATCATTAGTGAGGAGATTATCGTCAGATAGCCAAAGAGAGAGACTTGTCCCATTCCCGACGAGCTTTACCGAGAGGTACTCTGCTGTCGACCTGCCAAAGGAAGATCCAACATCAGAGCTCAGGTTGTATCTTTCTTTGTTCTGATTGATAATAAACGACTTCAATTATGGTTCCACTCAAATGTTCATGTTTTATGTTATGAGTTGTATCTTTTCTGACTGATACATAATTGCATGTATTAGGTTTTATGCTTGTTTGTTTGTTGTTTCTTCATGTACGTGTAGGTGTTAGAATGCGCCGAGCGGGAGAATTGTGATCTGCCATAGCGAGGGATAGAAGCGCCATCTTCTCTGCAAGCAAGAACAACGTAGGACATAAGGTAGGCCTCTCATCGCATTTTGGTCTTTTACAGTTAGGAACTTGCATCTTAGCGTGACTCGGTTGTTGCTAGACCCGATTTGGGCTAGTAGGGATTGCCTCTGTCCGCAGAGGGGATTTACCTCTCCAACAAACTAACGACTCCACTGGGGACCTATTGATTGGAGTTTGTCTTGTCTTTTCGGTTGATTTTGGTCTTTGCTTGCTTGATCAGCTCTTTTGGTTCACTCTTTTCTAGTGTTAAACCTTTGTTTAGATTCACCATCCCTGATCTTCTCCCTGATTGCTCTTTTTCATCTTTTGCATTAGTAAACTTCTGCGGTTTTTACCCTGATAGTCATGCCAGCTGGTGCATGTTGCTAGTTTATCCCCCGCACCAATCTTGTTATGGTGCTAGTTGCAGCCTGACAGTCGCGCTAATCCTGTGAGGTGCTAGGGTTTGCTTCTTTTTGGTCTTTCTGAGCTTGGTCTGTGGTTTTGGTGTCATTTTTTTGACTGAATTTGTGTAACCTTCATCCTCTGGTTGTTTTCCCTCTACTATCAATTTTACATTCTAGCCCTAGGGCATCTAGGTGCTATAGTGTGTCGAGCCTCCCGTAGGATTTTTTGGTTTATGTTTGATCAGTAAATTTTATTATTTCTTCTTTGCATTCGTCTGGTGGTTTTCCATTTTTTTGTGGCATTATTTGAGTGATTGGGTTCTTCTTCATTTGAATTCCGCTTTTTCTTGTTTTGGGCCTAGATTACATGGTTCATTTGAGTCTTTGGGATTCCTTTTGATTTGAGGGACTTCTTTATTGATTTGAGATCTGATTTTGTGTTTGGCATTGAGTGAAACTTGCTTGTCTTTGCTCTATTATTGTCACTTCTCAAATTCTTCTTTTCATTGGTTTTCATTTTTTTTAGTGCACTTTGCTCTTAAACATTGAAAATACAAAAAAAAAAAATCTCTTTTTCTTTTGATTAGTTAATGTGAATTAAAATATTTTCTATGTTATTAGTGATTTGTAACTCTGAATGAAAAGCTTTTAGTTTTTGTTAGCGTGCATTAGAGACACTAGTGGTTGTTTTGTGATCATTTTGTAATTGTGTGAAATCTCTCAACCTTCCAGTAGTTAGCTATTCATCGAAAGAAATGATACATTGTGGCATGTAGTGTGCATTTAGAGGATTTTGAGACATAACATTCAGTAGGGCCTGGAAATTGAAATATAAATTGAAGATCAACACTAAAATTTATTCAATTTACCTTAAGGTAGCATTGAAACATTAAAAAAATATTTAGAGGTCTAGGCTAGTGATGTGTTTCGGCGTCGTTAAACCTAGTAGCTATTGTTCGCCTCTTGGCTTTAGACAGCACTAGTATGGACTTGTGCTCCCCGTACCGTCGCGTATATAAAGGGAGACCCCACTAGGTTGCTATCCTTTATCCGTAGGAAGTCGAATCTGCTGCCTTATACCCATGATACACCGGACACAGCATTCGGGGAGATTTCCTGCACGTACATCAAGTCCTTGGTTGATTTCTCTTTCATTTTTAACCAAGGTGTATATTGTAGTTCATCGATATCTGGTACACCCTTTTGCCTAGATTTCCAGAGCAGTTAGACTCTTTAAATTTGAAAGGATCGTCAAGAACTTGTCCTTTCATGCTTGTTCCAATCTGAAAGCGATAGAGTCACCTTTTTCCTGTTTCTCGACTCTTAAAAGATTAAACGATAGAGTTTTGTTTCAATGTTTTAAAAATTAACTGCCCACAAAATATTCCTGGTTAAAGTTAGTTTCCTTAGGGTGTTGTTTTGAGTTGTTTCTAATGGCAACTTTTCCAGAGTTCACCAAACAAGGAATCCCCTCCGATGGGAATCCCGGTCATTTTCTTGCTTTTGGGAATGTTGGTGCTCCTTATATGGCAACGTTGTCCCTTCTTGGGTTAACTGTTGGTTTGCATGTTTGGTTATTTTCAACCTCTGTGGTCCCGAATGTCCTAGCTACTGTTCAATTAGTTCCTCCACCTAAACAACATCATGTTGATTCAAAGGTGGACCTCTCCCCTTCTTCACTCGTTTCTGCGTCCTCCTGTTCTACTTCACCTGGTGAAAGTCTGGATTCAAGTAACCAGGTGGCTAAGAAGAAAAAGAAGAAGACAAAGAAGAAGAATTTAGATAAAGGAGAGGCTAGCTCTGTGACTATTGCACCTAAGAAAACATCCATTGATAAACCTTCCCACTCTCCGCGGAAAGTTAAGTTCCCCTGCATGTTGTGCTAGGGAAACCATCTTCTTCGAGATTGCCCTGGAATTCCCAAGGTGCTCGAAGTATGGTCCAAGGGTCGTCCATCGTTGCCTTTGGCTTTTGGGAGTCAGGTTGGGGGTACATCTTCAGCTAGTGCTGGTAAAGCTCTTAAGTTGTAGGGTAAGCTCACCAATCCCTGTAAGTTGTGTGAAGGGCACCATTCCATTCACCTTTGTTCGTATATGGATGAAGCCAAGAGCATTTTGGACAACTTAACTGTTCCTACACCATGCCTCCCAGCTGGTTACAAGCAGCTTTCTTTGAGTCCTCCACCAGCTGATCCTACGATTGGTCAAGAGTCATCCTTGGTCGATCCAGCTCTCCCAGAAATCAGATTCAGGAATCCATTCCTGACCAACCATTGGTTGTGGGATTGGTTGAACTGGCCCCGTCTGCGGTGCACCAGGTCTTTTCCGTTGAGAGTGGATCTCACATCGCTCAGGTTCTTCTTGTTTCTTCAGATTCTTCGGACTTCGAGAAATATATTCTCGTCTCTATACCTCAAGAAGCTGCTCCTTCACCTCTCGTGATGGAGGTCCTAGAGGATACCGCTCCCACCTTCGAGATGTACGTCGTGGAGGAAGCTCCTTATTCTTCCGTAACACCAGGGGAAGACCATCTCGGTTCAATGGTAGCCCCTCCGAGTAGTTTTGTCACTTCCTTTGATTGGAGTCGATTTTCCAGATACCGCATTCCGTCTTATGTTCCTTTTGAGATAACGGTACAGACCTTTGATTTGGTCGTACCTAGCACTATAATAGATGAAGGCGCGTATGTTAGTATTCTGTCTTCCACTACTTGGCAAGATTTCGGTTCGCCACCACTTGTGCCTGTTACGCAGAATCTGTTGGCGTTTAACAGAAGAAATAGTCAACTGTTAGGGATCCTTCCAAAGTTACCTGTTATGTTGGGAGGTAAAACCGTCCATATGTATGTGATGGTTGTTCCAGGCCCCTTGGATTTCAATCTTCTCTTGGGGCACGATTACACCTATGCCATGGGAGCGCTTGTCTCCTCCCTTTTTCGTGTGGTCTGTTTTCCACATGAAGGATGGATCGTGACCATTGATCAAATTTCGTTATTTGGTCCTAATGTGGCAGCTGGCACGCCATCATCCCTTCCTAGTTTTTATCCACCCGTTGTATCTTCCCCACCGCAGGTCAACTATGTGGTTACCTACCCCGTGCCTATATTCAGTGATAGTGTCATTGTGCATCAGGTGCTGGGGGCATTAGGTCCTGACTTCCAAGATTTTTTCCTCCATCGGATGAGAACCTCTTGGAAGCCATGAATTTTTATTCATCATGATGAGTTGTCTTCGAAGCATGGTTCCTTTCCTGTGTCAAGCTCCTTAAAAAATGAAACCAGGCTTGTCGGAGCATGGTTCATTTTCTTGTGTCAAGCTCCTTAAAAAATGAAACAAGGTGTCTGGAGTAGTGTTCCTTGTCTTGTGTCAAGCTCCTTAAACAATGAAACAAGGTGTCCCGAGGATAGTTTGTCTTCTGTATCAACGTTGTTAAAAAATGAAACAAGGTCATCTGAGGATAGTTCTTTTAATGTGTCAACCTCGTTAAAACAATGAAACACTTTCATGTTCAATTTGAGTCTTTGGTAAGATCTCGTAAAATACTAGTCGAGTCTTTCTCTTGATCTAGTAACTTGAACCTTCACTCCATCTGCCTTTCATATGGATTGAAGCTTGGGGGGCATGTACCTCAAATTGAGTCACCATGCTAGGGGCATGCTTACTTTTTCAATCATAGTTTGTTTCCGTTTCAAGCTTGTGTAAAAATGAAACTTGTTTCAAGCATAGTTTATCTTTGTTTCAATCTTGTGTAAAAATGAAACCAACTTCAAGAAAAGTTTCCTGATTTCAAGCTTGTGTAAAAATGAAACCATTTCCATTTTACCTCTTGTGATTGCCATTTTATCAGCCTGTTTTTCCAGATGAGCCTTGGTTTTCTCACTCCATCGTCACTATCTGCTTGGCTGATCACATGCCTTCACTTGGTTGTTTCACCCATTCCTGAGGAACCGCTGCAATGAGTGGTCTTGTTAGCCAGCCTCTTAACCTTTACTTGTTTTGAGAAGTTCCACCATTACCGGAACTAGTTTTTGCCCTTTATACCACTCGTTCCTCTAGTTTGAGTCATCTTTCAGCTCTTTTCTGAGTCTCTAAACATGAAAAGATTTCCGAGTCACTTGTCATTTTGATCTCGTTAAATTGGCTACGAAACAACATCTACCCAGTATACATTTACCCCTTTTTCGGGCTGGGATAGATTATTTACAAAAAAGGAATACCCTAGCCTATCACAACTAGGAGGTTTTCTCAGACACAGTTTTCTACCTTTTCAGATCTGAGGAACTATTTACGAAAAGGGACTGTTGGAGTTTACTTTTCTGCTGTATTTTCAAACTCTCTAAACATGAAAAGATGCCGAGTTCTTCCTTTGTTAGACTCGTTAAACCCTGATGACATTAGATTTAGTCGTAATGATGATATTCAAGTTCCTCCTTCCTAGGGCTCGTTAAATTTACTAGGATGGATTTGTCCGAAGGACGAACTTATATGACAAGCATATGGTATCCTCTTTGAGCTTGTGTAAAAATAAAGAGGTACTCGCCAGAAATGGTGGGGGAAAATGGAACCAGTATTGTCGTCGTGTTGGCAGTATGTCACTCTTGAACATGGCACTTGTCTACATTCATGTCAGGTTGGGGACATCTCATCTCATTTTCTGTTTGCCTCCGTGGGTTTGGGTAATCCCTTTTGACCTCTCATCTGCTCTTTTCCTCGTCATCATGGTCTCTGATCTTTTGATGTCAAATACTGCCAAATCCACTGTCGTGCCATTGATATGTTCAAGAGAATTTGACCTCTGTAGTTTCAACCTTCCTCTGATTCTCATCTGATCCTAATTCACAAACATTTTGTTCCTCTGTCTCGCGTCGATGATGTGGGAAACATTATGGCCCACCTTTGATCAAGGTCACTTCCTGTCGACTCCAGCTCATTATCCAGGAAGATAATATAGAGACTCCCTTCTGGTACCTTGGAGCCTGCATGCCTCAATGGAAGGTTCTTCGCATTCGACGCAAGGATTTCATCATTGGCCTTCGATCGGATGATTCTGTGAGTGTTCGACGCCAACTCACTGTTCACATTCTATGGATTGTACTTATAGTACCTTGACGGCCATTGTCATTATTGGTGGTTCCTCTCACATCCGTTAATGACTTTCATCATTGGCTGGTAATCAGACGATGTTCTTGCATGTTCAACTTTAGCTCACTTATTCACATGCTTGGACTTGTACTTTGTTCGGGTCGAGATGGAGTGCAAGACCCTCGGTTTTGTCTGATGGAATCTAGGTTGTGATTTTGTGGATTATCATGATTGGTTACATGAATCATTGATTGGATGGTTGCGACCATACCTGAGTCTACTTATTGATCCTTTCTGGATGGCTGCGTCCACACCTTGGATCCTGATTATTGTATACTCTATTATGGATGGCTGCACCCATACCACATATCATGTATTTGAGATATCAGTTGTACTTGTCTACGCAGGTTTTTCGACGGCAGTGTTTTTAGTTGGACATGTTCTCATAAAGCATTTCACCCCTCTCTCTCTCGGGCCTCATGCTTTAGGGGGCATCTGTTACACAGTAATTTGTCACCGTCCCTGAAATTCCCCTTCCCGCACATTGGAGGGCTTATTCCATGACCTAAAACCACTTTCATAGCATCCCCCTTGACAAGGAAAATCATTCCCCTGAAGACAATTTCCTATGAAAAGCCCTAAAAATAGCCCTTTTGGCCTTGGCGCGACTAGACAGTTCAGCCCTCGCGCCAATGGGGGAAATCCACCAAAGAGGGCGTATCAACTAGCGCTTTGTCCCAATGTATTACCCATGCCAGGCTTAATAAGGATTGTTTTTAAAAAAAATATGGTAAAAGTTGGATTCCAACCAACTACTGAACGAGTCTCTAAAATGAGTTGGGAGGTTTTGCTCCGGATCTCCATGTAGGGGAAGTGGTTTTCCACCTATCATGGAAGCTTCCTTGAGGATAGGGCCAATCCCACCATTATAGGGATCCCAAGTCCCCTTCCACCATCTATATAAGCTTGTCATTTTCCCTTTGCAAGCTAGCTTGAATAGAGCTGAATCATTAGTGAGGAGATTATCGTCAGACAGCTGAAGAGAGAGACTTGTCTCATTCCCGACGAGCTTTACCGAGACGTATTCCACTGTCGACCCACCGAAGGAAGATCCAGCGTTAGAGCTCAAGTTGTATCTTTCTTTGTTCTGATTGATAATAAATGACTTCGATTATGGTTCCACTTAGATGATCATGTTTTATGTTATTAGTTGTATCTTCTCTGACTGATACATAATTGCATGTATTAGGTTTTACGCTTGTGTTTTTGTTGTTTCTTCGTGTACGTGCAGGTGTTCAAACACGTCGAGCGAGAGAATTGTGATCTGCCATAGCGACGGACGGAAGCGCCATATTCTCTACAAGCAACAACAACGTAGGACGTAAGGTAGGCCTCTCATCGCATTTTGGTCTTTTGCAATTAGGGACTTGCATCTTAGCATGACTCGGTTGTTGCTAGACTTGATTTGGGCTAGTAGGGACCGCCTCTGTCCACAGAGGGGATTTACCTCTCCAACAGACTAGTTGAAATATTACGAACCGAAGTTTCAGACCTCCCCTAAGTCCATCATCTTTTTGGTGGCCAATAAACAAGCAGTCGAACCTCCGACCAGTGTCTCACTCAGAGTCTACAAAGATTTATTTTTGCTTGGTTCATTCCCTGGTGTCTCTCCTCCTATCTTTGATCCTAGCTCGTCAAACATTTGTAGGATGCAATCGTCTCAGTCTGACCTCAAATGGACTGTTTCGACTACTCAGCAGCCCTGCCCTCCACAACCTTCTCCTTGTACCTCGACCCAACCTTCAGGACCCCCTCCTCAAGGCCCCTCATCTTCAGCTGGTATCCGTGAGCTTATCTACCCTCATGGAACAGTTCCTCCTGGCCTTAACCATCTCAGAGCTATCCTGCCTGGCCATTACTCCTCTAGTCAGATACCATTTCTAGCTCCCCCTCCTGGAGTGTTTTTAGTACCTGTTGTGGTAACCTTATGTCTTCCTAAGCTAATCCTGGGGATCCCAGTCTCATACATTGATCCCCCAGCCACTATCCCACCTGGTAAGCCAAAACCTTATACTGCTTTGACCCCGGTCCAACTACTTGCCATGACCCCTCCCTTTGCTTATGTGACTTAGCCACCTCAACAGGAACCCCGTCCTGTTGCAAAAGCTTTGGGTGGGGGGGAAAAGATCGCAAGAAGGGACCTAAGGACAAGGCTTCCCAAACAACCACTCCTCCTCCTCAGCCTCCAAATCATACACACGCATGTGATTTGTGTGATGTTGTCAGTCATGGCACCCATAATTGTCTTGAATTGCCTCGTATGAAGCCCATGGTTAATGTCACTTTTCATGAGACTAAGGTCCCTGAAGCCTCTATTTATTCCTCAACTGCAGCCAAGAACCCCAATATTTTTCACACCAACCACCACTGTGCTTTGTGTGATCTCCATGGCCATTATACCCACCTTTGTCCCCACCTAAAGCATTACCATGGCTCTTTGTAAGTAGTTCAGGAGTACGAGACTGAACATAACCAGTCCGCCTCTATTGTACTCTTGCAGTATGCTTTAGGCCAACCTGAGGATACCTCTAATCCCATTGACATTCCCCGTCCTGATGTCAAGATGATGGAATCTTCATCCAATATCCTCTACCTGTCATCATCTATGAGATCCACAATGGAAGATCCCTCCGGGACATCCCCTTTTGTTTCACTTGAACTCCCTTCAGTGATCAGCTTGGGCTTAACATCCATGGATCTCTTATATGCTTTTTCTTCCATCACCCCTCGTGATGATGCACATGTGAACCTTTCTTCTCATGATGATGAGTTAGGTAGCTTTTTTGTGTCATGTGGTTACCCTTCCACCAGTCACCCCATCTTCTACTATGATGATGAAATCAAGGAAGCCTTTTCCACCCCTCACTTCATCTTTCCTTCTCATAAGAGGAATGGAACCATTTGTGTCTATCGTGACTTTCGCAACCTGAGCACAATTTTCCCCCACGACAGCTCTAACACACCGCCTACCTATTGGTGTGCGGGTGGTGGATATCCTACCTAGAGCACTCCCTCCAATAGTGTTTGTTTGATTTCTACCTTGTGTTCGGGTTGCCAAAATTGTTCATCATCCTCTCATTTGTTTTCTTGTAGCACCTTTCAGATGGACCCCCCGTTCACACCATATATTTGTTATGCTGATGGTGCAAGTCAGTACCCCTGGAATCTAGCCTCGGCAGTATGGGCCACTTTTTCTGCTTTGCATTTGCTTGTTCTCTCTAACGGCGCATGCATTGGTACCTCCTCCAATAACGAGGTCGAATATGATGCAGTGCAAGGATTATTAGCCGATGCCCTTTCCCATCACATCATTCACCTTCATGTTCATTTATATTCCCTCCTTCTTGTCATGAAAATGAATGGTGTCGATCATGTGCATAATATTGTCCTATTTAGAAGATATTTACAAGTGAAGCTTTTGATGCATGAATTTTAAATCATTACACTCAGTCATGTACCTAGAGCACAAAATCACTATGTATATATCATTGCAAATAATATTCTAGATTGGAATTTATCACACGCATTTCACACAAGAAAATAACAATAAACCATAAAACAATGCATATCCATTAATGTGTCATTCAAAATGTCTTAGAGTCCATCAAATCTAATACATATGACATGTCCATAACATGTTACAAAAACTTAAAACTGGGGGGCACCACATTCCCCTACATCTAATCACTATCTGGAGGATCCTGGGCCAGTGTCTCATCTCTTAAAGCTCGTAGATCATGCATCCCCAGTCTGACCATCACCATGCACTGCACGACCCCTCGCCACTCTGAGGTCAGACCAATACATGGATCTATGTACTGGTCATCAAGATATTGCCACCCACGGTTTGAAGCACCAGTCAGAAGCCTCTCACATCTACAACGAATTTCCTCCAGGAGGGAAAATTCATCCTCATTTTGTGGACCCCTCGACCCACTTGGTGCTACAACGCCTGATACTGCAAGCCGCCCCATATACTAGTTGGTTTCACCACTGTTGTATCTGCATGCCAAAAGTGAATGAATCAGTATCACATACACTATTTTGAAACTTTCAATGCACATAAAAGATTAGAAATTTGTCACTTACCATCGGGCCCCCATGCTTGACCAGGCGACGGTGGCAAGTCTGAGTCCCCATGATAACTCATCCCACTGTAGGGATAGTTGTCTATGTATAGTGGAATATGATCCCAATGAGTGAAAAACTCGGGTCAGAACACCCATATGAATGCCCCACCTCCCCCTCTACATAGTAGTCACCCCCAATGGCACATCTTGGGCTCTCTCGGGCCCCCATCCTGGATATGTATGTGAGGCCAAAGTGTTGGTATGTTCTCAAAGAAGAGCAAGCACAACACTATGCCATATGCACAATCGTGGTTCACCTACCGCTTGCATCGAGAAAACTGTCGTTTCAACGGCGACAACATCATTTGGGCCCACCCATAGTAGGTCCCACCCAACACACTAAAAAGGCATCATCTGACCCCCAGTGATGTGGTGGAGTGCCTGGTTTCCCATGATCCACAACACCGTTGTGACCACAACACGAGTTTCTAGCTACTCTAGATCCTCGATAGGTATGCGTGTCCCATTTACATGGAGACCCGGTGAACAATGGCGCTCCACAAACTCCATAATATTCCACCCCCATGGTAACACTGGGTGTATATTTCCCACCATCCCAACTGGCGGGAGACGAGTCAAAAAATATATATCTTGGACATTCAACTCGATCTAGTGCACCTATGCTATAAATATCTCCTCATCTGAATCCCAATAGCTGACAATATAGGCCAAAAAGGGCTCTTCAACTCTCATCAAAGGGTTCTCCACAAACTTCAGGACCCCAAACCTAGCCAATGCAGTGCTGACACCATGATCCTCTCGAATCTCTACCGTAGCATGTCCAGGTCTCTCTCTCTCTCCATTTGATCCTCAACTCCACCATATCTGCACAAAACCATCACATTTTTCAGTGTACAGAAAGGAAAGACTACATTCCAACCATAAAATCCCAGTTCTCAGCCAAGAAACAACACCAAAATCCCTCTCTCTCATAGGTTTCACTTTTCAGGAAATTCTTGGGGTAGGTCATGGTTTTCTGCCCAAAATGTGCTACCCAAGTCACAGATATAGCCCAAAAAGGTGTGACCCGGCCATAAATAAGAGATAGGATATATTTCTAAGCTCTATGTCCCTAAACTGAACTTTCAATCCACTGAAATGAAAGATCAGGGTTAGGCCTTTTATCTGCAACTGACAGATCTCGATTCCAACAATCGTTTTTTTTGCTACGTTCACTGCAATATTTAGGGCCTTTTATCCTCTCTACATTCACCACAACCACACTTGCAAATGAATCAAATTGGAGGGAAAATGCCTTATTAAAAGAGAAACCCTAGATTTTTCTTTCGCCAGCTGCGACCAAACCGTTGCTGGGTTTGAAAAATCGTCAGCACCGTTGGAAAGCTCTCACTGAGCTCTCAAATGGGTATTTTTTTTTTTTTATGACTTAATACTTCACCTGGACAATTTTTTTCCAGGAAGGGTCACTTCACCACTCCTCGAAATCGAATTTCTTCACTTGCAACACTTTTACTTGGGTCACAAATTTTCCTCCATAATTTTCCATGCTTGTGTCGATTTTATTCATGAGTAACAATCTTATACTCATGTTTTTATGGTCCCCACCAGGCCTGTTCTGTGTGGCATCATCGTTGAGTCGCCCTTGTTTAGAGAATCCAAGTTGAGTCATCATCACATTCATGGACTCTATCCAAAGTCCCTTTGTATCCCACTATAGTCCTCCATCCTTCAGTTCTTTGTTGCTCTCTTGTGTTGCACATTTTGGCCTTCAGTCATACTGTCCCCTATCCCCTCCGATGTCACGTCAGTAGCCGCCAAGTCATCCATGCCCTTTATTCTCTAACAAGGGAAGTCCTTAGCCTACTACTTAGTACCCCCCATTCCACCATTATCCCCGATGTTAGTATATCAGTCACTCTACTATTATCTCTTGTGCCTTAGTTGAGGATCCCTTATTTCCTCACTTATGGTGGACCTTCTTCTATCAACATTAGCTTATTCATTCCAGAAGACAGGTCTAGAGGGTGGTGTACCTTGGTTCCATCTTACACTCTTGTTCGGCCCCTCGGATTAGGCAAAGGGACTCTTTATTTCCCTTTGAATTGATTTTTTCTCAGCTGTAGCTCCTTATGGCATGATTGAGATCTGTATACTTGATGGTTCAGTGATGCAACATATTGTACCAGTGATTTCCCTAGTGTGTGTGATATGTTTCATACATCATGAGGGGGCAGCCCTTCAGGTAGCCCCCCACATACCCGGATGACTTCTCTACTACAGGATTAGATGAAGCTCAATAGATTTGATGGTTCCAGCCCCAGCTGCGTGTAGAGACTCTTTAGTTTGCATGTATCATTCAGATTTTTAGAACCATTTCCTATTTTACAAGGCCTCTTTGGTTGTACTTATATCTCATTTACTTAGATATTATTGTATAAGTCCTGGGTGTTGTCCCAGGCACAATATGTATGTGGGATCCATTATCATGTTTCTATCTAGCCTATGTTTATGCCAGCATGTACTATATATTTCAGCTCCTTGTTTATTGGATGCATTATTCTTTCTACTTTGTTATCTCGACGGGCATAAGTATGCCTCCATTTCCTCATGTAGAATAGGTACTCACTCATAAAAGAGGCTTGTCACACCTGTAAGTATCGCCTCCATAGGGTCTTGTCCTATAGCGCTTTAATTCTACCTTATATTTCTCTCTTTCTCTGACTCCCCCTTTGATGTCTAGTGATTGAGTTCTTACAACATACTTCAGTGAGACGATTAGCTCTTAACGCTCGCACGTATGGGGGCAATCTGTTACACCAATTTTTGGTCATATAACCTGTTACTATTAGATGGACCAAAGTACACCATGTAAGACCAATTTTATCCTAGTAAAACTGCTTTCACTATGAAAAATAACATAGTAACCCATAATTTATTAAGTTGTTTATGGTCTAAACAGGAAACCCCATGAGGAATAATTGAATAAATCCTTATTTGTTTGATTTTCCTCAAGGGATAATTAATTAAACAACGGTTTAATTAATATTCCTCATCATATTTAACCCAAAAAAGGAAAATTAATTACATAAATCACTATTTATCTTATTATTTTCTAGGAGTAATTATTTAAAACATTATTTAAATAATATTCCTTGTTAAATTTGACTAAATCATTTATAAATAATTGAATAAATCACTAATTATTTAATTATTACTCAACCATATTCTTAAAATAATAAATAAATCATTAATTTATTTATTATTTACAAATAAAGGGATTTAACCAAATTCAAATTCTTTTTCCCTCCAATAAAAATAATAAAATATTCCATAAAAGTTGGATCTTGATTTGGTTAATAGTACTTTAATTATGCACCAATATCTAGAATAACTCAATATTATGTTATAAATAGAAGGTTTTTTCCATTCATTCACTACCTTTTGTTGCCTAAAGATCACTTTGGAATATCTATACTTTTGGTCTGACTTTGATCCTCCATCATTGTTAGATTTTCCTACTTTTTTTTCTGAACTCCCCTTGAGTTTCATTTTTATTTGGGTTTTCTACACCATCAAGAGAAGGACTGGTAACATCTTTCTATGTTCCCTTCCGAGGTGTCATAATACAAAAATTATTTAAAAATATTATTGTCTTGTCTATTGTATGCATGGAGCAACTCTTGCTTTTATTTGTTGATTAATGTCTTTAACTGCATAGATCTGGATTTTGTAGCATTTATTCTGTTCAACTAACTGCAGATCTAAGGAAATTGACATCCATCTTTGATGTTAGGGCTATTTTTTATGCATAGCTAAAGTGAGATTTTTTCGTACGCTTGCGATTATAATTCACACTAACAGTTGGCGATGCGAAAAGTTAAGTGGGTATCAATAAAGGTTTAGAGTGGGGAGAAATGAATTATGAATGATAAAGGCTCATGCGGAAAAGGTGAAAAGGGCTAAGGTTTTATCGCATCGGGGATTTTTGAAGGAGCGCAATGGTAACATGTATGGAGTTTCGCAATATGCAATCAACGATTGAAGAAGGGGCCCACACCAACGTTAAAAGCGGATCACACCTCATCCTTGTGATTTGATTATTGGGGCCACTTATCCACCTTGTCTGCACTCACAGGCCAAAAAATTCTTTGCGCTTTTTCTAATCATGGTATTCCCAAGTCCATTCTCATTAAATTATTAATAGCATGATGGGCACTTAGGTGTGGCTTGATTTGTTTGAACCATACCCATAAATGTTTTCTACAAATCACGATCCTTTCTGACGTCATCTTATAATTTATCTTTAGTTTCCATTAATTCCTTTTGCAAATTGCATCCACTCTACCTTTTTTCTTTGTGTTTGTTAAAGATATATAATTACTCTCGCATGAAGTGTGGGACAAATTTAGAGAGTCAATTAATTAAGTCAAGTTAAGTCATGTCGAGTGAAGTAATATTTTGGGTAAAGTCAAATTTAGTGTGTGGTTTCTTGTCAAGTTATTTTAGGCAAGTCACTAATCAAAAATGGTTTAAATACTCCTCACCGGGTTCATTGTAATCATCAAGTTTGTGTGATAAATTGAATATACACAAGTCGTGTTATTGTGTGTGTACAATTTGTTTTAATTTTTTCCATACCTCCTCTACCTTTCTAAAAAATTGGTATCAGAGTTGAGGAAGGGTCAAAAGATCCATGGTGCCTGCAGAACGAGTGAGAAGAAGGCCAAGTGAAGAAGGCCGACAATATTTTTTTGAAATTTCATTGCAAAATCATTGTATTTTTAAGGAATTTAAAGTGTCCAAGGTGGGTGTTCCATTTGCACCTTGATTGTGTAAAAACCATGACAATTTTTCATAAACTTAGCTTTCGTTCGGAATAACAAAATTTGTGCAGTTCCTCTATGTTGGTGGTGCGCAAGCCGTGTGAGTATTCAAAAAATTTGTGTTAATTCAAAAGGTTCGAAAGTTTGCTTTGGTCAAAGTTATGAGGGAAATTCCAAAATTCACATGGGGTCGTACTCACACATGCGTGTATGGAATTTTTTTTATTGAAATCCTTTATAAAGGGATACATGACCATTCGTTTTAAAAGGATTTATTTATATGCAAAAAAAGGGTTCATAAAGTGTTTTTATATAAGGAATTTGAAAAAGGGTTATTTGAAAGCTTATTTATAAAGCCTTAAAATATTTTTTTTTCCAAAAGTAACCTTATTAAAAAAACTTGGGGTTTATTAAAAAGGAGTATTTTAAAGTTCTCTTTCAAAGAGTGTTTCTTTGAAAATAACCTTTTTTTTAAGATGGCCTCATCAAGCTTCCAGCCCAAGTTTCCACCATTCACAGGGAAGGATTATGATGTGTGGGCCATTAATATGGAGACCACATTGAAGGCTCAGGATGTTTGGTACTATGTCATGAATGAGTTTCCAAAACCTAAGAATAAAGCAGAAGAATGAGCCCTTACTAATATAGAGAGGGAACAATGGAAGAAAGACAAAGAGAATAATCCACAAGTGTTGCAACTTATCTAACAGGGAGTGGACTGAGAAATGTGTTATCACAATAACTCTCTCTTTTTAAAAAAAATCTGAAAATGCTAATAGTGTCAGTGTCAACAATTTAGTTTTAATAAACAGGGAAATAATCGATAGTAGGGCTATTAGCTCTTTACTGTTCTGATAATGTTTTTGAAAGAGATTCAATGAAAATGGGATTATCAGCATTTTTGATATAATTGGCAGGCTGACTATCAGCACCAAAATGAATTTAAAATTTAAAATTTGGAATTATGTTGACCATTTCATCTCCAATGATAAGGTTTAAAAGTGCCACGGGTAAGTGAAATGTTAAATCATTATTTTGTCCTTTGTCAACGATACATTTTTTTTCAATTAGTCATGGTTTAAAACGTGATTTCCCTGAATCATGAATTACCCTTGAAATATAATCATCTCACCCATATATGTAATGATCTCCCCGCTTCACTGATTAAACATATTTTAATTTGTAAATATGTTCATTTCATTCGTATATTGGGTTATTTTTCTATGAAAGGGTAATGTCTAGTAAGATTTTGTCCAGCTTCTCACGCAAAGACCAAGGATCAAATCCTATGGTTTTCATTTCTAATTAGAGTTTTTGATGGGGAAAGGCAGCAAGGCTAACGAGGCCAAGCCTAAAGCACCATATTTGTTTGAAGTGTATCCTGATATCGAGCATCAGTTTCAGCAGGCTAGCTGGCACGATTTATTCCACCACTACACCAACTACCACAATGTCATGGCTCATTCATTTGCTCAGAATTTCAATGAAAATTGGGTGGAGTTCAGTGGGCTCTCCTTCTATATCATAGAGAAGCTAATATCATAGGCCACAAGGCTTGCTAGCAGACAGGGAAAGATTTTTTAGAAGCCATGTTTTAAGAGGAGTTGAAGTGCTCTTCTTTCTCAAGTAGGAATTCATGAATCTAAATTAGAGAGTCGAGGATCAAAAGGTCTGGCTACAAGAAAAATGGAACTAGATTTTGAAGATAACCAGTCGTAATTCACCTATGAAGAAAGGTTTAACCCGATAAATCTCTATCAGTTCCAATTTATTGCACATTTGGTTGGTCAAGTTAGGATAAACACTTGTTTCTACTTTGAGGAGTCTTAGGCATATGAAAAATCATTTCAGAGCAAGAACAAACCCTTTCCCCCATTTTTTCTACCAAAAATCCACCATTAAGTTGCTAATTGAAAATAAGTTGGAAAAATTAGGGAGAACCTAGAGCCACTCCCTATTCTAGGGATGTTTTTGACCTCAACCCACTAAGGCCTTAACAAGAAGGAAGAAAATTGTAAAACCGGGGGAAAAAGAATCAACAAACAACCCCTACTGAGCCAACTCGTAGGAAAAAAGACACAAAGGTCACTTCCACACCCTCTGGACCTAAAATCCCCAAGGTCTACCAAATAAATAGTGCCACACATAGAAAAATATCCCTTGCATCCCTTGTGAGCTTACCTTCTTCTATGAGTTATCCCGAGGCCATAATTTCACCTATTGAAGCCTCCCCACAGCCTCCCCTACAAACACAATTATGCCATAAATCATAAAATGCAAATAGGTCGAAATTGAGACCCAAAATAAAGTACCACTACCTAAAACTCCTCAAGGAGGTACAAAAAGTTTCACAAGCCCAAGAAATAAGTTAAGTTTTAAAATTAAACTAAGAAGAAACCCTGATTTTTCCAAGGAGGTAATTGATGTAGATAATATTCCATTGAAGGACCTCATCATCAACAGAAATAATATTGCATGATCTAAAATGAACAGAGACAAATAAACTAATGGAAATGGTCCTATGGATACAAGGAAAAGAAAGAAACATAGGTTGGAGAAGGTGGATGTGCTTCTTAAAGCAGCCAATGCCCTCTGCTAGTAAGCTTGGGGTCAGTTTGAAAATTTTGGTTATGTACTTAAGAATTAATGATTTTATTTTTATAGTTGGCTATGTTCTTGACAACATTTTACCTACATGAAAGTAGTAAGCAGCTAACATCCACACTTCCAACCTTTTTTGTAGAGCTAACATTGACATTATGAACGATATTCAAGAATGGGAGCTAACATCCCCATTGTCAACGATTTTGAAGGGGAACACTGAAATCTCCATTGTCAGCTATTTTTTTCAACAAAAATGATGAGATTCCCACTGTCAGTGAATTCTGAAAAAATAGGTAGAAAGGAAATGATGATAATCAGACTGTCAATTAAATATTCAACACAAGAAACTATAGAAGATGCTAATGAAAGTATTAGTTAATTTCACCAGAAAGCTCAAGAGGAAGGGAGCACTAACATGAAAAAAAAAATTGAGGAAAGATTGAACATGTCTTGTTGATGGACCTATTTGTCAGCGATAATTTAGTTCTATCAGTTAGGGACCTATTTCTATTTTCCAGGAAGATATTCTGAAGATAATTTTATTAGCCTATATGTTAGTATATTTTCTGAGAGATATTTTATTTTAGAAAAAACCTTAATGTAATTAAAGATATTTTCCACATGCAAGAACTTAGAATATTTTTTATATTGTCATATTATTGTAATTAGGTTTGAAAATATAATCCTGTGATCAATTGATGTAATGTATATAAATACAATTTCTAAAGAATTGAAAGGGGTTGGTTTTTATTGTAAACATTAGCATTCTTGTGTTTTTGAGAAGATATTAAATATATTATAGTTTTGATTAGATTTTGTAGAAAATTCACGTGTTGTAGTACCTCGTCCATTATATCTCCATTATAAATTCTTCTTCATGTCTCGAAAATTTAGTCTCTAAGATTGGGATTCATTTGTGCTCCTTTCTCGTATTTCTCAGTCATTAGTACTTGTTTCTTCTGCTAGCTATAATTCTATTTCATTTTCAGTCTTCTTCTTCTAAATATCCCAAATTGTCAAAGGAGTTATTACTACCTTGATTTTCAAGTCTTTATCATTATATCTGTAGCATCATTTGATAAAAATGGACTCCATTCCCAATGTTTTGTTTTATATACATCCCAACGAAATTTCTTTTTTTTTCAAACAAATATGGCCATAGAGATAAAATTAAACCTACTACAACAGTGACCTAGGGTAGTTGAGTTTATGGGGAGATTTCTCTCCAGGTTGAAGGGCTATCTTTCAGGTTAAAAGAGGTTTGAGACTACCTTAGAGTTTTTCCCTGACAGCCAAGGTTTCTCTAAGAGATAAAACAATGTTCCAGAAAATTATGATCATGTCTTCAACAAATACAACAGGGGAGGCTTTGGAGACAAGCTATAATGGTATGGAGAAAATAAATATTGTTAAGTTGTAGAATACTAGTAGAGATTTTAAGAGTTTGTATATGAAATAATCAAAGGACATCAATGCATTCATGAATTGAGTCTTGAGTATTGTAAAATAGTTAAAAATTTATGGTGATGATATTAAATAACAAACATTGGTTGAGAATGTTCTCAAATATTTGTCTACCAAATTTGATGTTGTCATAGCAGCCATAGAAGAAGACAAGGATTTGGAAAAATTGATAGTTGATGGGATGATGGGATCATTTCTATCCCATGAGGCAAGGATAGATAGAAATAAGGATTCCACTTTAGAAACCACTTTCAAAATTCGAGTTTCTATTTCAAGAGACAGAGGTTGAGGCAGAGATAAATCGAGAGGAAGAAGATCACACGAAAGACATGGAGGTCAAAGAGATGGCCAAGAAGAGTCATAATATTAATGTGGAAGAAACAAAAAAAGCTTCAACAATAATAAAAGAGTTTACAAATCAAAGGTGAGATCTTATTATTTCATAAAATTTGGTCACTATGCCTGTGATTGCAAGAGGATGATAGATGATCAAGAAAACCAAAGAGATAATGTCACTACAGCGAATAGTGACTACATCTTCCTAGACTTCCATAACATACCCAAAAATTTTGATAATGTGTGGCTATTCGATAGTGGTTTCAGTAACCACATGACATGCAACAAGAATTTGGTTGCAAATATATATCAATCTGTGAAGACATAGGTAAAGTTAGGGACTATAAAGAATATGGATGTAGATTGAAAAGGAGTATTAAACGTTATTACCAAGCAGGGGGAGTCAAAGGCAATTTCAGAGGTATATTATGTTCCCAGTCTCAAAAATAATTTTATAAGTGTTTTTGAATTGATGTAGAAAGGACACAAAGTTATTTTTCAAGGACAAGAGTGTGTTATATATTAAGAGTCCCCAAGCAAGTAGTTGATAGCAAAGGTGTAGATGATGGGGAATAAACTCTTTCCTCTAATTATGAATTACGGTGATCAGGTCAGTTTGTTTACAGATGCATGTTCTAAGAATTATTGGTTATGGCACTTTCAGTTTGGACACTTGCACTTCTCTCGTTTAATACTATTGCAGCATAAACAAATAGTCACAATATCACCTCCCATTAAATAACTTGTTAGTACTTGTGAGTATTGCACCTTGAGAAAGAAAAACCGTGAGAGTTTTCCAAAGGGAGTTGCATATAGAGGAGAACATCCACTTGAGTTGGCACGTACAAACCTGTGTGGAGCTATGAGGACACAATCGATTGGTGGAAGTTGTTACTTCCTCACTTTCATTGATGATTATAGCAGAAATACTTTGCTTTAATTATTAAATTAGAAGTCTAAAAAAATTTCAAAGTTAAAAGAATTCAAAGCCTTATCAGAGAAGTAAATTGATCGATAGATCAAGTTATTGAGGTCACATCATTGTGGAGAATGTGATTCAAAAGAATTACATGACTATTGAAAACAACATGGAATCGTAAGGAAGTATACAACTAGGTACACAACGCAGAAGAATGGTGTAGTAGAGAGAAAGAACATGAAAATTATGAATAGGGGAAGGAGCATGTTTAAAGGAATAATATTGTCTAATGAGTATTGGGAAAAAGAATTTTCATGTGATGTTTATGTGATAAAAATATCTCCTACAAAGAGTGTGATGAACATAGTACCAGAAGAAGCATGGTTAGGTATGTATTGTAGCATATCTCATCTCCAAGTATTTGCATGTGTAGCCTATGAACATTGCCTAAAGAGATAAGAGGTAAGTTGGATGATAAAAGTGAAAAATTCATATTGACTTGTTAAAGTGAGCAGTTAAAAGCTTACAAATTGTATAACCCTATCACCAAGAAGAACATAATTAGTAGATATGTTGTGTTCAAAGAACAAGAATCATGGAATAGGAGTATAGACAAAATATTTGATTCAAAATTACCATTGATGGAAGAGGATGATGTAGAAGAAAATGATCAGTAGGGATCATAAGAGCAGACACCAAACAGAGACGTTCCAGCAAGGACTCCAAGATTTTCTGAGAAGCATGAATATTCATGTAGGTCAACAGATTGGAATTCTCCTCCTATTCAATCAGGTGATGAATCAAGCAAAGGTTAGAGAAAAATGACAAGTTTGAAAGATATTTATAATTATTTGGATGGTAGTTCAAAATCTGCATTGTTTTCATTCCAACCTTCTTCATTTGAAGAATCAATCAGAGCTAAAAATTGGGTGTAACTAATGGATGAAGAAATTGAATATATTGAAAAGAATAATATAGGGGATTTGGTTGATTTTCCAAAGGATAAAAATCTCATTGGAATGAAATGGGCATACAAGAAAAATTTGAATGAGAAAGGTGAAATTTATATATTTAAAGCAAGACTTGTAAAAAAGGATTCTCGTAGAAACCAGGAATTGAATTTGGAGAATTGTTTTCTCCCATAGCCAGATTGGATATTGTAAGAGTAGTCTTAGCCACAATGGCTTAGAACAAGTGGAAAGTACATCATATGGACGTGAAATTAGTAGAAGAGGAGATATATGTGTAGCATCCTCCAGGATATGAAGTTGAAGGTAAAAAAGATAATTTTTTTACAGGTTTAAGAAAGCATTATATGGACTCAGTCAAGGGCATAAAGCTTGGTATAGCATAATTGACAACTACATGATCAAGAATGGATTTTATAGAAGAAACATTGATCCTACATTATACACAATGGTAAATGAGCATGGAAATATTTTTATTGTGTGTTTATATGTGGATGACATGATTTATACTAGTGATCTTGAGTTAGATGAATTTAAAGCAACCATGATGAAATAATTTGACATTACATATCTTGGTCTCGTAAAATATTTCCTTCGCATAGAAGTTGAGCAATCTGAAAAAGGAATTTTTATTTGTCAAAATAAATATGCTAGATATTTTTTGAAAACATTATGGATGGAAAATTGTAAACCTTCCACTACACCAGTTCCAAAAGGTACAAAGTTAAGCAAGGATGATGAATGATCAGAGGTAAATCCAACTCTATTCAAAATATTGGTTGGTAGCCTCATGTATCTCACTACTACACAACCCGATATTATGTAAGGAGTTAGTTTGATTTCCATATTTATGGAGACTTCAAAAGACACACATTGGAGAGAAGGAAAATGAATTATGAGATACATAATAGGAACTAGAGATTGTGGCATTATCTATGAAAGCACAAAAAAATGAATTGATTGGGTACAACGAAAGTGATTTTGAAGGACGTTTGGATGATGGAAGAGAACTTCTGGTTATGTGTTCCATCTTGGTTCAGGTGTGATTTCGTGGGCATATAAGAACTAGGCTATTGTGACATTTTCATCAAAAGAAGCATAATATATAGCAACAACATCATCATCATGTCAAGAAGTATGGTTAAGAAGAGTATTTGATGGAGTCAAGCATAAACCATAAGGATCAATAACAAAATATTGTGAAAAGTCCTCAACGATTGCACTATCTAAGAAAAGTGTGTTTCATCAAAATAAAATGTGTATTGATGCTAGATGTCACTTTATTAGATAACTTGTGAGAAATGGAGAAGTCCACTTGAAGCCTTGTGAATCTATTATCAATTGGCTAATACATTCACTAAGACATTACAAAAAGACCTATTTGAATTTCATAAAGGCAACTTTGGTGTTGTGAGCCTAACTGATGCATAGACCACCAGACATGTTTGAGTGGTCATGAGCCATGTCTTAGTTTAACAGTCGTAATAAAGGGGGAGTGTTAAAGATAGCTAATTACTCTCACATGAAGAGTTGGATAAATTTAGAGAGGTAGTGAACTTATTCAAGATGAGTCAAGTTGAGTCAATTCGAGTTAAGTCCTATTTTGGGTAAAGTCAAATTTATTGTGTGGTTGCATGTCAAGTTATTTTAGGTGAGTTTCTAGTCAGAAAGGGTTAAAATACCCCTCACCGGATTCATTGTAATCATCATGTTTGTGTGATAAATTAAAGAGCCACAACCCGTGAACTTGTTGTGTGTGTAAAATTTGTGTTATTTTGTGCCTTACCTCCTATGCTTGTCAAATATTTTTGGCTCAACCACCTATGACTGTAACTATGTCTCTAGAGCACTACCATATTTTATGGCATCACCTATTCTAGCACACAACTCTAAAATGGCTACCAACCCATTCAAATTTAAAAATCATGCATGGACAATTCTTATTCCCATAGCTCCACACAATAATTTGAAAGCTATGTAACTCTTGTAATTAACAATGTTTGTTGCAACAACCCCTTAGTCACATTACACATGAGAGTGACCACACACATGTACCAATGAGAAAATTTCTTGCTTGTCAAAAACATATACACCTTTTAGGAAATGTTGTTATGTTCCTAAAAATATAATGATTAACTCACCAACCTAGCCCAGGAGTCGAATTTTAACCCCAATTATTTATTGTGAAAATAGCACATGCCCCCAAAACATCGATGACCTGACTATCCTTTAATATTAAAAAAAAACAACACCAAATTTTTGGTGCAACTTTCAATGTTGGATGGGAAATTGAATTGAAGTGTTGTACCTGCTAAGTTCCTTAATTTTCCATGACTCGCTTTCAGGCCCAACTAGCCTAAAGGGCCAACTCAGGGTCATTTTAAAAAAAAAAATTCTTCAAAAACAATTAAAATAAATACACATGAAATCATTCAAAAAAAAAACCTTGGTGAAAAAATTGAGGTCCTACCACATCATCAGCTTGCATCAATCATGTATCTTGTTTATGTCATCAATTCCAAGTGGTGCCTCCAAGGTGGTGACATGTGCCACCCATATTTGGCCCAATCAGCCACCTTAAAATGTCGAAAACACATTACATGTGTCCTCTTCTTGTGCTTCCACACCAATCTGAGTTGACGTCAACTTCCACCCTAGCTGCCACTTGTAGTTGGACCCACAAAAGTCGAGGGTTAGGGTTTGGTATTTTTTACTCCTTCTGAACTCATATGAACCGTTGACCTACCGACTAGGCCAAGGACCGAACAATACTAATACACTTGAGTAGAGGGTCCCACTTGGTTGGGGTTCGGAGGGGCGGGGGGGATTTCTACTTTGGAATTTTTTGTGCACACCAACCTCCAACTAGTCCTAAATATGCCTAAATCCCGACCTTCAAATTTTTCCTATCTCCAAAATTTATCTGATAAAGAAATTTCTTGAAAAACACAAGGGTATGTGAAACCTTGAGGCCTGAACCCTAGCTATTCAAATTTTAATTTGGAAACTTTGGTAGGTCGTAACTACTTCATCCTTAGGAGTTTCCAAGGCTTCCATACAATTGGAAATATATTTCCATGAACAATCCAACTGTGCAACTTCTAGGAACATTGGAGGTTGTATTTTGATGCAAAAATGCCTTCAAATACTGGCTAACTACTAGAACTATAATATTTATAACTTCTTTATTTAACCCGATATTATAATAGTTCTCTACTAAATACTACAATAAACAGAAGACTCCCGTTGAGCTTAACACTCCATGACCATTAATTCCAAAAACACTACGTAGTTAACATCATTTAGCCTAACTGACATCAATGACGACAAACTTAATTCCACCTTCCATCCTAACAATGCCAAAGTTCCAACATGTATGATATCAATAATCCCAAATGGAAGGTGGCAATGAAAGAAGAAATGGATTCCTTAGAGAAAAAAAAAAACTTGTGACATAGTAGAACTTCCTAAAGATTTAAATATTTTTGGATGTAAATCGGCCTACAAATTGAATAAATGAATTGATGGTAATGATGAATGGTATAAATCCTCATTGTGTACAAAAGGATACTCTCAAATTGAAAGTATAAATCTTCATGAAATATTTTTCTAAGTTGTTAAACTTGTATATATTTTTATATATTCATATTGTGCCATGGCACTAGTTACTTTTCTTGATTTGGAGCTAGAGAAATTAGATATTAAAATGACATTTTACATGGTGATTTGGATATATATATGGGGAACAGCCTTAAGATTTGTGCAAGATTAAGAAATCATTGTATGGCTTGAAGAGATTTCTCATGAAATGGTACAAGAAGTTTTTTTCCTTCGTGATGTGTTAGAATTATACTAGAATCTAGTTTGACCATTATGCTTGCTTCAAGATTTTGAATCGTATATTCATATCTTGGTGTTATATGTTGATGAATGCATGTTGAAAATTAAATCATGAATGAGATCAATAGGTTGAAGGATTGTATGGCTAGGGCATTTAATATGAAGGGTCTAAGTAAAACAAAACAAATCTTGGGCATTAAAATACATAGAGAGAAAAAATAGTAAGCTCAGATTCTGACAAGAGAAGTATATTGAGAAAATACTTGTAAAATTCTATATGAATAATGTGAAACCTTTAAATATTCCTTTCACTTCGATTTTTGATATTTCTTCAATTTTATGTCCTTTTAGTAAGGAAGAAAATGATTATATGTCTCGTGTACCATATGTTAGTGCAATAGGAAGATTGATATATGTGATTGTATGTAGTAGACTAGATATTTCACATCGAGTGGGTGTTGTTAATAGGTATGTGGAAAATTCAAGAAGCTAAAATTGGAATGCAATTAAATCTTTTTTCAGTATCTTAGAGGCACTAGTCATTTTTGTATCACCTATAAAGGTCGTAGTGATTCTATATATGGTTATGTTGATTCATCTTTTGCAAGTGATTTGGACAAAAGGAGGTCTACTTCAGGTTATGTCCTTAATCTTGTAGGATGATCTATTAGTTGGATGCCAAAGCTTTAGAAAATAGTTGCTTTATCCACTACAAAGTTTAAATATATCGATGTCTCACATGCTTGAAAATATGCAATTTGGTTGAAGGGTCCTTTGGGTGAGCTTAGAAGAATGCATGAAAATGTAATTTATTTTCTGTTAGTAAAAGTGCTATTCATTTGGATATAAATTCCATATTATCATAGTAAGGCTAAGCATATTGATACTAAGTACCATTTTTGTAAAACAAGTCATTGGTGTAGGTGGATTAGATCTTAAAAAGTTCCACTCTCAAGAAAATCGTCTACATACATGTTTACTAAACGTGTTGATAGATAAGTTGAGGCAGTGTTTGGTTTGTATTGGATTAAAGAAGAGGTGATGAATGGGCTTGAAAAAGGTATCAAATAAATTGTTGTCAAAGTCTAGATTGTGAGAATGTCGTAACAATTAAATTAAGAAAAATGCAAAAACCAAAATTTACTTAGATAAATATTTGGTGAACATTCTAACTATGTTGTTTAATGAAATCAATGGTAGTTTGTATAATAAATATAATAGTTTCAAGATAGTTATATCGAAGCATGAGATATGAGTGAAGTGGATTGTAATCTTGAATGTAATTTTTTATATTAAATAATAAATTTCCTTCTCTTCCCTCATAAATATTTCCCTAATAAATTGTTAAAATTTTAGCACTTGGAACTAACAATATGTTATTCTCAATCTTGTGAATATTTGTTTAGTATTTATATAATTTGACATGATTTCAAATATAGTTATTTTTACCTCAATTTTGAAGATGTCTTGTCTCATAAGTTACAGCTTCGTCAAGGTTTAGTGTTCATTTCCATTTACAAAATCTCTATTCAAACACGTGTTATCATTTTTCCTGTTAGAGGGCCATCAATAATCTCCCTCTCCATATCATAATCATGGATAATGAAGGACGGGAGTAGGTGGTGTATACTACGAGTACATGACAAAAAATCACAATTGAAATCGATGGAATTCTAAACAACCAGAGAAAAAGTGCACCAAACAGCAAAAAATGTGCATATTTGTATTAGTATATGTTCAAAAGCTAACCTACATTAAATTATCACCATTTTTTAAAGAGCTAATTTAACTATTGTTAAGTATAAATTGGAACTGAAGAAAACATTGTAACCAAGTTCTTGAGCATACACTTTGGTTATTTGATCAATATAGTGTGACCGAATTTCTCAAGCATTTAGAGCAAGTGAATAATTAATGCAGATTCAAAACCTTTATGAACCATGATAAGTAACGAACCATTGGGGAAACATATAGAAATGAGGAACTTGGGTTTTTTTGCATGTACCAGAAAAAATTAATAACAATGATTAAAATGTCCATATGAAACAAAGGACCATCTACAACTTAGTTGCTGTATCCTTGATTAATATTACATTCATTTTACTTTTACATACACATACCGTTGGTATAAATCTCATATTTATAATTAATAACCAAACAAATATTATGGGACAGAACTATAATTTTTTTTAAATTTCCATTTCCACATATACGAACTAGTAAATAAATTGCTTGTAAGAGCCATTCTTCCATAGAGTATACTAGCACAATCAATCACATGTACTAATGTGGTTAATTTATGTCAATAAACATCATTTTCATATGTATATTGATGTATAAAAGGTGGAAAATGCCACCTAATCGGTGTATATTAGCCACATTTAATAAATTTGGTTGTGTTAGTTACAATTGAGGTGTGTGGTATGGATTGACCATGTTTAACGAGGGTTCATGAGATTGAACTTGGTCAAGCTTACATAAATGTTAATTCTATTGTTACATTAATGTTAATGCTAATGTCACATTAATGTTACAAAAATGGTTACATTAATGATTAATATGGTTGATGGGGTTGATGATGGTTGAAGAGGGTTTACCATAATTGACCATATTCAATGAGAGAGATCTTGATTGACAATTATGGTTGACCAAATGAAACCATAGAGTCCTTGGTTGACCATGTTAGACCATTTAAAGCATGGTTTTCCATTAGGAGTTAGTAGAGTCTAGAATGTTCTAGGTTGAATATGGTTGACCAAACATGGCCATTCTTGATTATTTTTGACCATATTCAACCATGGTTGAACATGGTTGACCACGGTTGACCATAGTTGAATCTGGTTCATCAAGGTTGGCCATGGTTAACAATGATTGATTATGGTTAATCATGGTGGACCATGGTTGATCATGGTTGACCATATGCAACCATAAAGACCTTGTTCATGGTTTACCATGGTTGACGATATTCGATTATGGTTGATTATGGTTGACCATATTCAACCATGGTTGGAAATGGTTGACCATGGTTGATGCTGACATATTCTCATTAGGAATGGTTCACCATGTTTGAACATGTTTAACCATGGTTGACTGTGGTTGACAATGGTTGATCATGGTTGATCGTGGTTGACCATAGAAACCTTGATTAACGATTATGGTTGACCATATTCAACCATAGAGACCTTGATTTACCATGTTCAACCATTATAACCATAGAGATCTTGATTGACCATTATGGTTGATCACGATGATCATGGTTAATCATGGTTGACCATGGTTGATCATGGTTGGTCATGGTCGATTATTGTTGACCATGGTTCATCATGGTGGACCTTGGTAGACCATGCTCGACCATTCTAACCATATTCATCTTGGTTGACCTCGACTGATCATTATGGTTGATCATGGTTGATCATGGTTGACCTTAGTTGACCTTGGTTGATTATTTTCAACGATTCTATTCATGTTGACAATGGTTGACCATGGTTGATCATGGTAGATCTTGGATGACCATGTTCAACCACTCTAGTAATGGATATCTTGATTGACCATTATAGTTGATCACAATTGACCATTATGGTTGATCAGAGTTGACCATAGCTGATAATGGTCGATCAAGGTTAATAATGATTGATCAAGGTTGAACATGGTTAGACATGGTCGATCATGGTATACCACATTTGATCTTGGTTGACAATATTCAACTATTGTTGATGATGGTTGACCATATTCAACCATGTTTGACAATTGTTGATGCTCACATATTATCATTCACCATGGTTGATAATGGTTGACCATATTCAACTATGGCTAACCATATTTGACAATGTTTTATCATGGTTAATCATGGTTGAGCATGATTGACAATAGAGACCTTGATTGACTATTATGGTTAACCATATTCAACCTTGGAGACATTGGTTTACCATGTTCAACCATTCTAACCATAGAAATCTTGATTGGTCATTATGGTGATCATGATGATCATGGTTAATCGACCATGTTGGACCATTCTAACCATATTCATCCTCGTTAACCTTGGTTGACCATGGTTTATCTTGATTGGGAATTATCAATTAGTCATGGTTGACCTTGATTGAGAAACATAAATGTCTTGCAGCTTTATGACCTTGAAGATGGGTGAAGTGTTCACCCAAAAAGTGAGACACCTTGGCAATACAATAAAATATTTGAGAAGAAACTCTCAACATTAACATAATTATCATTGGGAAAACCTACATGCTAAGATTAATATTAATAACATTAATAATAATATTATTAGTAATTATATAAATGTTTCATTAATACCTTATTACATTAACAATATAACATTAATTAACACAAATATATTAATAATGTAATAATAATATGCATTTAGACACCTTTAACTATACTACATAATATTTTAGAATAATCTCTCAACATCAATATTAAACTTATCAATATTTTTCTAAGAGAAATATTACTAATAATTAATATTAATGTTATATAACATTACTATAAATCTATTAGTATTATTATGAAACTGGTTAATATTAATATTATTTATAATTTATAATAATATTAAATTATTATAAAACTAATATTATTATTATAAAACCTATTATCGTTATAAACCTAAAACCTAAGGGAATGAAACCTAAAAACTCAAGCGGGTGGGGGAAGCATCTAGCAAGTCCAACTAAGAGCCAGTATCTTCGCACAAGATTTTGTTGTTATCTATTTTAATGCTATGCCACGAGAGACAAGAAGAGAAATTCACAAGAGAAATTCACCTGCTGGAAACTCAAGTTAGCATGGAGAGGTAGTCTCACTTGGATTCTAAAATCATGGATGAAGTATCTACTTGGGTTTAGACCCTCGTAATACCAGCGGACAAAAGAAGCAATGTTTAAACTCAGTGGAGTTGTACTCCTAGATGAAAATTTTGTTTGTTTAGTTTTGAAAGATAAACATGTTTAGAGGTATAACGTGTTTGTCTCTTTGGGTTTCACCTTGTCCAGGTTGATGCAAAGATGGCACATGTCACCTTTTCCAAATTGGATGCAAAGTTGACACATATATAGAGACACATAAATTACCTTTCAAATATTTTTGACATTTACGAACCTCCTAAATTGAATGCCTAACGTGCTAAATCGAGTGTCGGAGACCCAATTCCCATTTCATCTTCAACTTGCTAGTCAACTTTTTAGTTTTTCTATTATGGATGGTTAAGATAACGCAGTAGTCAATGCTTTTGTAATCTTTTTTGTACTTCTCTTGTTGGGTTGATAATCAATCCCCTTTTCTCGTACCTCTGGGAAAACGACAATCCAAACTCAGTTGAATTCTTTTTAAAAGAACTAATCAAATTTTAATACCTAAGCCTAAACGTAATAAATGTTAAATGTAACCTAATAAAATACATTGTAACACAAAGTAGTAAACGTAAAGCAGTAAACCTAAAACATAAATTAATAAATAAAATCCACGGTTGACTAGTGTATATGCGGCCAACACATGGTGGCTGGTGTGAATGTGGCAAGTTTAACTATATTGTTTTTTTCTTTGAAAATTATGGAAATTCTAGTAAGATTTTAAGAAAATCTAGTAGAGATTTTTTGTAAATTCACGTTATAACTATCAAAATTTAATTTATTTTGGGTGTTCTAGAGATTTTTCATGGTGCTGAAGCTATTTCCACCATCAAAATCATGATTCAAACACTATTATTATAAGATTTTTTAAACTTTTTTGGCTCAAATTCAAACCAATTTTGACCGTCCTAACAATTCCTCCATCTCGTTAGACAACTCCGTCAATTAAGCCATGTGATGGTTATGGAATTAAAAGAATTTAAACGAATAGAGGAATGTGAACAACAGAGCACAAGCATGTGTCACCGCGGAAATCGAAGACATTACATAATTAAGTCCAGTTATTATTAATCCAAGCCACTTATGCTGGTGAATCTAGGTAGGTTTTATTAATCCTTATATGTGGTTAATTGCATGGGTCTAATCGCGTGTGGCCCATTAATTTTTTAATCATGTTTTTTAAATTTTAATTTAAAATAACATGTGTAGACATTACATAGTTAAGTCCAGTTATTATTAATCCAAGCCTGGTCAATCTAGGTTTTATTAATCCTTATATATAGTTAAAATTTCATGTAGCGCATTAATTTTTTATTAATCATATTTTATAAATTTTTAATTTAAAATTGGATTAAACACATAATTTAGACACGTAATGAATTTATTATTTGAAAATAATTTTTTAATTGAGAGACAACAAAGAGAATATGCAAATATTTATTATTTTCAACCATACCATTGGAATATGTAATTAAAAAATTGGGCAGACGGATATAGACATAACAATGTTGCCCAACAATAACTAAACTAATATAATTCTACAAAATAAATATCAAATGTACCACCTACTACGCCCAACGTTATGGCCAAAATATTAAACCTTTTGCCCATCTTCAACTTGCAGGAAATCTAAACTAATTCACTCTATTTAAGTTAGCCAAAAGTAACGAAATATTTAAAAATGAAATCTAAGTTAATTAACTATGTTTATTGTTCGCCAAATATAAATGAAATCCTTTCAAAACCAGTATATTGCTCATCATGATCATTAATATACTCGTAAGGTTTCTCTTCTTAACGGCAACACAAAAGAACCTGGAGATGGGGATTCTCTTTATAGGTTTTTTATTTGCTTGTTTTTAATTGAATTCTTACATGGTATTTTAAAATCAACTTATATATACTAAATTCTTTATGTGGTTGTTCTCTCTTCTTTTTTTAATTGTTATATAGTATTTTAAAATGAACTTTGTAAAACTTTTAAAATTGGTATATAATATTTTTTTAGAATTTATATATTATGATTTTTAAATTTGAATTTTTGTTAATATATTTTTATTAAAAAATTAAATATTTATCTTAGATAAAAAAATGTATTTAATATATTAAAAAAAATCATATATCTTTATTTCAAAGACACATAACAATAAACTGAATTACAACTTTTATGAATTAATATATTGTAAAGGAACACCTTTAACCATTAAGAGTATTTGAAATTTTATAAGTTGAATATAATTTTAAAAAAGTCATAGATATTAATGAAATTTACTAAGAATATTATGGATATAGCTAGAATAGCTTATCTTCTTTGGGAAGAGGTCTTATTGGATTTCAAAAATATTTTGATAATTTGATTGGTTGTTAAGCTATTCGTAAACTATAGGCACTGAAAAATTTTAGGTTAATAACAATTGGAATTAATGCTAAATGAAATTTTGATTATTATAGTCCCATGTCATCTAATGGCAGGGACTAATAAGATTGATAGTCATAACTTTTTATGTGCACTAAGATGTTTATAACCATATTTTACTTGAGAGTATGACATTATAACCCTATCTTTTATGAATTAACATATTATAAAGGAACTCCTTCAACAATTCCATTAAGAGTACTTGGAATTCTATAAGTTGAACATAATTCTAATAAGAAGGGATGTGGGGTAGAAAGTCCCTCCCAACAGCCAGATATGTTGTGTAGCAATGACCTTATACCAACTACCTCCACGAGGTGCCAAATTATTGCTCTGGAAATGACATAATGACAAGGATTTTACTACAGCACAATTCTCATCAAGCCGATGAAGATACTGAGGAGCAACAATAGAGAATGACATGTTATTGTCTCATACATGAAATAAATTGTCATTCTCCCCACTTGCAAGTTTCTCTACATTTCCTTGCAGATCAGGAATGAGACTACCTATAAGAATTAATTTCAAACAATCCTCCTCGGTAGAATATTCCATGCAAAACAATAGCCTGCAATCTCATAAGAAAACAAGACCATGAACTTATTTTTTTGAGCTTTGGCCTTCATGTTCCACCTTTAATTTCTTCACCCTCTTAACATGAGAAACTTGAATCAATCATATGTTGTTAAAGCATCTTAATCCTCTCTAAACAAGGCAATATGGAAAATGCACCTTCATGCAAGCTTTTGCACGATGCCAAGATTTGTCTAAACATGAGGGCTCAGATAGGAGTTCGACTCCTTGGCTTTAAATCAAAAGGGTGTCCAATTGCTAATGTTGGATCCCCTTTGTGTTCCATGAGATTCAAAGGGAAATTCCAAGGGTTGATCATTGAGACAACCCCTATAGGATACTTCTTAACTTGCCCCTCCAATAGAATTATTTATTCTAAAATCCCTATTATTCCACCAAACATAATGAAAATACTTTATTGAAAAATATATAAAATAACAAAAAATTAGGAAATAATAATAACTTCTTGCATTCAAAATATTATGAATAGAAATAAGCTCTTATTCTCCTAATTCATGTAGCTCAGTGGATATTATAAGCTTAGGATCACCAATTACTTTTCTTATTGTTAGGCATGCACTTCTATGTGAAGTATGGGGGTACAGACATGCTTTACACACTTGGAAACCAATTAAAATCTAACAAGCACTTGATATCAATTAGCGGGTAAGATCATTCGAGATCCCACAAAACAACATTGAAGTGTGACAAAAGTCTCAAATTTTATTCAACAAATAATAAAACACTCACAAAATTGGAAAAATAGTTCGATAATTCTTCCAGAAAGGACTATAACTGGAAGAATAAAATTCGCACAAAATTGAAAAAATCGTGCCAAAATTATTCCAGAAAGGAAAAAATGACTAGAACTAGAAGAACTCTACACAATTCTACAGTGTAAACTGCAAAGTAGAAATTCTAGCGAGGGAATCAATGAACATCTCCTTCTCCTCAGATGACGATAGTGACCAACCAACATGGATGTGTGGATATCCTGCCCAATAGTTGTTATGACTCAATGGTTTTTTGATTGCAACACTAGTGGTATTTTTTTTCTTCTAATATCATTGTATTCAAGGTTTGGCACAACCAACTTGTTTTTATAATTTTTTTATTTACAATATGATCTAGTTTGAGGAGGCCTTAACAACCTCAAGACTCTCAAATCATGTCCTTCACATTAATTTTCCACGATGATTGATATATTAATAACTACTATGCCCATACTATAATCCTTTCATATTGATGTTGAAAGTGTGCCATACAAATATAAATGCATAGAATGTGAAATTTTATAGTTGATTTATCATGCATAGACCAACTAAACCACATTAGATTTTAGAAGAATTTTTATAGTAAGATATACCTCTTTATTTTCACTCTTCTTATGTCCTTCACATTAATTTTCTAGAACGATTGATTTATTAATAACTACTATAACCATACTATGATCATTTCATATTGATGATAAAAGTGTTCCATGCAAATATGAATGCATAGAATGTGAAATTCTATAGTTGATTTATCATGCATAGAACAAAGTTGTTGCAGTTGGTCTCTATCTTACTCCTCTCTCATAGATAGAGGATGAAGTAGTGAAGTTAAGAAAACAGATAATAAATTATTTGGTTTAGTTTGGAGACTTGATAAAGTCACTCAACCTCCAAGGCCAAAATCTAGAAAATTACCGAGAAACCATATGAATTAGGAAAGGGTTGCCATTTTTAAAATGGAAAAATAAAAAATAATAATTATAAATACTTTGCATTTATGGAAATTTTAATAACCTTTCTCGTCATGCGAGTTTGCAATGAATATTAAGGATTTACTGGATATATTGAATAATTCCTATATAAACTACAAATTTAAACTATGGAACACTAAATTTTCAGAGTAATCCTGGTACTTACTCTTAAAAAGAAATATAAATTTCAATAACTCGTAGAAAAATACAACTAAAATATATGTAAATTATAAAAAAGTAGAAGGAGCCATAAAAGACAAAACATGTTATTGTACAATGTAGCCCTCGTTTATGGACTGTCATTCGTTTCAGAGACGAAAGATAAAACTAGATGAAAGAAAAATAAGCCTAGTCATGTCACCAACAACTTTAATATTGCAAGTTGATGAATGCACACAAGTAATATTAAAACAAGTTTTTTATTTAGGAATTGAAATTTCAGGGAAGTACACAAAAAATTCATGAGGTCATTTCACAAAGATTTAACTACATAGAAAAAGTCATGAATTTTTCCGGTTACTTCCATTCTAAATGAAAATAAAGAATGCAAGGAGCACAAATATCATTAATACCTAGAATGAAACAAATGTGACTTCATTTGGAAAACAAATTTGACTCTAGAATTGCATAAAAACGTGGAAAACCTTTATGAATTGCGCTCAATAAGGCCTAGTCATCCAATGTCGCTTACGAGCAATAACAATCTAAGTATTTTTTAGGTCAGATTACTGGGAAAACAAAAATCCTTGATAATATTTAACTCTTGGCCACTAGTGAATAAACGATAGTCGTATTATCAAGATCTAGTGATAGGATAGACATAACCCATTATAGGAAAGCAACAACTGTAAGTCGATGGTAGTGAGTAAATTAAATCCCCTTCCTGGTAGAGAGCCTTGGAAGACAATAAAATTAATAATGTATCAATATCCTATAATACCTCTATGAACCATAATTCGACAAGAAAGGGCAAAGAAATTATCAGATACAACAAAATTTATCTGGGTTAAATAAAAAATTTAGATATTCACAATTTCGTTAGCTTTGTTTGAAGTCTACACGCAAATGAGAATATAACACACAATGAGATTCAAACATAATTGAAAAAGGTTGGTAAGGAAGGAGGGAAACAAATACGTACCCAGAGAAGAAGGTGTCATTTGAAACCTATCCATTTTGAAACACCACCCCTGCTCTTACAATTGTGATCCTAGGGAGGTCATCAACCTAACAATTCATGTGACATAAATTTAATGCTCACCGTTTTCCATCATGTACATGTCGAGAAACTTGTCGAACTAAAAGAAAACCATAACATGGATGATTTTATAAATTCGCCATAACATTCCTGAGTAAAAAAAATAAGGGTCGTACATCTCATTCATTCCACTCTAGTTAATCGTATCATGGGTATCAAGATCTTACGAAATCAATAATCAATACCCCAATTATTTGACAAGAAACTGAAATAAATAATCAATACCCCAATTCTTTGACGGCAAACATTTTTATCATAACAATTGATGCTTTATCTTCATACTATATCAGTTGTATTGTGCTTCAACATGATTAAAATTTTCAAATTCCAATGTTTCATATAATTTGGCATATAAACAAAAAACTATCTAATATGCGTTAGTTTGTCCTTCAATTCTAATAAATTTTCCGAATTCCAATGTTGTCTCGAAATCTTAATTTCAACAACAATATTAAACCCAAAATGAATCTAATCTGAAATTGTGTCTATTCAATAAATCGAAGTCTAGATCTTAGTTCACTTCAACAATATATACATTGAGAGTTTTAGTGACTCATTAACATGAACGATTTCAATAATTAATAGTTGACATATCTTAAAACAAATGGATAGCTGCAATGCAACATAGTCACTCTACTATTAATTAAGTTTGGTATTGCTAATTAAGTGGCATCCACATTTCCATATTCTTTCTCAATATAACTTTCTCACACAAACACCTTCACACAACTTCTTTCATAGTGCTACTTCTGCACACACTTCCTCTGCACAACCACCTCCATTCGTCCTAATGAAAATTGTGATTTCAATCTCATTTACTGTAATCTCTAGAAGTCATCTCCAACAATTAAGAAAGAACTATCACTAATTAAGTGGGGTATGCAATTTCATCTAAGTACATGGTTCCTCCAAATAGCTTCTCATGCACAACTTCCTTGACAATGCTACTTCAACACATGCTTCCTCTGCACAACTCTGCAATACCACCTCCACACATCTTCCTCCAGACATCTACACTAAACTCCACTAGTGAAAGTAGTTATGCTACATCCTACTCTATTTTACCATGAAGTAGTGTTTTTTCACAGTGAAAGCTCCACCACAATGAGTTCTCTTATTTTAGTTTTTCTTATTACAAAATCTATGGCAGAAAACCAATCTAAGAGCTATATTTTTGCACATATAATATACAATAAGTAGTAATGTCCTACATAAATCATACACAATGTACCATTTCCACTCATTTATGTATTCAAAAATAGCTATAATTTTAAGTTCCTTTTAGAAATGATACTTTTAATTTTCTCACTTTTTTAATGATTTATGCATTTTCCAAAGATGTTATTGCCTTGGTTTTTAATTTATAAATAGAATCCATAGTGCGAAGGAAGCTTTCAAGCTTTCATCTTGTGGTCCTAAATGCCATGAAACAATAGTTTGCACAATGAAATATTCCCAAACAAGGAAATTTGTCGAGCAAAGAGATGAGTATGTGTGGGAGAATAAGGATGCATAGGGAACTTTATTTGGCAAGGATGAAATTAATGTTAAAATAATTACCTGTGCAAAGTGTTTACTGTATGGAGGAAAAAGTAGCTCTGAGAGAGAAGTTACATAAAGATTTGATTTTAGAGCTATGAATCTTTGCGGAGGGTAGGGTATGTGTGAGAAAACATAATAATTAATGTCATTAATTTTCATTGTGTATATCTTTTACTTTGAATAGGTTAGGGTTTGTGTGGGACAATGACTAGTGCATAGGGAAATTAATGCTAAGCTATTAATGTTAATCTGTGAGATTTTTCCGCATAATGGATTTGTTGTGAAATGCAGTACAAATGCATTTTTGTTATATTGGAAGTATAGGTTTTAAACTTGTACATAAATTACGTAAAAATGAATTCTTAAAAACAGAAAAAAAAAATATATATATATATATCAAGAACATAAACATGAAACAAATATATATATATATATATATATATATATATATATATATATATATATATATATATATATTCCCCTTGATCCCAAAACTAGGACCATGAGATTGTTTTTAATTATGTTGCTTTCAATGTTACAATATATATATATTCCGAAGTATTCGTAAACCCCAATCCATTACCTTTGGATTAGAACATAATCATAGTTCCCTTAACCATATTTACAAAATACCATGGAAAGAAACCCATCATGCCCAAAACCATGTGAAAAACCTATGCACAAAACCATAGGTAGGCTTGCCCACCTAATATAGGGTCCAAAAACATTTTCCTGGGGTGCTGCTCTAGATCACGTGTAGGGGGGCTACCGCCCCTACAAATCCCCCGACAAGGGGGGGGCGGCTTCTACTCCCCTTATGACCCCCTTGTCATGCCTAGCACAACAAATAGGGGGGTTTTTCGCCACCCCTATGACCCCCCCACGCTTGTGACTAGTCATGGAAAGAATATAACACCAACCCAAGAGGAATTGTATGAGTTTTCTATTTATCTTAGGAAATAGTGTATTATTTCTCTTAACATTAGTATTAGGATTGAATCGAGGTATTTGTGGGAGAACATAATAGTTAATATTATTATGTTTCATTGTGCAGAGATTTTACCTTTTATTCTAGAGGAACGAAATTATAATGATTTATTTTTAGGAAAACAGGAGATGAATGTGAAAATTAATGTCAAAATATTAATGTTAATTTTTTATTATTATTAAGTTTAATTTTTTGGAGCTTTGGATGTGTGAAATATGGGGTATGAATGCCGATTCCAATATAAATGCTCACATTAGCTGAAAATGAAAATAAAAAACTCTGCAAATTAAGTTGTGGAAATATATTGAAATTAAGTCACCGAGAACAAAACAAAATTGAAATCATTAACATAGATAAAGGTCATGCATGGAAGTTAATTTTGTTATTTTCAAATTCAAAAAAAATTCTTGTTCTAAAGTTCAAAAATTTGAACAAGGGTTGCCACAGTTCACAATTGCATTATAGAAGTTATTATAAACTACTTTTATTTATTAACAAAGAAAAAAAAACAATAAAAAGTATCTAAATTACTACATATCCTCGACATTAGAAGTGGAGGGGACTTAATTAACTTCTAGCTCAAGCTGAGAAGGGGGGAACTAATAACATAGTAGTTGGGAGAGAGCACAACCTTTAATCAATTGATCAAAAAAGTATTTAATGAAAAACAAGGATAGTTGCTCAGCAACAAGTCCCTGCCGAAGAAGTGCTGCTCTCTGGCAGCCATTCCAGAGCCGCTCTGTGGCAGCAACACCAGAGACCAGCCTCGATTGGCATGCCGAAGAAGTGCTGCTCCGTGGCAGCCATTCCAGAGCCGCTCTGTGGCAGCAACGCCAGAGACCAGCCTCGATTAATATTCATGCTATAAGAAAAACAGGGAACAGTATTAGAACAAACTTGGTAATCTTATTTAAAATTCTGATTACAATACTGAAGCAGACAAAAACTCGCTAAAATATTAAAAAAGAAGATGAAATTTATGAACTTTTATATGCTTGTTATTAGTATTACATTGATGTTGCTCAACATAATTTCACCATAAATTGGGACTGATATGCCGCTGAAATGGCATCAATTTTATCTGGCAAGCTACGATTCCACCTTCGCATCATTCCAATGGACCATGAACAAAGAAGCAAATCATAACAGAAAAGGCAGTAATATGAAGAATTTATTTCCATTCTAGTGGCACGAGATCTAATGTAATTGATAGAACAAATTTTCACCAAAATCGAGATGTGGCACTCAATAATTGAATTGAAAAATCATAGATGAATTAAATAGAATGCAGTTGAATGAACGAAGTCCGGGATGTATTCATTTTGTTCTAAAATATCGGGAGAGTAGGAGGGAAAAGAGGATTCTTGAAGCATTTGAAAAAAATAAAGCTCTTCGTTCACCTAGGTGTGTTCCGGATCCACTCTACCAGGCGTTATTCTCTGCGGAATTTCTTTTTGAATTTGCATTATTGTAATGTACATCGGATTTATTGCAGAGGGACGAAGTATTAAACTCTGAAAATAAAATCGTTGTGCACTATTGTAAGCTAATTATACAATATTATATAATTAAAAAATATAAAAATAAATAAAACAATACAAAGTTGTGGGAATAAAACAATACAAAAGTGTGGTTCTTCACCGCGTTATTGCATGCAACCCACGTTGCAGTACTGCCGGAGTAAGCCATGGATTTTATTCGACAAGTGGTGTGGTTAGTCCCAAGTTCCACGATTTCCTCCCACTCACTGTTTTTGTTTTTGCGTGCTTGACAGCCAGCATCCTAACGAGATTTAGAAGCAGAGATGAAAGCAGTTAAAGATGTATTTACCCCCATGCACCATTTTTGTTTGTGTGTGCTTGAAAGCCAACATCTTAACCAGATTTAGAAGCAGAGATGAGAGTAGTTAAAAATGCATTTCCTCCCACGCACCGTTTTTATTTCTGAGTTCTTGACATCCAGCATCTTAACTAGATTTTCATAGCCCATGCAATGGCTTACATTCGGAACCTGCAAAATAAAATCAGGATTTTACATACGCAGATGGACAAAGCAACAATTATAGCCGATGCAATGGCTTACATTATGGCTTACATTCAGAGCCTGCAAAAGAAAATCAAGGAGACACAGACTTCCATGTTGATGTTTGTAGAGGTGATTGTAGGTGCAGCAGTGCAGGTAAGAGCGGCCCCCCAACAGAACTAGCATAGCACGATTTATGCACTCACCTTATGAATATCAATGGTATTATTGAATATGCAGCGTAGATATTTGGGTTCAATGTTGAGTTCTTGTCTATTGTTAATCCTTTTGGAAAATACAACAATATCCCTCTCTGTGGGTAAGCTCTAGTATACCATACAATTCCATTTGATGGGGCTGGAATGATCAAAGTAACCCAATTTGCCTGTGATAATCTCTGGTAAATCTGAGCTATATTTAGCTGTGCCCACTAGGGCAACTGATGTTGCAGACCAGTGGGTAGCCGGTGGAGGAGCCTGGCATGTGACTACAGCTCGTGGTTGGGTAGAATATGTTGCAGACCAGTGGGTAACCGGTGGAGGAGACTGGCATCTGACTGCAGCTCGTGGTTGGGTAGAATATCCAAATTGAGTGCAGGGTTCCATATTGGAATAAAGAAACATTCCTTGACCATGTCTCCGTCTTAACCCTGTATAATTTAACTGCAGAGCCAGAAAAAAGCAACTATTAGCTATAAAACCCATTCTGCTATTCAAATTTTTACAGACATCTATGGGATTTGGAACATGTAGCTTCTCCGGACCCCAATACAAATTTTTCAGTTGCCAAAAGCAGCTCAGATTACCCAAATGGTAAAGAACACAAAGGGAAATTACCCATGAATTTATTTGCATACTGTTATATCATATATGCTCTTTTTTTTTTAATATCGGCATAACTATCTCTCTAAATGGAATATAGCTCCTTCAATGTCTGTTCTAAGGACCAAGTATGCCCTGCATTGCATTTAGAAAATTGAAACATAGATGTACTTTTACCAATTTGTGCATGTAAGTACACTAGACAAATGTTGATGAATTTTTTTTTGCTTGTAGAGTATTATGAACAAATGGTAAAGAACAGCAAAGGGAAATTACCCATGAATTTATTTTTGCATACTATTATATCATATATGAATATAGCTCCTTTAATGTTTGTTCTAAGGACCAAGTATGGTCTGCATTGCATTTACAAAATTGAAACACAGATGTAATTTTACCAGTTATCATGGATTTATTTGTAGCTTTGTACCATTTGGTGTGATTGCAGCAGTGTCCAGTGGCATATAGAAGACACCCAGGTCGAATAGGGCCGCACTCTGCTCATCTCAGTCCGCTTTAGCCCCCACGAGTGCCCGCTCAGGATTTTGTAATCTGACATCCAATATCTCATTTCCTTCATCTCGGCAGACATATCTACATTCCTCTTCTTTCTGACTTCTACTTTGCAGTTGTCTAGGACCATTAAAACAGAGGCAGTTAAATTCAACAGAGAATCTACAGAGATTCGGGCTGTTGCCAATGATAACGGTGCTCCCTGTGGGCTTTCCATTGATTTCACCGGCTCCTACTAACTAATACGGGTAGGGGCGCAGTTCCGAAAGAAAGGAATCTAAAATTTATTGAAGGACAGGTAGCTAACATGCAGTGTTGTTGCTGCCTGCAAGGTGGAAGCACATGAACTACACGAACTGCATGTATGTGTCGCTGGCGGTGGGAATTACTTAATAAAATAATAACATAGCATAAGGCATAAGAACTGAAAAAATAGTATAACATTTAATATTGTAGATTAATGTTAGTATTAATCTACACGGTGAGCATATATGATCAGAGAATTAAAAAAATAAGCAACATATTATATGCTCTACCTTTGTCTGCCTCGGGAAGAGGCCAAATAAGAGGGCAAAACTGTTTGTACCTAAAAACTTTGCTATAAAATTTGATAACGTGATAAAGAGCAATAAAAAATTTGTTTAAAACTTAGTAAGAACAGATAATTAGTCTATTGACTAATGCTAATATCGGCAAACCGATTACAATAGTCCCTGCCTTAGCCGCAGGCGGCAGGGACTAATAAGCTATTATTGTTTGAGTACAGAATCCGCACTCAATCTCCAATATGCATTCATTGACATTTGTGCTTAGGTGGAATGTTTCGTGCGAATAGATTTAAGTGGATGTAGAGGTTTCATTGGGGATACATGAAGTCGAATAAACATTAAATATGAAGCATTGATACTTTCTTTTAAATAATAAACAATAATTTATTGCAATAAGGACTTTAATATACATTAATTAAGAAACAATACTATATTATTTTAAATAACATATAAATTATCCATCATTCATAATATTTAACTTCGTAAAAATTACTTCCATTCAATAAATATGATGGATCATTTATCAAACTATTCATTTTTTCAATTATAATGCTATGTGCTAAGGAGACGGGCATATGATACCACCATTAATGAAAACTCATCATTTCTAATGTGTTAAAAATACATCATTTCCCCATACTCCCAACAAAGAAAATTATGATCGAGTAGGGACTCCGTGTAATAGTAAGGCTTCTTTTTAGAGCATCTTGGTCCCTTTGGATCATAGCACTTCGGCGAAAAATATAATCTCTTGTTTGTTTTAAGTACTCATTTAACTCTTCTCATAATTAATGACATGTCATTATATATTGTTGGTGTGATTGTTGTGCTACTAAGTTCTTTTGTTGGGTTCATTCCATTGGTCATTTTTTTATAGCTATAGCGATTCACAAGACTTTCCATTACCGATAGACGATTATTACACTAAATATATACACTAATGTGCTGAAAGTATGTGAAATCATTTTTAGTTCAGTTCGAAAAGGATAGCGTACACGTGTCACCTATAAAATTTATAACAATTCCTACAAGTGCAAGGCTTTTTGGTTGTATCATTTTGATACCCAATAAGTCGTAATGAAAATTTTTGTGTTACTTCCGTGCAGATGATTCGATAATAATGCTAATTGTTTTATTTCAATTCAATTATGATTATTATAGAAATTATAGTATTTATTTCATATTCGGATAAAAATTACATGACATTTCTTACTGTCACTTCCCATGGTTGTATGTCATCATATTGCATCAAAACAATGTATGTATATAGAGAATGAGGAGGATGATTAAACTATGATTCAGGAATAGCATTGGTTGTTTTCTTTTAATTCAATTCTCGTTATTATAGAAATTGTAGTAATTCATTCATCTTCGGATTGAGATTGCATTAAATTTTTTACCATCACTACCCCTCACTGTACATTGTCAATATTGTATCAAAGTCATTGGGGTGATTAAAAATTTAGATAATATTGTATCAAGATAACAATTTACCTAAGGTTGAGCCAAGGTTGTTATATTTAATGAAAGAGTAATCTTATAACACCAATTCAGAAAAACAACTACATAGAGCCCTAAATCTGAGAAAAATAGAGGATATGCGTAGGATGTTGAAGCATAAATGAAAACATTTTTCAACTTTCAATTTTCTTTGAATGGAATCTCTAAATATCGTATGAAAAACACTAAGTGATAAACATAAAACAACGATGGCTATTACATATTTTAGATGTCGTCAATGATGAATTGAAAATCCAAGATATATTTTGTCATATATCATAAATATAGAAAATAGCTAATGCTCGAATGACCATTGTTTTAGCTCTTCACAAAGTGAAAGTTATATGTACAAACATTTGGTAATATGTATATGAAGATGCAACCCCTTTATGTTGTAGGAAAAGTGTTTCTTTGGTTAATTTTCAAACTCTTTCTCAATCAGAACTTTTGTAGGTATAGTTATATTGAAGAACAATTGCACATACCTAATTAATGGATGAAATATTACGAGGAGGCCCTACTCCATAATAATGTTACGTGCTAGAAATATGGGAAAATGATGCACTTACAGTGCACTAGAAATGATGCACTTGTTATTAATAGTGATATCACATGCCCATGTTCTCATCAGATGATATTATAATCGATGAAATGAAAAATTTGATCAATAATCCATCAAGATGTAATGGAAGTAAGTTTCAAAAAATTGAACGTTATTAATGATGAGTAGTATCTATGTTATTTAAAATGAAATAGTGATGATTATCATCTAATGTTTATTAAATTCCTTATTGCAATAAATTAATGTTGCTTATTTAGCCAAAGGATTAAAATGTTGTCTGGTCTGGACAAGAAAAATAGAGAATTTCCAAATTCTAATCGAATGAGGTAAATCAAAGTTGAATAGTCTAGTATAATCAGTAGACTAGAAAACATTAATGATCAGTTGTTCAATTTTATTTAATTTTTATTATTCTTTTTGTATCCCCAACAAAACCTCTTTGCATGCTGAAATCTATCTGTAGGAAACTTTCCACCTAAGAACAAATGTAAACAAGCACCTCTTGCCGCACTCCTGTAGAATCAACTTCTTCTACACTAAAGAATTTTTTAACCAATTGATTGAAGTTTATGTTCACCAAGCAGTAAAATACTTTTTTATGGTTGTTCTTATATAAACAAGCATATGTGTGGAACGGCAGCGAAAAACCATTGTGTGGAGGAATATTTCAAGCTTTCATCGTTTGGACCTCTGCACTCCACATGATCACATACATTTAGCGTAATTCATGCACATTTCACCCATAAACAATTTTTTTAATCCCAAAATTTAAAAAAAAAATATTTTGTTCATCTCAACGCCTATAAATAATGCTACTCCCCACTTTATGTTATTGAGTGTGATATCCCTCAACTTAAGGACTTTATTTGAATTACATGTATATATGTTTGATTTAGATTTAGTATGCTACACTAAAGACACAAACATATATTTAATTATCAATTATTTACTTATAATAACTAATATACATTTGTTGATTTTAAAGTTGTATTTATGTTTTATTTTATAAATTGAAGAAAAAATAGGAAATAAATGGTTGAAGTACAGATGGATGAAAGAAGAAAAGGGATGTAATTATTTTGGAAATTATTTTGAATATAATCTAGGTGATTAGTGTTACAGGCTAGTTTGTCACATATGGTTAATCTATCTACAAACTGGATCAATCAACATCCAAAAACTCTAAGCATAACTTCTCCAAAAAGTCTCAATTTCCAAGACAAATTGCTCAAAAACATTGCTTTTAGCGCCAACATGCCTTATATGATTGATCACGTGTGTTCAATGCATGTTGCATGCTTGTTTACCAGCCCTGGTCAACACATGTTGCTCCCTTCTATAGGTGTGTTGATTTTAGAAATTCAGGAAAATAAAAAAATATCTATGAAGCTTCCTCTTCCAGAAGCTTCCAAGGTAGCTTTAACTATTTATCATGCATAGAGAGCTTGAATTCCTATATTATCCTACCTTGGAGACCTTATATCTTCTCCCTTTAGCTCATCCTCCAATCATATGTGGATCTCAAGCCCATAATGGTAAATCCTAAACTACCACACTCATCGTATAAATTTATTGCCTTCAATAGCACCAGGGTTGGCATTTAGAGATTGATAGTGCCCTCATGTTGTTGCTTTGAATCTAAAGGAGACATCTTATCCATGCATTAGGTTTGATGTCAAGGTGTTCTTTGTCAAAAGTAAGGACAAGTCAATTTGGGAAGAAATATACAAATTCAACTTCTATTTATGGTTTTAAACTCTCTTCTATCTTTGTTAATACAAAGAGTATCTTACTTTCCTATATTTGTTATGTTATTTTTGCACTGATTTATTTCAATGCCATGCCAATTCATTTAATAGAGATTTGAGATTAAGTTATGTGAATGTTTTGGATACTTTTCTTATTTTGGTTGTGTGTGTGGGTTCCAATTATAACACTTGGAGCTATAATGACATCTTACAATCGAGGAGGAAAGAAAATCTTGCTAAATACTCTAGATAGGCTTCTTTCCCATTTTCTAGTTTCTCTAAGGAAAACTTGAAGCTTTTTATCTTTTGTTGTTTTAGATAAGACCAATATATCTAGGGAATATACCTTTTTCCACAATTGTGAAAATTCTGCATAACAAATTAGCGACTCCATTGGGGAGCGATTCTTCCCTTAGTGGTTTACTTGGCCTTAGCACCTTTCTCACCTCTTAAAGTGACCTTGATTGACTCGTTCAGACATTGACTGACCTTAGAAAAACACCTTTTTGTTATCTTTAGTTGGTTTTTTGTGTCGTGTTTGGATCGAAACAACCTCATCGCACACCCTGATCTATAGATAGAGTGCTTCAATGCACTTCATCCTTATTCCTAATTGCGTTTCAAAACACTCGTGCCTATTTTTCACCTGTGTTGATTCCTGTTAAATGAAAAAAACTCAATTCCTCTACTTTTATCTCTTATTTTCATTGACCCAACAAGTTTTACTTGTGTCTCTTAGTGTTTCCCTTCCTCTGAAGGCCTTCATTATGTTTAATTTTTGTTTTGTTAGCCTTTGATGAGAATTTTTTTAGACTATTGTTTGCTCTTGTCAAATAGGTATTTTGAAAAAAAATAATTATCATTTATTGGTTAGAAGAAGTTGATATTACGGTGATAATTATTTTTGGTTTATCTTATTGGTGATTTATTAGTGATTTATATACATATTAGTTTTCTTGCATTTGAGGATTAAGAGAAAATAAAATAAAAATTGTTTCATTATTTGCATTTAGGGTTTTGTGTGAAATTGGGAAACTAGAACATTTGCATATTAAAAATTTATGTTAGGAAGTGTTGTTTGTTGCATTATTTTTTTTAACGTTATTGTTTTAATATATTCCTTCTCATATATAGATTTTCATTGAAAACAAAAATATTTTATATTATCATGATAGATTGCATTTTAAGGAATTTTGGTGAAACTTGTGGTGAGCCTTGAAAACTGAAACTTGATCCAAGATAAACTTTAAAATTATTGAATCAATATTAAGGAGAAATTGGAACATTAACACAAACATATAGAGGTCTAGGCTAGAGACGTGTTCCAACATCTTTATGCATAATTTATCATCTTTTGTCAGCATTACATTGTGAGGGTAATATCTCGTTCCATGTACATAAGTGTATAGGACCGTTCTCCACATACCTTCGAGTATAATAGATGGCGCTCCACACATTACAATTATGTGGGAACACTCTCATCATATGGTTAAGCATTATATAGCACTAGTGTTATCCGTGCTTTGACGTACTTCTAGGTATATTTTGGAAGTCCTAACTAAGATGCTATCCCGCTATAGGTAACCCAGTCAGTCACCTTTTACACTATCATACACCAAACACAACATTCTGGGAGATTTCTTTCCCATTATTAAATCCTTAGTTCACCTAAGTTTCTCATGTACGATGCAAATATTACCTCCTCTTTCACCAGAGGCATCTCTTGGTTTTTGAAAGAAAAAATAAACACATACTACCAAATCTTGTTATAGAGCGTCAAGACTACCTCAATTTTGAGACTCCTTTTCACTATCTTTCCTTCTTTTTGACAACACCACAAGCTCAAACAAGTGTTGAAATGCATATTTTCACTTTTTAAGGTATCCTAATGATCTATTTTTCATATTTCCAATTTCTTCTTACTATTAGAAAGAAATTTGTATTTAGCTATGGAATTAATACAATTTTGTAGCCAAACTTTGTTTCTGTAGCCATCGCCATGGTTCAACAGGTTATGAGGAATTAATGGAGTGGGAAAACATATGGGAAGTTGAAAAATGATATGGTCATGGATCCTATCCTATCCTTTCGTCAAGAATCAACCAAGAAATCGCCAGAAATATGGTCAAAGGAATGATCAACCAGAAGCTGGAACAAGCAAGCGAGCAAGTCTTAGGCTTCACAATTTTCTCTGCCACATAGCAAATCATGAAGCAAAGAAATTCTCAATTTTTTTTAGAATTTCAGATATAATTCTCTCAGTCTTAGAAGGCGTAAAAGCCTCAAAACATTTAATGACAAGCTTTTATAAATATCAGGCTGAGTAATTGTGAAAATAGTATGAATTATTGCGAGACTGTGATATATTTAAAACTTTGTTTTTTTTCCCTAACCAAATGACGAAGCTTTATGGAGTTCCAATGTGAAATTAGTAAAGAGTAGATTCAAAGCCTTCTGTTTTGGAGGCCCCCTACAACAGAATAGGTTTCATTTCGTTTTCGTTATTGCATTTAGATGTTATTTCATAGCTTAATTCTTATGCATTTACAATGTGTCATAGCATAGATACATGACCTTATTTCATGATTATTTTCATCACAATTATTTTTAGATTTTAAAAGTGTTGATGTTCATTTTATCATTGTTATTTCATTACTTGTTATCCTCATTTCCGGAATGTCATTATGTTAAAGTAGATTCTTTGCTTCTCTCATTTGAATATACTTATTTCCTAGATGGTTAAAACGTAGAGATAATTTATCAGATGATCTTGGTAGAGATCAATTTATCAAGATTAGATTAGTTCATTTTTACGCAGTAGAAGTTTATCATAGATTAGTTCTTGTGAGACATATTTCAAGTAGTAATAGAATATTTCTTTTCTAACTTTTAAATCAATTTTTCAATCTCAAATAGCTTTATTTCATAAACAGTGATTTCTTTTATAAGCATAAAATTTTTTTTAGTGATTCTTTGGGTTAAGTTTCATTCATTAAATATAAAAATTAGAATTGATTCTTTTGGTTTTATAATTTTAATTCTTCTCAAAATTAATCCTTAGCTACTAAAAATATTTGTCATTTCCATCTCTAGGACTTAGCTAAATTTGGATTTAGTTTATTTTTCATAATTTAGTCTCTTAAAATCATTTAGGAACATCTGAAATAGAAACATTTTCAAAAACAACCTTCATATTTAAAATCACCAAAATAAATTAAGTAAGAAAGACTTATAGCATATATAGTGCATTTGCACTTCAAAATATTACCAACTCTAGTCGATGATTTATGATAGCAATTTAAGAAAATTAAATTGACTAAAAATTTTGGCACTGCAGCCAGGGAGGTGTAAATAGGAGCCTTATCTCTTAATCCAGGAAGGAAAATAAGAAATAACAAAAAAATAGAAAAATTACATGCGTAGAGAAAGAGATTCTAGAGGTAGATTTGTAGCTAAATGTAGAAGTTTGATTCCAACAACACCACTCACCCCATCAAGACCTCGTAATGCCACACCACCCACCCAAACCCACATACCATTTTTAGTAGGTAGACATAGACTTCCTGAGGTATTAAGATAAAAAATTCAACCTAGAGATTCACCAACTTCATCAACTGAAGTAGTTGTGGAAGAACAAGATCCTGCATCCCCGACAGAAGGAGTAATATTTCTAACCTCTACTGGAGAACAACTATTAGCCCAAGAACTAGAAATTCCTAGTGAGGAGGAAGAAGAAGAAATATTATTTAATATACCATTGATAGAAGAACTAGAAGAGTAAGAAGAAGAATAAACAATTCTAAAATTAGAATCCTATATTAGTTCTGAACAATCTGGAATGGCTCGAGAAGGGGAAGGAGAAGTACACAACATGAATGATGAACATTTAAGACAAGGAGGAGGTGGACCTAGCATTCGAGGTGGAGGTATAGGTAGAGGAAGAGATGGAGGAAGAGTAAGAGGTGAAGGTAGAGGAGTTAGGGGAGAAGACAGGGACATAATAGATCCAGATCTGGTTGGATTTCCTATACTTGATGAAGATACTACTACCACAATGAAAATATCTCACCCTCTATCCTTCCTAATTTTCGTGGATTAAGAAGTGAAGATCCTGAAACATTTCTTTTTTAATTTGAAATTTTTTGTAGATCATATGACTACTTACATTATTCTCAAAAATTGAAATTGTTTCGAGTAGATCTTAAGGATGCAATATTAAAATGGATTATGGGCTTAATAACACATTCTATTAGGACATGGGAAGAAATGAAGAGTGCATTCTTACAAAAATACAAGGATTACTGCACAACTCATAATCAGAAATATGAAGTTCTTAAGATGATGCAAAGAGAAGATGAAAACTTGGAGGAATTGATTGAAATATTCAGTTATAATCTCAAAAGCGCTAAGATGGAAAATTTGGATGAAGATACTTTAAAGACTCTCTTGTTGAAAGCCATTAGAGATGAATGGATATATATCCTTAACATGATAGGAAAATGAGACATTTCTCAGCTATCATTACCTGAAATTTCTAAATTATGCAGACATCTTTAAAGAGGTAAGTCAAGAATTCATAATATTTTAAGAGATCTTGTTCTCTCTAGAATCAATAAACTTGTAGGTGGAACAATAAGTAGGGCTGAAATAGGAATTTTTCTTGATGAATTTAAAACGTATATTTTAGGGAGTCTTAGTGAACAAATAGACACCTTGAAATTACAAAAAAAGAAAAGAGTTGGAAGTGATGCCTTATCTATCTTTTGTCCTAAGTGCATAAGGAAAAATGCCTTAAGAGAATTCCCTCTTGATTTAAAAGTCATATAAACCTATGTAATATGTATAGAAAATAATGAAACAAAGAAGTGTGCTTCCATTCTAGGTATTAAATTTTTCTACCAAGAGGAAATAGTCCCAAACTAGGTAGATCCTCTTTTCTTTGTTCCTAGAGTACCATGGAAAGGATCACAAACTCAAGTTTTCAATACTCATATATATACCCAAACCCCACAAAATAACTGGAATGCACCAATTTCATGGAGACATACTTGGTTTCAACCCCAACCCTAGACACAAGGATGGAAAAATCCTTATGGTAGATACTCTCAATATCACTAGTATCCACAACCCTATTCAAAATTTCCACAGAATTTTCCTCAGACTAGTCAACAACCTCAACCTCAATTTCAAAATCAAAATCTACAAATTTCATTACCATTTCCATAGAGGACAAACCAACTATCTCCTCAACCACTTCCAAACCCACACAATAAAAATTCACAACCTATTTACAACATGGAGGGACAAAATTTTCAGACTTATATGATAACTACACTAGATCTGAATAATGTTCAACTTAGATATGGTAGAGAATTAGAAAAGAAATTGCCTTCTGTTGTTATCGAGGAAAGAGAAAAAGATGATCATTCTAAAGAAGAAACATCTCTTCATCAAAATTAAAATATTCAAAACCAAACACATGATACTCCAATAAACTCAACCCCCGTCATAGAACAACCTTCATTGTCTATATCAAACCCTCATTTCCATGAAATATTACAAATTGATAAATGTGTAGAAAAACATATCATGATGCCTCATTATGATATGTTAGATGAACTCAAGAATGTCCATATAAAAATTCCTTTGCTACAAGCGATCAAATAAATTATAATCATTCCATAGAAAATAAGAGAGTTGAGTATAAAGAAACCTGGGAGAAAGTGAAAAGAAGTAAAAATAATACAGCTAGTGTGAAAATTTGCAGATATCATGATGGGAAAAATAACAATACAAAAATATTTGGATCCAGGAAGCCCCATTGTGAAGACAAACATCAATGATACTGAAATCCCAAATAAATTGATCGACTTAGGAGCAGCCATAATGTTAGGTCCCTTATTTTTGTTATTTTAACACCCTTATTGTTATTGTTTTACCCCTGTAACCCCCATATTGTTATTATTGTGCCCTTACATTATTATTGTTAGGTCATCTAAGATTACATTGTGGCCCCAGTTGGAGTACAGTGTGGCCCCATGGACTCCTATATATAGAAAGGAGGTTTTTTCATTTGTATCATCGAAGAATTTTTTATTCATGTAATGTATTGGAGGTTTCCACCTCAAAGTGGCTTATTTCTAAGGCATTCATATCTCTTTTATTCTATTTTTGGAGCTGGTTTCCCAACATTTGGTATTAAAGCTTTGGATTCTAGGGTTTCACTACTCCAAACAAGTCATCGTGGAATTTCCTCTATAAATTTTTTTCTACGAAGTTTCAGAAGCTAAAATTGTTAGGTTGCGAAGTCAACATCCTAAGGAACATCATCGCAAAATTTCAGAGCTTGGTTCACAATATTTTTGGAGATATGGTCTGTGCAAATTAGGTCTTTTTTAGGCTCCTGAATTTCATCTCAAAGAGTTGAGCGTGGGAAAATCTTCATAACGCTCTCTCTCAGCATCGGATTGGAATTCTGTAGAAATTGGCTAGAAGTACATGGACTGTAGTTTCCTATCTATCAATTTTAGAGCCGAAGGAGTAAACACTAACACGTGGCAAGTCGTCAAGTTCACTCTACGGAACCAGTCCATAATTGGGTCATTGTGGAAGATTGGACATAACTTTGTCATGAATAATCCAAATCAGGTCAGACCCATGGCATTCGAATGTAGATTTAGAGGGATACCTCAGGGCAAAATTTCAGATATTGAAGATCCGAAATCACAGAGATAATTCAATTTCAATATCGAGCTTCTCAAAAGCAAGAAAAAGGTGTGTATTTTTTTCCGAATTGCATAAGTCTTGTTTGAAGAATAAATTTGAATTTATTCCAAGGGAATATTGTAGAATATATATCAGTATTGTGTTCTAAAACTCCCCCCTAAAAAGAATTCAACACCCATTAAGCCTTCAGAAGGTTCTAATATGGCTCATGAATATGAAGAAATGCAACATGACATATCAAAATTACAAGAGCAAATGCAAAAAATTTGGCTCTCGCAAAGAGCAACAAAAAAAGACATGAAATTTTTGAAGAAAGGCGCGGAAACTAAGATGGATGGTTTGAAGAAAGGCGTAGAATCTAAGATGGATGGTTTGAAGAATGACATGGAAGCTAATATGGATGGCATGGAAGCTGGCATGGAATCTAAGATGGATGACATGGAAGCTAAGATCGATGAAAAAGTGGAAAACATGAAGAATGATATAAAATAATACATGGAAGGTTTGACAAAATTGATACAAGAAATTTTTCGTAATGGTGAAAAGATATTAGAGGAAACTCATGATGGGAAAAAAAATAAATGTTAATCATGATTTCATAAACTCTAATGTTGGATGGAAGAAACACCATATTCCAAAAATGGATATGAGTAAGTTTGATGGAATGGATCCCGTAACATGGATACTACAAATGGAGCAATATTTTGATCTCAATAATGTGAAAAACACACAAAAGGAATGCATTGCAACTTTACATTTAGAAAAAAATACATTTGTATGGTCTCGATGGCTTTGCTCCCATAAAAAAATTGTCACTTGGTTAATTTTTACAGAGGAAATGATAGCACATTATGAGGATACAAAGAGCAACACCTTCTTTAGCTAATTGATAAATCTCAAACAAAAGGGTTTAGTGGGGAAACACATTGAGGACTTCCAAAAATTGAATATAAGGGTAATTAATATTCCAGAGGAACACCATATTGATTTCTTAATAGGGACTTTAAAGGATAACATTCAACATGAAGTTTGAGTTTGGGAACCTGATTCATTGGAGAAGGCATTCAGGTTGGTAAGAAAAATTTAATGTAAAATTATGGCAACAAGGAGGCATACCACTTACATCTATAAATATGGAAGTGTTGCCACTCCTAGACTTCCACAACCTACAAGGTTGACACCACAAAAATTGGAAGAAAAAAGAGCAAAAGGGCTTTGCTATAGTTGTGATAGAAAATACACTAAAGGTCATAAGTGTGCTGAGAAGAAATTATTTTACATAGATTGTGAAGAGGAGGAAGAAAAGGAAAAATAAACTTCAAAAGAAGAGGATATACATGAGGAACCAACCTTAGAGGAAGAATTAAATGAATCCAACCATATCCTGTAATTCATTGGCAGAAATTACCACTCCTCAAATTCTCAAGATAGAAGGACATATCAAGAAGAAAAAGGTAATAGTGTTTATTGATTCAGGTAGTACCCATAATTTATTCATTGTAAGGTAGCCAAGGAATTGAATTGTTTCCTATACCCAACACCAGAATGTCAAGTGATGGTTATAGATGGAGGAACTATAAATTTCTCTAGAAAATTCCATAATATCAAGCTAATTGTGGAGGAATATGTATTGAATAGTCCAATTCTTTCCATTCCAATGGGAGGTGTTCATGTTGTACTAGGAGTACAATAGTTACAATCTTTGGGGATGGTAGCTTTTAATTTACAAGAACTTTCCTTTAATGTTTTTTGGAAGAAAGAGATAGAATTACGGTATGAAAATACCAGAAAATAATAATCTCTAATGTGCATCACGGCTTCTAAGAAAACATGTGAGGGCATAATTTCAAAATAATCTCACTAGAAGTTCCAACACCAAAATCATCTATTTCTGCAGATCTCCAAAAAGTCTTGGACAATCATTCCAAGGTTTTTGAAACTCCAAAAGGACACCCACCTATTCGTGATCATGATCATGCTATTCATTTGATTCCAGGAAGTGTTCCTCCAAACATCAGGCCTTATAGATATCCTTATGTCCAAAAGAGCGAAATTGAACATATGATTGTAGAAATGTTAGAGCCAGGTATAATTCAACCTAGTCAAAGTTCTTTCTCTGCTCCTATAGTATTGGTACATAAGAAGGATGGATCATGGTGCATGTGTCCGGATTATAGGGAGCTCAATAAACTCGCCATTAAAGATAAATTTCCCATTCCCTTGATTGATGAATTATTGGATGAATTACATGGAGCAATCTATTTTAACAAGTTGGATCTTCATTCAGGATATCATCAAATTAGAATGAAGACTGAAGATATTTCGAAAATAGAATTTCGAACTCATGAGGTCATTATGAATTTTTTGTCACGCCTTTTGGCCTTACCAACGCACCTTCTACATTCCAAGGGTTGATGAATTCCATTTTCAAACCCTTCCTTATAAAATTTATGCTAGTATTTTTTGATGATATACTAATCTATAGCAGGTCTTGGAAGGATCATGTTCAACGTGTTGACAGGGTGCTCGAACTATTGAAGGTGAAAGAATTATATGCGAAAATGTCCAAATGTTTCTTTGAAGTACAAGAGGTGGAATATTTAGGTCATATTGTATCTCATGAGGGTGTTAAGGTAGATCCTAACAAAATTAAATCCATTAAGGAATGGAAAGTCCCCATAACCATAAACTAGTTGCGAGGATTTCTCGGGTTAACAGGGTATTATCGCAAGTTTGTTAAGAATTGTGGGAGAATAGCAGCACCTCTAACAACATTATTGAAGAAAGATGCATTTTCATGGACTCCTGAAGTAACTAAGGCCTTTGAACATCTTAAAGAGGCAATGTGCCTAGTGCCTGTCTTAGCTACGCCAGAATTCACAAAAACCTTTATTGTGGAATGTGATGCCTCAGAAAATGGAATTGGTGTTGTTTTAATGCAGGAAGGAAGACCCATTGCTTTTGAAATTCATTCAATCAAAGGAAAGTATTTACAGAAACCTATTTATGAGAAGGAAATGTTAGCAATATTGCATGCACTAAAGAAATGGCGAACTTACCTAATGGGAAGACACTTCAAGGTAAAAACTGATCATGATAGTCTTAAACACATTTTGGAACAAAGACTATCTTCAGAAGAGCAGAAAAAATGGGTCACAAAGATGTTGGGTTATGACTTTGAAATAATCTACAAAAAAGGAAAGCTTAATGTTGTTGCAGATGCACTCTCAAGAAAGAATGAAGAGGTGGAAGCATTGCTTTGTGACATTTCTATTATCCAACCAGATTGGATAACTGAAGCAAGAGATGAATGGAAGAAGGACAAAGATGTATGGACACTCATTCAAAATTTGTAGCAAGATCCTAGTACATCTGATACATTTAGTTGGAAAAATGATTCCTTATTGTACAAAGATCGCTTATATCTTTGTAAGAATTCCCAACTAAAACAAAATATTCTTTTGGAATTGCACACTTCTCCTTTAGGAGGACACTCAAGATTTTTAAAAACTTACCACAGGGTGAAGAAAGAATTTTTTTGGGATGGCCTTAAATCTGATATTCAAAATTTTGTGGTGGAATGTTTGGTTTGCCATCAAAATAAAGTTGAGACAATTAAGACCCCAGGTCTTCTACAACCTTTATCCATTCCAAATCAATGTTGGGAGGATATTTGAATGGATTTTATCACAAGTTTACCTAAGTCCGAAGGAAAGAGTGTCATCATGGTGGTAGTTGATAGACTTACCAAGTATGCACACTTTTGTGCATTATCTATCAAACCAAGCTAGTACGTACCTATTTCATTTATGGAAACAATTCAAACTCATGAAACAAGGAATTATTATGATGACAAGTTATTTCTTAAATTTTTCGATGGAATTATTTTCTTGTTTGGGTACTCAAATGGCTCATATCTCATCTTATCATCCTCAATCCAATGATAAAACGAGAGATAGAGAATAATATTTGGAAGATGTCCTCATTGTTTTGTATCTGATAAACAAACACAATGGGTCAAGTGGTTACCTCTAGCTGAATGGTGGTATAACACTTCCTTCCATACTGCAGCAAAAATGACACCATTTATGGCACTTTATGGATATCATCCACCATCCATCACATCATCTTTAAGGGAAAATTCGAAGGTTCAAGCAGTGGAAGATCACATCGAGCATCAGCAAGAAGTTCTCCAACTCTTAAAGGATAATCTGAATTTGGCACAAATCGAATGAAACAACAGGCAGATCAACATCGCAGCGAGAGAAGTTTTGATGTAGGAGATTGGGTATTTTTACGGCTACAACCATATAAACAAATGTCCCTCAAGCAAGCTAAGAAGGATGATAAATTATCGCCAAAGTACTATGGTCCTTACAAGGTGTTGCAAAAGATTGGTACTATGGCATACAAATTGGAGCTTCCTGCTTCTTCGCGAGTACATCCAGATTTCCATGTTTCATGCTTAAAGAAGGTTATAGGTGAAAATCTTCCAGTTCAAACAATATTGCCAGAACTTGATGAGGAAGGAAAAATCATATTGGAACCTGAAGCGGTCACGGAAACAAGAACTCGACAACTACGGAATCGATCAATTTCAGAGTATCTCATCAAGTGGAAGAACTTACCCACTGAAGATTCTACATGGGAGGATGAGAATTCTATACAGAAGCACCCAGAGCTACTCAAGCGTTGAGGACAACACTTTTTTGAAGGAGAGGGGCATGTTAGGTCCCTATATTACTAGTATAGTCCCTTATTGTTATTATTGTACCACTATAACCCCATATTGTTGTGTGTGCCCTTAAATTATTATTGTTAGGTCGGCTAGGATTACATTGTGGCCCCACTAGGATTACATTGTGGCCCCATGGACTCCTATATATAGAAAGGAGGTTTTTTCATTTGTATCATCAAAGAATTGTTCATTCATGTAATGTATTAGAGGTTTCCCCCTCGACGTGGCTTATTTCTAAGGCGTTGATATCTCTTTTATTCTATTTTTGGAGCTGGTTTCCCAACACATAAACATCATGAGTAAACAAACTATGGAACAACTAAAACTTCCAAATCTTCAATATACACCAACATTGTTACAACTAGTAGATAGATATCTAATTAAACCTTATGGTGTATTAGAAGACATTTATGTATTCTTACATTCTTGGGAATATCCAGTTGACTCTATGATCTTAACTCCCAAGAATAACTTAGGAGGACATCCATTTATATTAGGAAGACCTTAGTTAGATACAAATGATGCATTGATCAGTTGTAGATCTAGTGATATGTTTATCTCTTATGGAAGTTCAACGAATAAATTCACATTATACCCTCCATAAAAAACAATGATAGAGATAGAAAATGAGGAATGGATGGATGATGAAAATGACATACAACCTATTTTTACTATCTCCCAAATTAATAAAGACAAAAATATTCTAAATTCAACAGAAAATAATGAATTATCTTCACAATGTGAGAGTAGTCAAAATTTCCAGGAGCAATGCAATATTGAATATTTATCATCCACACAAATGTCTTTATATTCTATGGAATAATTTGGAAATTATTCAATATAAATCTTTCCTGTTAACAATTTAAATGTAAATAAAAATCTCGAAGAATTTCAAAAGAAGAATTTAATGGAAATGTTAGAAAAACACTCTTCTATGTGTGCATGAGAATACACTTACATGGAAGGAATCAACCCTGAAACTTGCATACATCACATATATATTGAGGAGAATTCGAAACCAATTTGATAACCTTAGAGAAGAATGAATCCAAATTTAAGGGAAATTTTAAAGGAGGAACTACAAAAATTGTTGAATGTAAAATTTATTTATCCAATATCAAACAGTTAATGGGTTTCACCTTTAGTAATTGTTCCTAAAAAGAATTCAAAGTGGAGAGTATGTACTGACTATAGGGAATTTAATAAGGCCACTTTAAGAGATCATTTTCGATTACCTTTCATAGATCAAGTTTTGGATACATTAGCAGGGAAGAAATGTTTTTCATTTTTGGATAGTTTTAGTGGGTATAATCAAATTCAAGTAGCACCAGAAGATCAAGACAAAACCACTTTTTCCTATCCATGGGGAACTTATGCTTACCAAGTGCTTCCTTTTGGATTATGCAATGCGTCTGTAACATTCCAAAGAATAGTATTAGGTATTTTCTCTGATTTAATTCATGATTGTGTAGAAGTGTATATGAATGATTTTACAGTCTATGGAAATTGGAAAAGTTCTCATAATATGTAAGGAAGAAAATCTCTCATTAAGTCATGAATTTTTTTTTTTTATGATTTTTACTGAAGGAATTGTTTTAGGACACCATATTTCAAGAAATGGAATCAAGGTGGACTCATCTAAAGTTAAATTTATTTCCAAATTAGCATTGCCAAGTTTTCAAAAACATGTTAGGAGTTCTTTTGGTTTTACAAGATACTATACAAGATTCATAGAAAACTTTAAAATGAATTGCATCTCCACTCTTTATATTGCTTACAAATGATTGTGAATTTAGCTGGAATTGTGAGTGCCAAAAAGCATTTGAAACATTGAAGAAAAAAAAATTGAAGCACCCATCCTAGGAGGACCAAAATGGAAACCTCCTTCTCATATTTCAATTAATGCTTCAGAAATAGATCTGGGAGCTTTATCGAGACAAAAATACTTGACTCCTTATGCCATTTATTATACAAGTAAAAATTTGACTCCAGCAGAGTTGAATTATACTATTACCGAAAAGGAGTTTCTAATTGTCTTACATGCCATTAACAAATTTAGATATTACATCACTGAATATGAAACTTTCATTCACAAGGATCATTCTGCAATTGGATATCTAGTGAATAAATCAATTACTAATGGTACAATCACAATATGGTTAATATTATTGTATGAATTCAATATCACCATTTTAGATAGACCTGGAAAACAAAACATAGTTGCTGACTTTTTTTCTAAAATTCAAAATGATAACAATCATACACCAGTAGAAGATAGTTTTGCTGATGAATAAATTTTTGCAATATCTACTAAATCTCCATGGTTTTCAGAAATTACTAATTATTTAGCTACAAGAAATTTACCATCATATTTGTTTCCTAGATAAAAGAGGAAGATCATTTAAATGAGTGCATCTTATTCATGGGTAAGTGAAGAATTGTACAACACAGGTCCAGATCTCATCATTCAAAGATGTGTACAAGAAGATGAATACCTGAGATACGAAAATAATTTCATGATGAGCCACATGGAGGACACTTTGCTGACAAGAGAACTTCCTACAAAGTCCTTATCTTAGGATATTATTAGCCTTCCCTTTTCAGAGATTCCAAGGAATATGTTAAGAGATGCGATAGTTGTCAGAGAACGAGGAATCATGTTCCTTCATATGAAATTATTTTACAACCACATGTACTTATTGAACCCTTTGAAAAATGGGCTCTGGATTTTTTTGGACCAATCAATCCACCATCAAGAAAAAATAGGTATATTCTTGTGTGCACTGATTATGTCACTAAATGGGTAGAAGATAAAGCACTTTCTTTTTCTAATGAAAATATTGCAGTTTCATTTCTTTTCGAGGATATTTTTAATGATTTTTGTGTCCCAAGGGAAATTGTGACAGATCAAGGAATTCAATTTACATCTAGAATGGTGAAAAAGATCATAGAAGAATACAAAATCAAGCACATAAAGTCCACTCCATATCATTCACAGTAAAATGGACAAGTAGAGTCCACTAATACGGTGATTTAGGCAATCCTCACAAAGAATGTACATTTGCATAGAAGAGATTGGGAAAAAAAGCTTCCATAAGCATTATGGGGCTACCACACCACATGGAGAAGTACAACAAGACATACTCTGTATGAACTTGTTTATTGGAATCAAGTCTTATTTCTAATAGAGTTCCAAATAAAAACTTTCAAGACAACACTTAAATTGGGATTTGACTTGTGAGAAGCATAAAGCCATAGAATGGAACAACTCAATGAGCTTGATGAAATAAGACAGAATAAAATTCAAAAGACCAACCCAGTTCAGCAACAGAGATCCAGACGGCATGATAAATATATCAAGGAAACAAAATTTCAACCAGATATTGACCACTTCTCTTTGATTCAAAGTTCAAGGATTTTCAAGGGAAAATTCAAACTCATTGGCTTGGGCCTTATGATATTGAGAGAGTCCTTGATAATGGAGCAGTCATGATGAGAACAATTGGTGAAGAAAAAGTTCCCCTCCTTGTAAATGGACATCAAGTAATGATCTATCAATATAAAAGAAAAAAATTGTAATATATATATATATATATATATATATATATATATATATATATATATATATATATATATATATATATATATATATATATATATATAATGAAAACCGATCATTGAATGACATACTTGTACATGAAAATATAAGGTGAAAACCCAAAAATCTGTTTTTGGCACCTTAAATTTTCTTTATTCATGTTCTAAAAATCCAAATCCTTTTCATCCCATTTTATTTTTCAGAAAAAAAAAATATAGCTACAAAATTGATGTAATTCTACACTCTAATGGATTTCTGCAGCTCAAACATGATAGGGAATTTTTGATCGAAGCAGTTGAAGAATACATTGAAGAATACATAAAGACAAGACAAATAGAAACAATTGAAGGTTAGGAACATCAAAATTTAAGGTATGAAAATGCAAAATTTTATTTAATAATAAGGATGAAAACATTTACATATGACTTAGATGATCATTTTATACCACCAACTAAAAAACATTATTAAAAGATCTGCTCTTATCAAATTGAAATCAAATCTCGCACTCCGCCACTAAACCATCATCATTTACACGACCTCTCCAACATCAAATCCTGATCTCGTTTGTGAAATAATCCAACTCATACTTTAATGGTCACTTTTGATTAAACTTCACTCACGCTCTTGATAATTACAAAGCCTCACTCATTCATTCATTTACCCTTACATATCATCCATATCACAACATAATTCACTCATGCTCCTAACTCATACTGAAATCCTCAGTCTACCCTGTCAAAGAAGTAGTCTTAACGTAAAGCTTCTTGGCAACCATGGGAGTAATTGTGAGGACAAAACCTGAAGGGAGAAAATTTATGGAAGGTTACGCAGAGATAAAGGAAATTTTATAGAGAGCACAGTGGCTCAGTTTTGTGGAAAATTTTGAAGGGTTTCATAAGGAGGTTACTAAATCCTTTTCCATAGTGATTGATGAATTGGAGGTCAAAATCAAAGATATAAAGTTTGCAATAACAAAGTCTTTCATAGTTGAAGCTACTGGAGATAGGAGAAATATGGTTTAAAAATAGAGGAATTGAAGGTGAAGGATGGAAAATCTTTCTAAAAAACCCAGGTATGGATACTAGCATCTTTAAAAATAGGATCCCTAGCACAAATCTTAAGGGAAAATGGAGGAATTTTTTATTGATAATCCATAAATTCATTACCTATGAGGGAAGGTTCAGATGCATGTTCTTTTACCATGCTATGTTGTTAATGATTTTTCTTGAAGAGAGTGAAATAAACCTTCCATACTTTTTATTGCATAGCTTGAAGAAAATGGGAGGAGTTGTTTAGAAGAAAATCCAGTTTATAGACAATACAATGTATGATCATGGATTGTTATAGCATCATTTTTCACCTTCATATGATTCATGATTGCTTTTATGGCTTTGGGCACCCATTCCTACAAACTTGAACAAATTCACTAAAAAACATTGTTAAAATTCCCATACGTGGGTATGCCTAGACTTTTCCGCGTGTATACGCGAGTCCACATGTACTTTTCCGTGTATGCCATTAAAATCATTAAAAATATATATAAATTTCTTATTTTCGGGCTGGGTTGATGGTTACTCTAGTAGTTCAACCACCCCAGTACGTGGCTAACTGTTTCCAACTGACTGAAACTACTTTGAGGGAGTATAAAAGCCCCTCATGTCCATGGCCTAAGGGAGAGAGAAATTTTATAATCATTATACTCTGTTGGATTCCCAGTTCAAGTCTGATTCCCCGTGCCTCCTGCACTTTCCCAGATTTATATCAGGAAACCCTTTTTTCCTGGAGATGTTCATCCGTTTATATGCCATCTTGAGTGCACTAGTCTTGGAAGAATCTTAGCGAGGCAAGGGCGGGACGAATCCGGATGACGGTCTGCTCAAAGATCGTGGAAGGATTTAGGCGATCTCTCCACTTTTAATACTGTACATGCTATTCATAATAATGAAGAACCGTCTTGTTCCTGAACTTCTATGTTAGTATCTATTTTTATATGTGGAAATATTGATTATTAAGCAGTTATTATCGTTTATATCATGTTTCACATTGATTACACTAACATTTAGAAGAATTATATGCTGTACAACTAGGTTTCCGTGCACGTTCTTTCTTGTTTTACAGGTTGAAGGAGGAAGGAAGGTTGCTGGGGGTTTGAACCCCGCGGGATCTACATCGAACGTAGGACTATGGGTGAGTCTTGCTATTGTTGATTTCTAGTTTTTTGTAGTTAAGTACGGTTGTGTGTGAGTCCTTCTGAATGGCATGCCCTGATCGGTGGAGGTTTTGACCCAAAAAACCTCTAGGGTGTTTTTCCCTGAAACAGAACTGGCGACTCCACTGGGGATCACATTCTTGTGATTCCTCTGTTGGGTGGTTTCAGTTGTTTGATAGGTTTCCAACAGTTTTAACTTTTATTTCCAGTCTAGTTTACTCTTTCTCAGTCAGACTAAAGTCCTGGTTTCTTATCCAGGCTTAATCCTTTTTGTTTTTCATTTTTTTACCTTTATATACGCGGTTTTTTCTACATACAGTCACATATACACACAATTTTTGTTAAAGGGAGTCGTGTATACGCGTGTTTCCTTTAGCACAGTCGCGTATGCATGCTTGTTGCTAAACTGTAAAGTTGCGTATACCTAGGTAGATTTTGAAATTTTGGATTTCTTGGCTTTTTAGTCCTTTTTGTATGTGGAGACCTATTCCTGCAGTGTCTTTGTACCCCATGGATTGTGAAGAAAGTGGTCTTTGGTCTTTTCTCTCTCTTGTTGGATTGAAAACTAGTCTTTTTGGCAAAGTATTGTTTCTTGTGCTAGCATTTCTGGTTTGACTACCAAGATCTCTTTCTGGGGATTCTTGGCTGTTCTGCTTCATCAGAACAGAGAGCTCTTTCTCATTTACTCATTCCTATCTTTTTGTCTTGCTTTGCACTTCGATTTTTGTCCATTTCTTGGTTGGTTTTCTTGAGTTCAGTTGGCTAGGTCTTGTTGCAACTTTTGAAGAGTCTTTCTTGGCTCTTTGGAGTTTTTGTTTGCGGCAGGATTGTACTATTCTTCTAGGCCGAGTGGTTGGGTTTTCTTGTCTTCTTTTGCTCTTATTGATCTTGCTACTAGTTAGCCCTATAATATTTTGGAGCATTTTTGAAGTTTTGCTTGAAATTCAGTGTTGTTTGGCTTGGGATTTTATAGTTTTGCTTGGTCTTTTCGAACTCTTCTTTTATAAAACTCAAAAGCTCAAAAAAAAAAAAAACATTTTGCTTTGTTTGCTTTTTTTTTTGCATTTTTGTTTTCGTTTCTTTGTATCTTTTGAAGCTTTGTTGAATTTCCTTGCCTTTGGATTTTGGCTTGATTTTGGAAAGGAGTTGTTATTGACTTCTTCCTCTTGTTTTTTAAGCATTTCTGGTGTCTTCATATTAAGAGTTCTTGATTTTGGGAACTGGCTTTTTGGACAACCAAAAAGAGATAAAACTGAAGGACCTTTGGGAAATTTCACTTTGCTTTAGGAGATTTTGCATCTTAGAATTTTCATGCTTGTAGTGATTTGCATCAGGTGCACTTAAGCATTTTAGTCATTTTCATAGTTTTTGTGAGTGTGAGTTTGTTATCTGAAAAGAAAAATACAATTTTTATCTCGTAGAACCTGTGTAGAAGTTTCTTTTCATCAAAAGAAAATAACTGCATTTTCATGTAGTTTGGTTTTTATTAATTTCTTTCTACGTCAAAAACACCATAAGTTTCATTTCCGCATCCCTTTGACTTAACATAATAGCAGATTAAAATAAGCGATATAATTTAAAATCAACTAGCAAGTTTTCCAAGTGTCATACACCAACTAGCTAGGCTGTAGGGCCTTGGATTAGGTGAGTGGAGAGTTAACTCTCCAAGGCCGCTCAAACAAAACATAGAACTTGATTAATTGAGCGAAATCCAACTCCATTAGGTGGACCGGGAAAGCTCTCCTCCAGAGAGTCAAGCGCGAGGGGAAGTGAAGGCTGAGAAGAGGGATACCCCCTCTCTAATTAGCTGAATCTGACCTCAAGACCGTTCCGCCCGGCTTCTGACATGGATTGGTGTCCATATTTGCCACTCCTAGGTTCCACACAGGTGACTGCGGGGGGGGAATACCCGTGGTACCTGAGGCAGACGTCGCATCAGTTTCAGCAGTACTTCTGGGGGGTGCCCTTATGAAGCTTGGGTGCTTGTGCCGGAAAAGGCTGTCATTAGGAGGTCGGTGTAACTGTTTCTGATACCTTCGCTAGTAGGCCTGGGCGGTAATTACCCCAGACTACTTTCGGGAGGTTCTATATTTCGCTTTCCTGTATTTTGGTGTCCGGTCGTAATCACCCGGAGTGAAAATACCTGAAGGATGTTTGCTTGATTGTATCTCCAGGATTATTTTTTTAGTGAGTGCTCTTTGCTCCTAGCTTGCCTAGCTTTTCACTTTTTTGAGTCTAATTAAAATCTATAAAAGTGGCTGATCAAGCACCTCGTCGATCGAGGAGAATCCAGGGGTTATCTCCCGAGAGTCCACAGCCTTCTTCGAGAAGGCGTAGGAGTGATTTAGCAGGTGGTTACCACCCTGTGGCATCCGACGTAGTGGAGAGAGATCCTCCACAAGGGTCTGAAGGTTTCATAGCTGATTATGGGGTTGGTTCCGAGAGGAGCGTTCCGCTCACCTTGCGAGTATTATTTCCGCAGGAAGAAGAAGTGCAGGTAGAGGAAGTGTCTAAACCCTCATATTCACTTTCATCTCCTCTTCCTCTTGATTATCCGTTCGTTGTTCAATACATCGGACCCGAGTCAGAGATATCGGAAGATCCTCCTTATTATACATACCTTTCGATGGCCACGACTGGGAACGCGGCTTCTGCTGTGAGTGCTGCAGGAATTCAGACTCCTGCTTCTGTTGAAGGAGGGGGCACTATTGCTATATCTTCGATTGCCTCTAGTGCTGCAGTGTTTGCCTCTGGTTTCACCCAAGCACATGCTTCTCAATCTGGTCCCTTCAGTTTTGGAATTCCCACCAGTGGGATTCCTTCTTTTTCCTTTTCCGCCGCTGCAGCTCGATCTACACCCATGCCCTCCATGGCTAGTGGATCAGCTTCTTTTCAAGGGTTCCCCTTCGTAACTGGACACATTTCTTGTTCGAATCCTTCTTTAGGGTCCTTTTCATTTACTTCTCAAACCTAGAGTTTCAACCCTTGGTCTGGGGGGAAAAGTTCGACTACTTTTACAGGTTGGAACCCTGTATTCACTACAGTGGGGGCAGGGAATCAGTTTTACCCTGGTCACCAAGGGAATGCTTCTTTCCCATCATCGAGTGCTTATCAGACTTTTTCCCCTCTATCCAAGGCCTGGAACCCCTATCAGGGGCTTTCCTCTTCATTTAATACTGCGGGCGGGGGAACTGGTCCGGTCTTTGGTAACTAGGCGTGGGGAGGAGGTTCTTCTCATTTTGCTACGATGTCTTTTTGGCAACCTGGTGCCTCATCAAATCCAGGGTATTCTTTTCAGAATGTTTGGAATTCATCCTATCAAGGATGGAATCCTCAGACTCCGCCTCGTTTATCTTTTCTGGCAACGTTAAACTTGCCAGATCTGTCGAAATTGACGAATGATCCGATTCGGTACAGTCCGGGGTGGCCTCCTGTCCTGACCAAACTACCTTCAGATATACCAAAGTTTGAAGGGAAGAATGGAGAGGATCCGTCTGACCATATCACCACTTTCTATTTATGGTGTTCTTCTAACTCCCTGATCGACGATTCGATTAGGTTGAGATTATTTCAACGCACCCTAACTAGAAATGCTGCCAAATGGTATATTGAGCTAACTGGGGGCAGTTTTGCTACATTTGGAGAACTGGATGTTACATTTCTAAACCATTTCCAGTTGCCTGTCCGATATGATGCTGGGACTGAACTCCTAGCTAATTTTAAGTAGGACGATGCAACTCACATTTCTGACCATATTCAGGAATGGAGGAGAAGGAAGAGGCTTATTAAAGCTCATATTCCAGGATAATTCCTTTTGGAATGGTTTCTAAAATCTCTGCAGTCAGATATTTCAAAGGATGTATCCCTTTCTGAGGTATTTTCTGAGGAGTAGGCCATTTTTAGGGCCCAACAGCTGGAACTGATCTATTCTCAGTCTGGGGTCCTCCATAAATATTTTCCCAATGCTCCTCGCTCCAAATTAGATCTATCCAAAACTAAGCCTGGTCCGCATGGTGATGGGCTAATCGGATCGATCAATAGTGGTGCAGCCAGCCTGCTTACTCAACTGCAGCAATTGTCTTTGCAATCTACTCCTTCTGGTCAGGCTATGCCTGCTAAGTCATTGCCTTCCCAGTCTTTGTCCATAAATGTTGTCCAAGATTCTGATCCCAAAGGAAATCAACAATTTGAAGGGAAGAAGAAGGGATGAAATAATAAGAAAAAGGGCAAGAATGGGAAGGGTAATGCGAATAAAACCAACGAGCATGTTGGTGAGGGTACAAAGGACAAAAAGAAAGTGAAGTTTCCATGCAAGCTATGTAATGGAGACCATCTCACGCACCTTTGCCCTAAAATTCAGGATGCACAGCGCTTGTTAGCTCAGTAGGGTTCTTCTAGTTCCCAGGCTGTGTTAACAAACCCTTTTCCCCAAGGGCAACAGTCAGTTGTTGGCGAGAGCCAAAATCCTGGGGCTTCCTCTGGAGGCACCCAGGAAGGGGAAATTCTGTCGAACATTTTCATGATGAGTGCTCACGTGGATGTCGCTACGAGATCCCATGATTATGGTGGAGAAGAGTCTTCGAAAGCTAAGGATACCCTTGATGCTACTGAGCCGCTTCACATTACGAAGCCCACTGTTGATTCTATGCCTCGGATGCCCAAAGCATCTTCTAAGCGATCGACGATTAATCCAAATGCTAGGGCTGCCCAGAACTACTCTATTGTGGAAGATCTGGCATAGAGTCCTTGTGCCATGTCGGCTTTAGAGGTACTCCAGTCTTGCCCGGCTCAGCGCAGTGCTTTTCTCACTGCCATTGGGGCTATTGATCCAAAAAATTATCTTCCGATTACTTTTGATATGTCTAATTTTAAGAAGAGACTTCCTCATCACATGGCTTTTCATATTAAATCATCGTACCGGAAGTGTAACATCTTTCGGACAGTTGTTGATGAGGGTGCTTCCACATGCATGATGTCTCTCGCATGCTGGAAGACACTTGGATCTCCCAAAGATGTTCCATCTACCACTCTTCTGACTGCGTTCGGTGGTCATTCTCACAGACCCCATGGTATTGTCCCAGCTTTGCCCATCTGTGTTGGGGGAAAAACTGTCAATATAGAGGTTGAGGTAGTGGATGCAAGCTTGGAATACAACCTTCTGTTGGGGAGAAACTAGATTTATGAGATGGATGCCATTGCATCCTCATTATTTCACATTATATGTTTCCCTCACGAAGGGAGGATCGTTACAGTGGATCAACTGGACTGTCCTCTTGTAGACCTGAATGCGTTTACTGACTCATCTGTTTCTAAGTTGGATAATTCTAAGGTGCCTGTTGAGAATTTAGGAGTTGGAATGTATTTTTCCTTGATGGGTACTTTTGATATTCCTCCTCCTACAATGCATATAAATACTATTTCATCCTCCAAGGCTCCTCTTCGAAGAGAGTTCTTTAGAACTCATTATTTTTCGGACCCTGGGACCTTACCTTCCCCTACAGCCACATTAGCGGAAGGTCAAGTGGGTGGAATGGCATTTCCGATGTGTGCAGCTGAGATTGCCTATCAGTATATTGTTGACTCTGCAGAATCCAGTCCAGCTCCTCTGTCATCAGAAGAGTTGGATGGAGATGTGGCTCCGGCTTGGACACTTAGTTCTTCTTCTGCCCAGGATTTCCTTGATACCACTCTTCCATCTGAAGAGGCCATCCTGGAGGCCATGACTGGTATAGATAGACCGTGGGATGACTTGCATCATCAGTCTTATTTTTTACCTGATTTAAGCGAAGTTGAAGCTAGTTTTCCAAGTCCTCAGTCTCCTGGTCCTGTTCGCCCAGTCCTGAACCCTTTAGCACCAACACAGGTTTATGCTGAAGGGAACATGCCTGTGATTTCTCCTACTATGCCGCTGAACATTTCCAGGGATCCCAATATTATCGAGAATGTCTTCATCGGAGCTGAATGTTCCTGTGAAGAGGTTCAAATTTACACCGAGCTCTCTAAAGAGTATAGGGATGTATTCGCTTGGTCTTATGAGGAAATGCCTGGTATAGATCCATTTATTTTCCAGCATGAGATCAAGACTTACGAGAACACTAAGCCTGTAAGGCAAAAACTTCGTCCAGTTAATCCTAGGAAGGCAGCAGCTATCAAAGCTGAGGTGGAGAAGCTGCTGAAGGCAGGATTCATTTTCCACCACTCTTTGGTAGATGAGTTAAACCCTATTCTGTAGATAAAGTAGACGTTCGAGTTTGCATCGATTTCGGAGAGACCCTAAATAAAGCATGTCTAAAGATAATTACCCCCCATTTATCGATCGGATCATTGTGGGTGTCTGGGTAATGAGATTTTCTCCTTCATGGAAGGTTTCTAAGATATAATCAAATTTCTATAAAATACAAGAGAATCGACATAAAGCCACAATTTGTCACAGGAGTATATTTTTCTGAAGATGCCTTTTGGTCTTAAAAATGCTGGGGCTACCTTTCAGCGGGCCATGTCATATGCCTTCCACGACATCAAAAAGATTATTGAGGTGTATTTGGATGATTTAGCTGCTGATTCTCGAAAGAGGATGTATCATCCTGCTCACCTCCGGAAAACACTTGAACGATGTCGTCGCTATAAGATTAGGTTGAATCCGAACAAGTGCGTTTTCGCGGTTACATCTGGTCGGTTATTGGGATTCATTGTGTCTAGGGAAGGGATTAGGGTAGATCCCTTCAAGGTTGAGGCAATACTTCTGTTGCCTCCCCCATCCTCTATCCGTCAGCTTCAAAGTCTACAAGGAAAGTCTAATTTTCTACGGATATTTATCGTAAATTATGATGAGGTTACCAAGGGATTTATGAGATTGTTGAAGAAGGGAGTTCCATTTCTTTGGGATGACTTCGCTCAATGCTCATTCGATGCTTTGAAAAAGGAATTGACCTCTGCTCCTTTATTGAGTCCACCTGATTATAGCAGGGATTTACTTTTGTATCTGGCAGCAGCAGAATCTACCATTGGTATGGTTCTGGTTCAAGAGGATGATGCTCTTGCAGAGCATGTTATTTACTATCTGAGTCGAGGATTGGTAGGACCTAAACTCTGGTACACTTCGATAGAAAAGTTAGCTTTAGCAGCAGTGCATGCTGTGCAGAAACTCCGGCATTACATTATTCTACGAAAAACTTATGTTTTGGCAGCAGCCAATTCATTTCAGTTTGTCCTCAGTAGGCGAGTGATTGGGGGAAAATATAATAGATGGATTGTGATTTTGCAGGAATTTGATCTTGATTTTATGTCTGCCAAGTCCAAGAAATCAGTGGTTTTCACGGAATTGATCTCCGAGTTACCCTGTGGGGAAGAGATGATCTATGATGAATCCTTTCCGGATGAACATTTTTTACTTATCTCTTCACAGGATCCTTGGTATGGAGATATCATTGTGTATCTTCAGACTACGAAGTTTCCCTCTACTTTTTCGAAATATGAGCGTCGTAAGTTGCGTCACTTGGCCAAGAATTATTTGATTATTGGTGATGCTTTATACCGTCGAGGGGTTGATTCAATCCTGAGACGTTGCTTGACTCTCGAAGAAGCTGAGGCTGTGCTGAATGATTCCTACAGTGGAGCTTGTGAGGGTCATTTATCTGGGCTTGTTACAACCCAAAATATTTTGCGTGCTGGGTACTTTTGGCCTTCAATTTTCAAATATTGTGTGGAAGCAGTCAAAAGGTGTCATCCGTGTCAAGTCTATACTCGAAAAATGCGCGCTCATCCAGCTCCGCTTTTTCTAGTCATTACCATCGGTCCTTTTACAAAGTGGGGTATTGATTATACTATTTGTAACCTGCCTTTGGCTAAAGGTCACAAGTACATTATCGTAGCAGTAGACTACTTTACGAAGTGGGTCGAGGCTATGCCTACTTTTGGGAATGATGGTGAGACTGCAGCTCTTTTTCTCTTCAACCGGGTTATTGCTCGTTTTGGTATTCCTAGAGAGATTGTCACTGACCATGGAAGTCATTTTCAAAATAACATGATGGCTGAGTTGGCCCTCAAACTGGGTTTCCGGCAGGAGCATTCATCTCCGTATTATCCTCAAGCCAATGGGCAAGTGGAAGCCGTGAATAAATCCTTGAAGACAATTATTCAAAGAAAAATCGATAAAGCTAGATCCAACTGGCATATTTATGCTATATCCTGCACTTTGGGCATACAGGACGTCAGTGAAAACTGCAACTGGATTTACTCCGTTTCAGCTAGTGCATGGGTTGGAATCTGTATTTCCCATTGAATGCGAGATTCCTTCTCTTAAATTAGTCGTTGAACTTCTTCCTGACACTTCTAGTCTTGAAGAACGACTCCTTCATCTAGAACATCTCGATGAGCAGCGTCGGGATGCTACCATGATGAATGAAGCACATAAAAACCGAGTTAAATTTCAGTACGATAAGGCAGTCAAACCCAGGGTTTTTTCAGAAGGTGACCTTGTTTTGGTCTATGCCCAAGAAAAAGATGCCCTGGGGGCAGGAAAGTTTAAATCTATGTAGTATGGCCCCTTCATCGTTAAAAAATTCCTTAAGAAAGGAGCATATACCTTGGTTGATTTCGAAGGAAACGAGTTGCCAGAGCCCCAAAATGGGTTCTATTTGAAGAAGTATTATGCTTAGGCTTCGGCCTGGCATGTTGCTTCTGTATATAGTAGTTTTTTCTGTGTACATATCTGGTTGATTTTCGATCTTTGATGGGTTGGTGATGTTTTTGATCTGCTCTCAATGGTTGTGTTGGATGTCATGAGTCATTTTGGTTTCACCGATGGTGCTAGTAGACACACCCGGAACTTAGCTTCCACGGCTTGGGTGTTTCATTATCCTTCCGGTTAGCTGTTAGTATCAAGAGGGGTCTACATTGGTCCTGCTTCCAATAATATAGCAGAGTACACTGTAGTTGTTTATCTACTCTCGGAGGCAATATCTTTGGGTGTTGATTCGTTGGTAGTTTTCTTGGACTCTCAGCTGGTGGTGTCGCAGTTGAACAATACTTATCAGATTCGAGACCCATTTTTACTACGATTGTTCTTGAGGGTACGTTTGTTACAAATATAATTTCATTTTTTAACTTTCATTCATATTCCTCGAGCTGACAATCGGTTGGCAGACTCATTAGCTAATCAGGCACTGGATTGGCATATTAATCATTCCATAAAATAAAATTTAAATCATTAAAAACATCATATATTTTGATACATCACATCACATCAAACATCGCTGTATATATCATCAGAGTGTTCAAAAACTTTACAAAATTTGGATCCATAAGGTCATACAAAATTTTGGCTTATGCCCGATCATGTTCAGTCTCAAAAAATATACAGTCATTTGATATATCCTATCTATCTACTCCTGAGGTCCCTGCCCAGAAGTCGTGTTCCTATAGAACATGATCGCGGTGGCAACTCGGCAGAATAACCGTACCCAGTCTCGGGGCACTCCTACCACCCGTCTCTGCATGGCTTCCGGCAGATCTTCCACGGCAGTCATAGGTATTTGGCAGGTTAATCCCTCCAAGTTCCTCTGTACAGCCTGGAGGGTCCTGTCTGAATCTACTGTATCTGCTTCGCCCCTGCGACGCTTGTGGCGCGGGAAACCCTCAGGTCGAACTGGTCCAATATCTGCATCATGATCATGTTTACATTGTAGGTCATTATGAATCCAATCAAAAACATCTTTGTTTTTCATTTTTTCATACATATTTGAAAAATCCAAAAAAATTATATAAGTCAAAAAAAATTTGCAAACTTACCGACTGCGCCCCATGCCGTGCCTGGTGGAAGGACAAGATCTAGATCTCCACGAAAGTCCATCCCGGCATAGGGATAGTCATCCACAACGATGATTTGTTCTCCCCAGAAAAGGAAGAACTCATCGTCCCAAGTGGTCCGGGGAACTTCACTTCCCCCTAATCTCTTCATCATGTCTGCCCAATGGGTAATTCTTGGGTCCCTCCAGCTACTGATGGTAGATATGACTCTGGGTCTCAATGCTGGTATCTTCTCAAAGAAGAATGTCATCAAAATTGTACCGTATCCAAAGTGTTTTGTCTTTGTTTGGCGGATTGAGGTCAATTTTTGCTTCATGTTCAGTAATAGGGCTGTGCACCAATCATATACATGAGTTAAGCATTCTACTGCTATACTCATTTGCGTCCTGGACGCCTGGTGTAGGGAGGCAGATCCTGCCACTTTGCCAATGGTAAAAAGGAGGATTTTCATGTGCAAATCCCTTAAATCTCTGATGGAAATTTGAGTTCCAATTTTCTTGGAACCCTCTACGCAGTACACGTGAACGTAATCTTCCATGGTTAGCCCTCCCAGGGGCTTCCCGTGCAAGTCTACTAGTTCTCCCCTCCGGGAGAGTCCAGTGATAAAATATATGTCTTCCACTTCAATGCGTATAGGCATCTGATCTATCATAAAGCAGTCCTCTTCCGGTTCCCAATAATTCACGACCATTTCAAGCAACCGGACGTTGCTTTTCATATTTGGCATTTTGAAAAATTTGAGCAAACCGCAATTCCGAAGAATATTTAGCGATACTTGATCTTGCATGACTTCCTGATCAATTGCACTCTGTTCACGCTCTCTCCATGATATAGTAATCCTGTCAAAATTCAATAAATTCTCCATTAGCTATGCATTTTTCATTTGGGCCTGCGCATACGTGACTTTGTTTCTACACAGTTGCGTGTATACACGACTTTATCATTACCAACCCGCGTATGCGCAAACCCGTGAGTTTTTGTAAGGGTTTCTATGGTGAAAAATTACTAAATTTTAAGTTTTAAATAGACAAAATGATTTGCAAGGATGATTGAGGAGCTTACCTAACAAATTTGGTGCGATTTAACGAATGGTTGCTCCTGATTTGACGAAAGAAGTTTTTTGCTCCAGAGCACTTTTTTCCAAATCAGCAATGTAATAATGAACCAAATATGAGGTAATTTGTTTATTATGTCTAAAAAGTTGAAAATTTTCGCAAAAATTTGTTATGCTTATTTTTTCGATCTATCTTAGGCTGCATAACTCGGATGCTTGGAAGTGCCCAGTTTGGTATGTTTTCAGGTACATTTTGACGAATTTGAGATTTTTTCCCGGTTTTTTGATCCTTGATTACTGACTCGTCATGGTAGGTATATGATCTTCACTGGCATATAGGTTAGGAAAGTCACTTTCCACTGCATCTTGCATATTAGCCTCCATATTGATCACTTGCCATAGGGTCGATCCCATCAGGTCATGACTATTACACCCATTTCACTCGCCGATTATTTAAATCATGCCTTGATGGTAGAGCCTTCCTTTACATGGGCTTCGTAGTTAGTTCCTCGCTATCACTTGTTGCCCATGCTGCGTTTTATGTAGGCTCGGGAGTCCTCTTTAGTCCCGCCATGACTTATGTGTTGAAGCTTCATTCTTCTTCTTCCTCACTATCATTTTTCTGGCTTTTACCCTAGAGGATCCCTGGTGTCGTTAAAGTTGTATTACTGCATTGCATATTGGCTACTTGTTTATCCTGGCCTTTAGCTGGCTTCATTTGGACTCGATGTTTAAGCCAACTTTTGACCTTGTCTATTTGTACAAGTTAACCATTGCATGCACTTAGCTATCGCGACTTGACACCCTTTTACCCATGGATGGAACATTCCTCTAAGTATCGCTTACCAGTTTCCGTCACCTTGCATTGAGCACAGGATCGTTCCAATCCTAGGAACTAGAGTGTCTGATTTTTGATAATCGTTCTATCCATTGTACCATAGCATTCTTTTATTCCTTTTCAGGCTTATTATATGAAAAAGACAAAAAAATCAAATATAACAAAAAGAGTGGGAACGGGATGTATCTTCGTTGTTTTGATGGTAGTACAGAGTCATTTTGTCACCCTTGAACAAATCACATATACTTATATATATTTCCTTCATTTGGGATGGTTTTAGTTTTGACCTAGGTTCAGCCTTTACCATGTTTCACTTGTCAGTTCTCCCCCGGTTGGTTATCTCTTCCAATCATATGGAGAGTTTGTTTTGCCTCCTGCATAACAGACTTATACAGTGTCACTTTTTACTACCATGGTCATCACGAGTCGTGCTTTTGTTCAAGGGAAGTCTAGCCTGAGTCGGCCATTCTGCGGTGTCTCTTGACTCATTATTCAGTCGGCCTTCCCGGTCTTGTCAGTATCATGTTCTATCACATCAGATGTTTTGATCTTATGCTCGTGCTGGTTTGAGAAGGTCTCCATTGACTTCTTTCCGGCGGGTTTGTCTCTTATCGACTACGACACATTGCTCTGAGAGCAAGCCTAGAGCTGCACCTTGGGCCTATTTTCATCATTGATAGGTGACCTCGTGCTCAGCATTTGATCATCATCATGGGTCTTTGACTGAGTGGTTTCCCCTGTGTTCGACGTCAGCACACATTATCACACTTGGGATTCGTGCAGTACCTGGATTTCCATTTGACCCTATCGGTGGATTTCTCGCCTCTGTGTCAGCTTTCATTAGTGGTTGGTTCAGAGGGTTTCTTCCGTGCGCTAGCTTCATCTTGTGCACGTCGGAAACGTACTTCGGTTTTGGTTCCATCACTCTCCTTCGTCCGATTCCTTCCAAATCTTGGCCTGCGGGTTACACTCGCGCTGGACTGATGTGGAATGCCTTAATGCCTTCCTTCCAGCAGATATTTTCCCATCGACTCCGACTCATTGCTCTGGGAATAAGGTCTAGAGTCTTTTTGTCAGTACCTTAGGGTTTGCAGTCATCAGTGGCAGACTCTTCGCTATTGACAGTGGGGATTCATCATTGCCTCCTGATTGGTAGATCCTTTCAAGTGTTCGACTTCAAATCATTTATTCGCACTTGTTAGATTGTATTGGGGCACCTTGACACTCATTTTCATTATTGGTGGGTTGTCTCACGTTGGTTAACGGTATACATCATTGACCGGTAATCCAACGATTTCTCACATGGTCGACTTCAGCTCATTTATTCCCATTGTGTAGAATTGTGCCATAGTGATCTATGAAGACCTCTGGGTTGCATCAACATTTCTGTTCACTTTTGGATACCTATTCCGCTTTCTTCAAGGATACTGTTTCACCCTTATATGCCATAGTTGTTAAGACAAGAACATCCTATATGTTGGCCCTTCACTGGCTCGCTGCAACGTTTGTTCCACTTTATGATTTGGTACTTGAGATTCAAGCATTTATATGATCGACATCCAAGCCAAAGATCATTGTCACTATATATACTTGGACATTGATTCAGACTTATACTTCCGGGCCATGCTCAGATGATTCATTGTGTACTTTCAGTTCAAATATACTTGTATACATGTTGGATCTACTCAGTACTTTTCATATGATGTATTTTTGACTGAGCATGGGTATGCCCGCCTCAGCATGAGTTGACTCTCTGTTTTCTTTCATTGGTTTTTTGGCAGGCTGAAATCTGGTGAAGTCCTCTCTTGTCCTTGCGAAGTTCTTTCTATGTGAATAATACATTTCGACCATCATGTACCCCTTCTGACCTCATATATTAGGGGGCATCTGATTTCACCTAATAAAAATTCTCATTGAATTTCACCTTAAAATCCTAGGGGGATCTTGGGAAAATTTCCTAATTCGGAACCATTTCCAAGAAGGAGAACAAGAACAACCTAGTTGTAACAAGGAAAAAAAAGGAAGAAAAAGAAATGTTGAAATAAACAACCATTCCAAGAACAATTAGAGGATGGAATCCCCATTGCAGAAATTTTGGGAAAATTGAAGAATCAAACTAATAAAAAGAAGGAGGATAGCATAAAATGGAAGGATAAATCCATAAATGCAGAAGAGCTTAAGATAAGGAAAAGCAAGGCCAAAATTAAAAATCCTCCTCAACTAGTAAGAAGAATCTATATACTCAATAAGACAACAAAAGAACCACCTTCAAAAGAACAAAAAATTGTTGATTTAGAAGAGGATCCTAGGGTTCCATCACCCACTCAGAGTCGAGGTCGAAGGACTCCAGAGATTGACCCAGTTGCTGGTTTTTTCATTGAGCCATTGATTTTGAAAATAAAAGAATGTTAGAAGATTTAGGAATCCATAAACTAACAACTCAATGAAAAGAATCAAGCATGTGAAAGGAAAGAAGGAGAAACTATGTTGCTGAAGGAGTTGGAGAAGGATAAAATGTAGCTTATTTTCAACCAAAATTTGAATGAAATATTGAAAACTCAATGGGTCTTTTCAGGTTTTAACGGTCCTAGATTTGAAGCTGAGTCTAGCACAAACACTTAATTAAAAGGAAATAAAAAAATTAATTTTGTTCAAATGGTGAAGAAAGGGACTTCATAGTGACAAAAGGGATACATGCATCCCAATCAGTTCCATAAAAATTAGCAACATGAAAGGTAGAATGCTCGCCAAGAAAATCAAAATACCCAAAATTTATTCTAGCATAAAATTAAACCTTATAGATAAAATGATATTTTCCGAGGGTATTGTTTCACATGCACAAATTATGATCACTATACAACAACTTTTAGGGTCAATATTTCCTACAGGAAACTCATATACATAAGAATATTTGAGCAGAGGAAAGCATACTCAGGTACAATAATGTTTTTCTCCTCTGAACTATCTGGTGCAATGTTTTAAATGTCAAAGTTTTGGGCATATAAAAATCAATTTCATACTGAAGGAGAAGAAGGAAGAGACAATTATTAAGAAGAGTGAACATAATCCCAAATTCTTGAAAGAAAATAAAAAATCAAAGTAATGTTATATTTCTTTGCATGCACAAAATGAAGGGATCCATTGGTATGGAGACAATGTTTGGAGATAGGAGATATTTTTTAACATTGAAACCAGTTGAGAAAGGTAATGTGACTTTTGGAAACAATGTTCTAGGAAAAATTATTGCAAAATGAGTGGCCATTCTATCGAATGCAAAATCTTAATCCAAGAATTTTTAAATGTTGATGGGTTGAAGCATAACCTGCTTAGTGTACCTCAAATGTGTGATCAAGGTTATGATGTGATATTTAAAGCCAAAAATTTTCAAATCAAGTCTACAAGCAGAGGTGAGATGGTTGTTGAAGATGTGAGAATAGACAATAATGTCTATGTGCTCAAAGAAAAAACTTAGAGGTGTTGATTGTCAAAGATTGATTAGAGTTGGTTATGGAATAAAATACTTGGACACATGAACATTGATAAAATAGTCAAGCTTAGTATGAAAAAAAATTTCAATGATTTTCCGAGACTTTCAAAACAAGAGAATACTATTTGCAAATCCTTCCAATTAATAAATAAAGCATCAGTTCCATTGAAGGCCAAAGAAAACTCATCAGGAAATTTGTTATAGTTGGTACACATGGATCTGTGTGGACCATCCATAATGTTTTCACCCACAGGTAAATTATATTTTATGCTAATAATTGATGATTTATGCAAGATTATGTGGGTTACCTTCCTCAGAGATAAATATGAAACTTTTGGGAAGTTTAAAGAGTTAAAAGTTATGGATAAGAATGAAAGAGATTTCCAAATCAAAAACATAAGGTCTGACAATGGAGGTGAGTTCACTTCAAAAGAATTTGATGAATTTTGTAATGAGAATGACATCAAAAGGAAGTTACAATAACATATACTCTCCAACAAAATGGTGTAGAAGAAAGAGAAAACAAATTAGTGCAATAATTAGCCAAAGTCATGATGAACGAAAGGAATTATCAACATGGGTTTTGGGAATAATTTATTCATACAAAAATGGTTATCCTCAACAAAGATAATTTTAGACCGAATAATGAAAAAGCCCCATATGAGTTGTGGAATGGAATACCTACAACAGTAAAACGCTTAAGAGTTTATGGTAGCAGATGCTACATTAAGAAAAATGATGAGAAACTTGGAAAGTTTGATGAAAGAGAGTCTCAAGCTATATTTATGGGATATTCATATGAAAAAAAATGATATAGATGATATAATAAAATTACCAAGAGGATAATTGACTATATTGATGTCAAAGTATATGAATACATTGATCAAGGAGAGAATCGACTAGTAAAAAACAACTTTGATGAACTTGTCACATTGGTGAAGAATACGTTGAGCCATGTGCACAAGAAGGTGATGAAGAACCCTCCAATCCTCGATGAAAATATTCCCCAAGGTATGTAAAAATGCATCACCCATCTGATCAAATTGTTGGTGAATTTAAAATATAGGTGTGCAACAAGAAGCTGCTCAATCCGCTGCACAAGCACATGTTGCCCCGTTGTCCATGGAGGAACCAAAAGATGTTGTACAAGCCATTCAAAGATCAACATTATTTAAAAGAAATACATGAAGAATTGGACCAAATAGAGACAAATCAGACTTCGGAACTTATTCCAAGACCTGCTAATAAGAATGTTAATGGCACAAAGTGGGTTTTTAAGAATAAAATGAATGATTATGGAGAAGTGATATGAAACAAGGCTATATTGGTATGTAAAGGATATGCAAAGATAGAAGGACAGGACTTTGATGAGACTTTTTCTCATTTTTCTAGACTAGAAACAATAAGAATGCTTTTTCCATTTTCTTGCTTTAAGAAATTCAAAATATATCAAATGGATGTCAAATCATCTTTTCTCGTTGGAGAACTATAATATGAAGTTTACATAGAGCAGCCAGAATGTTTTCAGCTGGAAAAAAGAAAAAAACATATTATGTTTGCAAACTAGCCCCTGTAAGGCCTTGAATGGTCTCAAGAAAGCCCCTAGAGCTTGGAATTACCTGCTCAAATTAGATTCAAAATAGTTGTCGCCGACAAAAAATTATATGTCAAAGAAAAAGATGGAAAATTGATTGTGGTCGTTATATATGTTAATGATATCATATTTTCCAGTGATTCATATTTTCTTACAATGAATTTGCAGTTGATATGAAGGTTGATTTCAAGATGTCAATGCTTGGATAACTTTTCGTACTTTCTTATATTGCAGATTTTGCAGACCCCCAAAGGAATTTTTATATCTCAAAGTAAGTATCTCAAATAAGTGTTGAAGAAATTTTGCATGGAATAATGTTCATTAGTGAGCACTCTAATGGTGTCAGGTTTCCAACTTAGCAAGATGTATGAATCTCCCGCAATGGACCAGACTCCATATAGATCCATCATTGGCATCCTCTTATATTTGACTACTTCAAGACTAGACATTATACAAGTCATTACTATAGTTGGAAGATTTCAAGCAACTCCCAGACAAATCCATATACTAGCATCCAAGAGGATTATTAGATATCTCAAAAAAATAATGGATTATGGACTGTGGTACCCCAGAGGTAAAGATTTTTGATTCATCATTTTTAATGATTTTGATTAGGAAAGTGATGTAGATGATCAAAAGAGCACAAGTCGTGGTGTTTTATTTCTTGGAGACTATCTAGTGTCATGGTTGAGCAAGAAGAAAGCTTCAATTTCCTTATCTACAAATGAATAACAATATATAACAACAAATTATTATTCCACTCAACTATTTTGGATGAAGTGGACCTTAAAAAAGTACAAGTGTTATATTCCCATTATTTGTGACAAAAAAAGTGAAATAAGCATGTCAATGAATCTAGTTTTTCACTCCAAGCAAAGCATATTCGAATCAAGTATCATTTCTTTAGAGAGCAAGTTGCATATCCGATTGTGAAGTTGGAGTATGTTCCTAAAAAATAACAAGTTGTTGATATTTTCAACAAGCCACTTCCCAGAAAAAAGTTTGAGTATTTGAGGCAAAGACTGGAAGTTATTCCTCTTGCATCCTTTCACTATCTCTTCCTTTAAGAGGAAGAAATGAATTTGATATCTAGATGAAGCTGCCAGTTCACAAGATCAACATGATAGAGAAATATTGTTGACAGAAGGAGTATGGTGATAAGGGGATCATGTTGGTGCCGTTGACATGGATTTCAAAGGGGGACAGATAACAATGATCGAAAAAAAAAAAAGTGGGAGAGTTACATTATGATCAAGAAATGGAGTGACATATGGTGAAGATCAAGCAACAACAGGAGCATCAACATCAACAAAATTGAAATCATTGGAACAAAGCATAAGAGAATTACATCTCAGGGGGAGTAGTACTCAAAGTATCCAATCATATTTTGATAAGAATTTTTGGTTTGATATTTGTGTTGCCATCAATGCCAAAGGGGGAGCATTAGAGAAATTTTAAGCTAAAAAAATTGGCCTTAAAATAAAAATATACAACAAAATTCAACTTCATAAGAACCAATAGGATTCAATATGATGATGTCAACCATGGCGAATGATTCACCATTTTGGATTAAAAATGTAAAAAGATTAAAAATAAATAAATATTATTATTTCAAATTGTATTTTCAATTTATCTCCCTGTGATTTTACTCAAATCTCGAACATGATCACTCATTGGATGCATAATTTAAATTTTCTTCCAAGGAGTACCCATGTTGCATACTTTTGATGGATCATACTACACAAACAATGTGAAATACATGAAAAAACATGATTGCAATCTCATTTTTTCATGTATTTCACATTTTTTATGTAGTAGGGTTCATCTAAAGTATGCAAAATGGGTACTCCTTGGAAGAAAAAATAAATTTTGCATCCAACGAGTGCTCTCACTCGAAATTTGAGTAAAATGGTAAGAATTTAAGTTGAAAATTTGAGTTGAAAAGTAGTTTTTTCTTTTTTCCCTTAAAAAATTGATACGGAAATCTAATATTATTTTATTATTTCCACTATTATTTTATAATATTATTTAGGTGGACCATTTTAGACTTCAAAATTTCTCTAATGAATGTTGGAAATATGTTTTCATTTATGTCAACACATGGTAACAGGTGGCATAGGTGTTAGGAAGATGTCTAAGAAGAATATGTTCCAAGCATAAGAAACAACCTTAAGGAGAAGTACGTATCAACATGGTAGTAGTAATTTTTTAATATTTGGAGCTATTTTTTGTTTATAATACCACCTCAAGTATAGGTAAACCCCACTTATATGGAAAGATATATAAAATAGCTTTCCAATTATATGTACAAGTCTGAATATGGCATCCTAGATCAAAAGATAGAGCCAGTAAAAGTTAGGGATCATAAAAGTCAACCTAGCAGAGATAAGAGGTTTTTGGGAACCTATTGGAATACAACCAAAGTTGGAACATGTTCCAAACCTTACGAAAAAGCATAGTGGAGTGGAAAAATAAAGGACTCAGCTGAAATGGATGGATGACACAACAAAAAGGGGGAATTTATATTGGGTGTTAGTGGAGCCCACCCAATACAGTTACCCCTATGGTATGGTTATGGCGCACAATCCTACGTGCTGGGGGGGTAAGTAGTGGGATGATGCTAGCCAATGATGCCATCTCAGTAGAAGCATAGCTCGATGGTATTCACCCTAGTACAACCATTTTGGCGCACAAAAGGAATGGACTAGGTCCTGAACAATGAGACACGGCATTAGAGAGCTGACCAATAGGAGTCGTGTAGAGGTCCCCACTCTGAAAACTTAGCCTACTGAGGTTGATCATAGAAAGGTAGTCCTAGAGGCATAACAAAATGGTGAGAAAGGAGAAATCTAGCCCGACGGAAAAACAAAGGAGAGGCTTTAACCTGATGCTTTTGTTAATTTATTCTTATTATAGAAATTGGTCACAAAATAAAGGTCTCAGGGACCCTTTATCTCTCCTCCAATAGGATATATGGTAGTGTCTAATTGGTCGCAAGTCATATCAGCAACCGTCGGGTAAGAGGTGGACACATGGCAGTCATAATTGGCATTTTAGGGTACCCAAATGGTCCATATCTGGGTGACACATGTCACCACTGTAGAGGCATCAGGCGTCCTTGGTGGTGTCTGATTGCTATAATCCCATTGGATGGAGCATGACAGGATATTAAGAGTTAAAAACAGTAATTTTCAGGCAGCAGGAGTGAGGACATGTTAGAATTGACACATTTCCAAGAGAAAACCAATTAAATAAGGTGAGGAGGACCCCATAGGATAGGTAAGCACACAAGACCCATCCCATACGATTGATAAAGTGAACAAAGAAGAAGCACGAGGAAAATAGGTGTTGGGACAAGGAGGATATTGGTAACCAATCTTAGATTAGGCAGGCGACCCCACATGATAACTTGGTGTGGACGAGATCACTTGGAATAAGCTATTTTGTGCAGTTAAATGGAATCTGTCAGGATAGAGGAGTTACGGGCTAAGCCCTATCCTTAAGTTATTTTGAGTAGAAATAAACCAAGGGCACAGGAAGCTTATAAGGAATTTGGCCTGTGAAGGGAATAAATAGGTTTAGTGCCTAATCGTTGGTCATTTCATGTAGAAATAGACTAAGGGCACAACACTTAAAACAAAGGAATTCAACCCCCAACAAGTAAAAAGTGCCTTAGCACCTAAAGTCTTAGCTAGTGGTTGTGGAAACTTGACACTATGGTAGAAAAATAGGTAAAGGGATTGAAAATAGGTGCTTAAATACATGAATGACAAAACTAATGATATTGGTAATTTTTTTTGGCAGTTAATGCCAAATTTAACTGTAGATAAAATTAGAAAATCCCAACTAAAACCTATTAAAGGACCAAAATTGCAAAAAAATAGAAAATTAACTCAATTCAACCTAAAAAAAATGGTGGTTAAGGTTAGAGAAATTATACAGAACATATAGAGGATTCTCTTCAATAGGTCAAAAGAAAAAATAATAATTAATGTAGCAACCAAAGAAAAGAAAAAGAAACAAAAAATATCAAGCTAAATTTCTATATAAGGAAAAACGTTTTTATAGAGAAATGATATGATTTCTTGGTAATCAAGTTGGATCATTGCTGGTATTTTCTCAGTGATCATAGATTGCTGAAGGTGTCAGTGATTGAAAAAATTGATTTTTATTTAAAGAAAAGAATTTTCATTCATTGTTTCTAGTATGAAAATGGATGAAAGATGAACTAGTGAGTGTTAAACAAGTTGTATCTTGCATATAAGGGGTTGGTGCTCCTTCTATTGGGTGCTGTTAAATAGTTGGGTTTCTAGCTCCATTCATTTGTAGCTAAGAAATCAGGGAGTTGTAGCCTCCTAATGGTTTTATCCAGATAAAAGTAACAACAAGTTGTAGCTTTCCCTATGAATGAACTGAAGAGTAGTTTTGGAAGAATTTATTTGTTCTTAGTGCCATCCATTGTGATTGATGATATTTTTCTTGTTATGATTATTTATTTAATTATTGAAACATTTAATGGCATGCCAATGTTCCTACATAAAGTGAAATAAAGTTATTTAAATTGATAAAAATCATGCTTGAATATTGATTCACTCCCCTTCTCAATATTGACATGGTTTCCAACACACAATCCATTGTGTAGAGAAATATCTCAATCTTTCATTGTATGCAATTATGCACTCTGCAAAATATATTAATAATAAAATAAACTCTTCTCTTATGCACAATATATTAATATAAAAGCACATTACAATTAAAATATCGTCGTGTACTTTCCTCATTCCAGAGAAATTTTGCACATGCATTTGTTCTCTACATAACCTGCACAGACGCACAACCACCTCTCCACAACTACTTCTGCACTGAGTACACACTCAGTCATTCACATTTGAAATTTTTATTAATTCACCACCTGTCAATATTTTGTGTCTAAAACATGCTACACTGATAAAACTACCATCCATATATGATTATTTTTATCATTAAAATTATTTCACAAAAGCTTCATAAAACTTAGACTCTTTGATTTATGATTTATGCTGAGAAATGAGTATCCACAATAACTAGGGAAATAACGTCGATTTTTTTCTTTCAATTCAATGTTCATTATTATAGAAATTATAGTAATTCATTCGTATTCAGATACCAATTGCATTAAATTTCTTACTGTCACTTCCCCTGGCTGTACATCATAAATATTGCATCGAAGGCATTGGGGCAATGAAAAATATAGATAATAGTGTATCTAGATAACAATATACCTAATGAAATATGTCCAACAGGATGAAGGTTCAAAATCGACAGTGAGTAATCTAATGCAATGAATTTATTTTTAGAAAAAGAAAAAAGAATAATCGTACTGTCAAAAATTCATAACGACAAACTAATACGTTAGTATGAAAAACAACAGAATGACAGATTGATGATTTTCACTTATTCATGTCCTATAAACAAAGCTTCTGCTCAATGAAATGTAGTTCTGTATACAATTTTGTGTGCACTCCAGACAACATTTACTCAATTTAATACTAATATGTATTACTTATAACTAACATATTACCAATAATATTATAAATAAAATTTTCTAGTGCAAAGGAAAGAGATTGGCGCAAAGAGAAAGTCTGCATAAGATCCTAAAAAAAGAGATACTCAAAAATTAGAAAATACGAAGATAAACATCATTTACAATTCAAATATTACCAATAATTTCATATACATCAACTGCTTACTAAAACAGCTACTCGCATTGGTGGAGTCTAGCCTAAAGCATGTCTAGAGGAAGCGTGTCGAGATATATTGTGTGTAGATGAAGTTGTGGAGGCGTCATTATGTGGAGAAAGCATGGGTTGCGACATAATTGAGCGAAATGAAAAACCCACTTAATTATCTATAGAGACGGGGAGATACACATTATTTCTAATTAAAATATTAGCATGAATATTGTAAAACTCCAACACTTGATTCGGTGTTATTGCAAACAAAAAATATGCATTATTTAATACTAAAACATTAGCAATAAAAGACTTTAATTCCTTGTGTAGTGATCCTCGCATTGAAAGCTTCCTTTGCATAATGGAATTCCTCCACACTTCCGCACATATGCCTAATTTCAATTATATATGGAAATACGAGGACATGCATTATTTACAATCAAAATATCATCAACAATATAAGCATAAAGTATGTATTTTTAATACTAAAATATTAGCAATCAAATCCTTCAATGTGAATTGCAGACATCCATGCAGTGAATGCTTCAAATCTTCCTCTGCACAATGAATCAATTAAATAGAAATAGTATGCATTATTTACAACTAAAATATTATCAATAATATAAGCATAAACAATGTTATTATCCACACAATGAAAACTTGAAAGTTTCTTCCACACAATGAACATTCTCCTCCCTTCTAAGCGTTCTATAAACAATATGAATTATTTATAACTAAAATATTAGCAAAAATATTAACAATAAGAACATTTAGTGAAAAGTGCAAAGAACAACACTAGATCAAGGGCCTAATAATAAACATTATTTACAATTAAAATATTACCAATAATTTTGTATATGTCAACCGCTTACAAAATGTTAACAATAAAAACATTTAATCCAAATGTATTTATAAATTAATAACAAATTCCAATGTCAATGGCTAACTAAATACGAGTAGCTACGAAAATATTCAAAAATATTTGGAAATATGAAGATAAACATTATTTACGGTTAAAATATCACCAATCATTTTATTTATGTCAATCACTTACTAAAATATTAGCAATAAAAGCCTTTAATGCCAACTCATTTATCAATTAATAATATGACTAAACAAAAGGAATTATTGACTACAAAGTAGCCTCCACTCTGTGAAAAGGTTTATGTGAATAGAATCAATTAAATAGCAGAGATATCCATTCAGTATTAAGATAGAGAAGCCAAAACTCATGGATTTTTCTCTAATCAAGAACGACTCAATTGAATCCTAAATATAGGACCTTTCAAAGCAATATATATATATAGACACACACACACACACACACACTTGAATTCACCAAATCAATATCAAAAAGAGTATTTTATAATATTGTTAGATACAACCTAATCGATATCATTTCAAATAGTTGTGATAACATCTTTGTGTATGGATTTATTGAATGGATATTAGTGGTTAATTAGTAGTAGTATTAGTGGTATTCCTGAATCACAACTTAATTGTTTTCATCATTATCTAGATACATTATTATTTATTCTAGATTTTTAATCGTTACAATGCTTTCGATGCAATATTGATGTTGTAATCCAACGAAAGTGGCAGTAAGGAATTTGAATCAAACAATATCTAAATATGAAAGATAAACATTGAAAAAAAAATCCTAAAGTATGACAGGTGTAACACCTCGTTAGGCTAATATCTCCCAAAAACAAATATAAGATTGGAGAAGAAGCATGCAAATGGCCATTACAACTTAATAAATATCGAAATGATATCACTGAAAAGGCTTGCACTAACAGGAAGTGATATAATATTTAGATTTGGCACATGTATGGTTTCATTTTCCAATTGAATTAAAAAATATCTCACGCACTTCCCACACATAAGTCACATCAATTTGGATCTGCAAATATTGATGATAAAGCCAATGTAATAATCATCTATTGAAAATGGAAAATTATGTGAACCTTCCATTCGCACCAAGAATAAATAAAGTCCTGCTGTTAATTCAGAGAAAATTTAAGGAATCACTACAATGAAGAAGAGCTTATATTTTCCAATTGAACTAGGACACTCCAAAGAGAAGCGTTACGATTACCAGAAAGCCCTACTTGATCATAATTTTCCATTCCGCGAATATGGGAAAATGATGCACTAACAACGCACCATAAATCTTGTTATTTAAAATTAAATAGAAATTTTTCTTATTTAATGTTTATTATTAGTCATTATTGCAATAAATCAATGTTGTGAAAATAGTAATTCTTCTTATTTAATGTTTATTATATTTTTTGTATTCCCAATGAAACCAATGTGCACATCGAAATCTATCCACAAGAAACTTTCTGCCTAAGCACAAATGTCAATGAACACCTCTTGTAGATCAAGTGTGGTTATCACATTCCCCAAAAATTAAATTCTTTTGCACTAAAGACTTCTCTAATCAATTGATTAAAGGTTTCGCTCTCCGCATAGTGCAAGATTTGTTTCTGACTATCTTTGTTAAAATAGGCATATGTTCCAAACTACAGAGGAAATCCATTGTGTGGAGGAAACTTTCAAGCTTTCACTGTACTGACCTTCAGACTCTGCAGAACAATAAACCTTCTTCATAATTCATGCAAGCTTGCAATCATAAACAAGTTTTTTAATCACAAAATTTACAAAAATACTTTTGTTCATGTCAAAACCTATAAACAATGTTGGCCCCCACTACTATGTTATTAGCTTACTTTAGGAGGAATTATTGAAGTGTGACAAAATCTATGCAAATTGAAATTTGTCCAAAGCACGAAAACCAAATCGAATCTTTTATTGTAAAAAATGAAAATTGGAAAATTCCCCCATTCTCGAGCACACAAGAAAAGATTCACAGAAGGAAACATAGTAATACTAACTCAAAATTTGTTCATAGTTAAAATAATTATATGTAGATGACATTAATTTACTCTCACACCCCCATTTTCTCACCCATACACCATCCTCTGCATGTCCTTGGTACAACCAATGTTTACATTATGTGGACTTAAACCCAATAGTAATGGTAAAGGTAAACTCTTAAAATCAATTAAAGTTAAATCGATCATATATTTACATTTCTAGAGAATTTCTACAAAGAGAGAGTCATAGATTAGAACCATCATTCACTAATATTATTAGTGATTGTAATATAGATTAAGGTTTATGGAGCATGATTCTGGACAACAAGCTTTCTGTACTTATTGAGCTAGAATAGCCAGTGCTCTATAATTTATCATCAATTTTGTCTCAAAGCATGTTCAAATGATTCAATTTGAAGCATGGGTCACAGACCTTTCACACAATTCATGCACGTTTTCACTCATAATCAAGTTTTTTAATGAAAAAATTACGAAAAATACTTTTGTTAATGTTGACACATATAAAAAATGCTAGTCTCCACTACTATGTTATTAGCTCACTTTAGGAAAAGTTGTCGAAGTTTGAACACTAGTGATTTTTTCGCACACCCACATAATTGACTTCTTTTTCACTAAAAACTTTGTTAATTAACAAACTAAATATCATTTTGTTATAATGAAATCTTTCCACTTCCGTCATATTTTTATTTCCACACAATTATTATTATTATTATTATTATTATTATTATTATTATTATTGGTAATATTTTAACACTAAATATTTCTAAATAATTTATTAAACGTTGTGCAGCGAAAACTCCGCAAACTGAAATATTTTGAAACAAAATTAATTTAATCGAATATTTTTTTGTATAAAACAAAAGCCAGGAAATTTCTTTGTTCTCACACATATTATCCATCCTCAGCACAGTAAAATATTCGCACAAGGAAAGATTCAGAAAATGAAACATAGTAATACTAGTTCAAAATTTGCTCATAGTTAAATTAATTATGTGTCAATGACATAAATTTCCTTATGCACCTGTGTTTTCTCTCCTTTATGCCATCCTCTCCATGTCATTAGGACAATGAACATTTACATTGTGTAGACTAAAAATAGACATTAACGATAATGAAAAAAGCTTCAAATCAAGAAAAATTAGATTGATGATATATTTACATTCATAGAGTGACTCTGCAAACATAAAGTGAGAGATTAGAACTGTAATTATCAAAGTTTATTTGCAAGTGTAATGCAAATTAAAGTTTATGGAGTGGGATTCTGGAAGTTTAGAGAAAATTCTCAACACTTCTTTAGCTAAAATAGTAGGTGCTCTGGAAGTTATCATAAATTTGGTCTCAAACTATGCTAAAATGATTCAAACTCAAGCACAGGTCCATTTCATCCTTCTAAATCAGAAAATGGAAATTGGACTTGAAGATGGAGCGATTGCAATTCATAAACAAAACGTTGAGTTTTCGTCTGCATAATTTGTCTCACGCAGAGAATGTCAATGCTGAGGAGGATGCTAATGAAAGAGATGATGATATCATGGCCATTGACCAAGGTTCCTCCCCTTCTCAACTTGAGCTAGTTCACATTGATTTTTTTTTTTGTAAGCTTGGCAGGACTACATCTTGATCATGTCCAATATATCACCCCGATGGGGGCAGGGAATTGAACCGATGACTTCAGGTCAAGGACTACCTTAACAGAACATCCGATCACCGTCTATCCAAGACCTTGTGGACCATTCCACAATTATTTTTATATCGAGGATATGTAGTGATTTAGATATCTATTATTTTTATTTATTCATTTTTTTGGTATTTTTTTGTTGATAAAGCAAATCAATTTACAATACTATCCTCCTTTGAGTTTTTGAACATTAGAAAGAGAAATTGTGGCTGAATTCGAAAATAAAAAAATTATTTTCATGCATGATATTTATTTATATTTCTCTATTTAATTTGTTTCCTATACCCTATGTCAAATTAAATCATTATTGATTTAGATATTGTTTTGCTCTTAGTAACTTAATTTCAAAATATTTTTGCAAATTAATTTGCACAATTGTCTCGCTTCCTTTTTTACTAATGTAAACATTTATTCGAAAAATTGATTCCCTATATTCAGCACACTCAAATATATGCAGAATGAAACATAATAATAATAAAAATTTAACATTATATTCCCGATGTACCCCATCCTATGCATAGTAAAAGCTCCACACAACGAAACATAATAGTTTTCTTCATTCCCAATATAAAATCTCAACACAATAAAAGCTTCATACAATAAATATAATAATTTCAATTATTATGTTCTCACGCACATACCCCTTCCTTCACAAATATTCAATTCTAACACAGTATCAAAGCATCCACAAAACTGCCCATTCTCCATAGCTCTAAAATAAGAGCTCTACACAACCTCCCTCCTCTATATACTAGGTTCTTCACATAGTAAAAGCTCTAAGAAAGGAAATATTTTAACAGTAAGTTCCCTATGCACCCTATCCTACACAAGCAAAACTTATAGCGTTATCCCTATGCAGTATCGTTTGAATTAGAGACCCAAATTAGTTCTCAACCTAATTTAGATCTTGTCTAGCATTTCGAGAATGCACTAGAGTTAAGCGTCAATCAATTTTATTTTAGATTTAATTATTTAGTCTTAGGCATTAACTATTAAAATACTTTTTTTTTAAATTTAGTTATTTGATTTTATTTTATATTTTGCATAATCTTAGCATACAGATATTATTATATTTATGTGTCGAGATAAATTTGAACAATGACCAATGACACTTTTGATGTAACCCCTATGGAATAATTTGAATATAACAAAACTAATTTCCATGCATGACATTTATATTTATTTCTCTATCTAATTCATTTCCTATTGCCTACATCAAAGTAAATTGTTGCTCATTTAGTTGTTTTTTTTCTCTTCTTAACTTAATTTCAAAATATTTTTGCAACCTAATTTTCACTTTTTCTATTTTCCTTTCAAAACTCCACTCAATGGAACATAATAAAAATAATAACAATTTAAAACTATGAATTTAACATTAATTTCCACATGCATACCATGTTATCCTGAAAGCACATTGTCATGCGCACAGTGAAAGGTCCACACATTGAAACATAAAAATTTTCCCTGTTCCCAATATAAAATCTCAGCACAGTAACAATGTGACACAATGAAACATAATAATTTTAACTATCATGTTCTCCCTTACATACCATTTCCTCCAAACCAATACTCAGACCAATAACATATTGTTTGAGCATCCTGAAATCCCCGATTCTCCACAGCTCTAAAATCAAATCTCTATGCCACCACTCTTCCACACATACTTGGTTCTCCACACACTAAAAGCTCTAGAAAATGAAACCTTTTAACATTAAGTTCCCTATGCATTCCCACTTCACTGCAAAAGAAAAACTTGTAACATTATCCCTATGCACCACCATTCATATTCGTAACCTGAGTTAGTTATCAATATATTTTAATATCTTCTTTAGCATATCAAGTTTGTGCTAACATTAGCATCAAGCTATTCTATTTTTTAGCTAACTTAATGGTTAAGGTATTTTTATTTAAACTTAGTTATTTTATTGGATTTTATATTTTGTAAATTATTAACATATAGATTTACTGGTAACAATAGCACTAGTCATTAAAAATTACTAAAATCGCTCTACATCGCAGCCTTGGGTCCATCGTAAGGGTTTGAGTGCATTCGCATCCGAGCTAGCCACCATGAGTGCACCAAGGGGTGGGGAGCCTCCTCCCACCCCTTAGATCACTGCAGAAGAATCCTTCATCATGATTATCGTGTCGAGAGGGGAGAAACCTTCAGCCCCTTCAGTCCCGAAATTCATCAAAATGTTGGACAAAATTCTAGAAATCACCTTACCGGAAGAACAGCCTGTAAAAATCGCCCTTGCTCTAGCTGAAAGAGGTATGGTAGGATAGTTTATGGGGCTTTGGCCATTAGAAAAAACAATCGACGATTGGATTCAGCGTAGTTGGAGACCTCAACTCAAGAACAATGTGACCTATTATGCCGTTGGAAGAGGATCCTTCATTTTTGAGTTCATTAGCAAGGAAGATCATGATCTTGTCTTCAAGAGAGACTCGTACTTTATGTGGACCCAGGGATTGTATCTCAACAAGTGGACACCCGACTTTGATCCCACAGTTGATGTACCTAAAGAGGTACTAGTTTGGGTCTGGCTTCCCAACCTCCAGGTTCATTACTGGAACTTCCACTCTCTGCGGAAGATCGGAAATGGACTACGTTGTTTTATTGACAAAGTGGAAAAAAAGGGACAATACACCTACGTAATAATATGTGTAGAAGCAGATCTGGAATTTGGCCTCCCAGAAGCTGTCAAATTCACCGTAGGTGGATGGCATCGCTGTTAAAAACTAGACTATGAGCAGGTCTTGTTCAAATGCAAAAACTGCCATAAACATGGCCACTTCCAAAGAAATTTCCCAAAGGCCCAATCAATGGAAAAAGAGGACAGATAAGGCTTGTTAGTATGAATCCTTTGTCGAAGTGCATGAAAAAGGACCACTTTAGCTATGCATAACTAATAGCCCTAACAACAAAAGTGGCTGCCAATATCTTCAGATCTGCGGTTAGTTGATCAAGAAAAGAGCTGCAAAAAACCAGATCTATGCATGGAAAGACATTAAGCAGTAAAAATAAGGGTTTGCTCCATATACCAATAGACAAGACAAGAACAATTTTTGTATTAATTAGGCACCTGGGAGGAAAACAAGAAGGCGTATCCAATTATCCTCAGTGGGATGGGTTCTTGGAAGTCCTCAGCACTTCAGATCTAAGATTTCTCTCTCTTGTTGGTGTAGAAAACCCAATGCAAAGAATAGAGCTCAATGGGAGCTCACACAACAAATGATGAAAAAAAGTGACCAAGTGTATAGATCCAGAGTGATCTAATAGGCAACAAAAGGTGAAGAATGGTAGGAAAAACCCTCCTATTTATAACAAAATATTGGGTCATTCTAGATCTTGGTGCATGATTAAAATAATGTTAACCAAATCTAGATCCACCTTTTATGGAATATTTTATTATATTTGTTTGAGGGAAAAAGTATTTGACTTGGGTCAAATCCCTTTATTTGTTAATAATAAATAAATAAATGATTTATTTATCTTTTTAAGGAAGTGGTTGAAGGATAATTAAATAAATAATGATTTATTTAATTATTTTTTGGTGATTTGGTCATATTTAACAAGGAATATTATCTAAATAAGATTTAAATAATTATTCCTAGAAAATAATAAGATAAATAAAGGTTTATCTAATTAATTTATTTGTTTTTGGGTTAAACATGACTGGGAATAATAATTAAATTATGGCTTAATTAATTATTCCATGAGGAAAATCAAACAAATATAGGTTTGTTTAATATTTCCTTTTGGGGTTTCCTGTTTAGACCATAAACAACCTAATAAATGTGGTTTATTAAGTTATTTAACATAGTGAAGGCAATTTTACCTAGGGTAAAATTGGTCTTACATGGTGTACTTGGGTCCATCTAATGATAATAGGTTAGATGACTGAAAAATGGTGTAACAGATTGCCCCCCAGCGTGCGAGTGTCAGGAGCAAATCATATGACTGAAGTACGTTGTAAGAACTCAATCACCAGACAACAAAAGGGAAGTCAGAGAGAAAAATGCAAGGTAGATAGTGTGCTGAAAAAATAGACCCTGAGGAGACGAGACTCGCAGGTGCAACAAGTCTCTTTTTATGAGAGGGTACCTGTGCTGAAGGCGGCGGGGGAGGCATACCTATGCCCGCCGAGACAAAGTACAAAATAATAGTGTGTCCAGTAAACAAGGGACCGAGCCATAAAGTACAACCGGCATAATCATGAGCCAGATAAAAATACAATGAGGAATCCCACATACATGCTGTGCTTGGGATAACAGCCAGGACTGATATAATAATATTTGAGTACATGAGATACAAATACAACCCAAATTCCCCCTGTAAATGGGGAAGGGCTCACAAAATCTGACTGATACATGCAAATCAAAGAGGCGCTGCAAGTGGCTAAGGCCAACATCATCAAATATCTGGAGCTGCATCGAAGGCTGCAAAGAGGAGGTCATCTGGGCATGTGGGGGGCTACCTGCAGGGCCACCCCCTCATGAGGGTTGAGACATCTCACACACACCCGGGAATCATCAACAGCTGCTGCTGTATCACTGAACCATCAAGTATACGGATCTCGGTCATTCTGAAAGGAGTTGGAGTGGAGAAACAATCAAGTCAAAGGGAAATGAGGGATCCCTTTGCCTGATCCGAGGCACCGAACAAGAGTGGAAGCTGGAACCAAGGTACACCGCCCTCTAGACCTGGCTTCTGGAATGAATGAGCTGATGTCGACAGTAGGAGGTCCGCCATAGGTGAGGTAATGAGATATCCTCAACTAAGGCACGAGAGAAAATAGTGGAGCGACGGACAGACTGATACTAATGACGATAGTGAAATGGAAAGGACTGAGTAGCGAATGGACGACTTCCCTTGTTAGAGCATAAAGGGCATGAATGACATGGCAGCGACTGTCACAATATCATAAGGGATAGGGGACAGTGGGACTGAAGGTCATAATGTGCGACACAAGAGAGAGACCAAGCAATGAAGGATGGAGGGCTATAGCGGGCTACAAAGGGACTCGGGATAGGCTCCATGAATGCGATGATGACTCAACTTGGATGCTCTAAACAAGGGCGACTCGATGGTGCTGCCACACAGTAAAGGCCCAATGGGGGACCATGAAAACATGAGTACAAGGTGGGAACTCATGACGAAAATCGACACGAACATGGACAAGTATGGAGGCGAAGTGGTGCCCCAAGTACAAGTGTCGTAAGTGAGGAAATTCGATTTAAATGGGAGGTGAAGTGACCCTTCTTGGAAAAAATGGGTCCGGGTGAAGTAGCAAATCACAAAAACGAAAAAGATGCTAGCTATCTAAAAGAAAATAAAACATCCATTTCAGAAGGGAAATGCTAAGGGTAATATTTCTTAAGATAGAGTGCATTGCGAGGATTAGGAAGGGGATTGCCTTCGAAATCCTCTAAGAGGTATGCCCCCTTACCGAGATCCTTACTGATGATGTAAGGGCCTAGCCATAATGAGTCGAACTTCCCATGACCAAGGACATCATGGGCCTGGTCATATACTAGAACAAGGTCACCTTCGTGAAAAGTGCGAGGTTGGACTTTTCGGTCATACTAAGCTTTGGTGCGTTTCTTGGCCGCTTCCATGGTCTGCAAGGCAACACGGCGGTCTTCGGAAGCACACTCTATCATGATAAGTCGGTGTTCTAGAGGTTGGGTGTCAGGGAGAAGTTCAACGGCCAGATGCAGGGTAGGAATTTCACATTCGATCGGTAAGACTGCCTCCTCTCCAAAAACGAGGTGGAAAGGAGTAAACCCGGTGGCAGTTTTAACAGAAGTTTGATAGGCCCATAAAGCAGGGAAGAGCATGAGATGCCAGTTGGTTTTGTGCTTATTCACCGTTCGTTGAAGCATAGTCTTGAGTATTTTTTTGACTGCTTCAACTTGGCCATTACCTTGGGGGTAATAGGAGGAGGAATATTGGTGCTCAAAACCTAACAGTGAGGATAGCTCATGCCATATCTCATCTTCAAAATGTCTGCCATGGTCAGAGACCAGTTGTTTCGGAACCCCGAATTGAGCGATAACGTGGTTAAAGAAAAAGAGGGTCGCGGTAACTGTCGTGTTGTTAAATGTTGGCATGGCCTCGAACCATTTTGTGAAATAGTCGACCGCCATGATGATATATCTGTGGTTACCAGCAGATGGTGGGCGACACTCCATAAAGTCGATGGCCCATTTACAGAAGGGACCAGTTGAGACGACCAGATGGAGGGGAGCTGGGGGAGCTCGTGCCTTAGGGGCAAAATTTTGGCAATTGGGACAGTGTTTGATTGCCTCAATGCAATCACTGAAGAGGGAAGGCCAAAAATACCCAGCGCGCATGACTTTCTGGGCAGTAGCAAGATCGGAGAGGTGGCCACCGCAAGCGCCGCTATGGCAAGCATTAAGGACCTGTTCAGCTTCAGCATGTGTGAGACAACGATGAAGGACAGTATCAATCCCGTGATGATAGAGGTCGTCACCGATAAGGAGGTATCGGGGGGCCTGGTGTTGGATGCGTCGGCGAGCCTCACGATCAGGGTGGAGGGAAAACTTTTGGGTTCGCAAGTAAGTAATAATATCGCTGTACCACGGGTCGTCAGAAGTAATGGAAAATAAGTGTTCATCAAGAAAATCATCATTAATGGGAGGGTCTTGCGATCCGGTAGGTAATTCAGAAATGAGCTCAGCAAGGGCTAAGCCTTTCTTACTCTTTGGTGTGACAAATTCAAGGTCGAATTCCTAAATAATAGCGACCCAACGGGCGTACTTCCTAGTGAGGATACGACAACTCAATAGGAAATCCATGGGGTTGGAATTAGTCACGAACTTGGTGGAGCGCATGAGGATATAATGATGAAGTTTTTGGACTGAGAACACGACAGCCAGTGCTAATTTTTCTTCATATGAGTAGGAGATAGGAGGCCCTACAAGGTTCTTACTGACGTAGTAAATCAGATGCTCGATACCATTGTCATCTTCCTGGATAAGGACCCCAGCGACCGAATAGGTGGAAGCGGAGATATACAGCATGAAGTCCCGATCAAAGTCGGGAGGGTGGATCAAGGGAGTGGATGTGAGAGCCTGCTTGAGGGCATCGAAAGACTCATGAGCATAGGAATCCCAAACAAATGGGATATTAGATCGAAGGAGTCTAAGGAACCCATGTGCGGTGGTGGCATAGTCAGGGACGAACCGACGAAGAAGATTAGCTTTGCCTTGGAGACTTTGGAGCTGGCGTAGGGTACGCGGAATGGGAAGTTCAAGAATGGCTTGAACTTTCAAAGGGTCAAGAGTGATACCATCCTTAGACACTATGAAGCCTAAGAGACGGCCGGAGGGAATGCAAAAAACGCATTTCAACGGGTTAAGGCGGATATTATACTTGCAACATCGGAGAAAAATGGTACGCAGATCCTGGAGGTGTTGCGCCCGATGCTTAGAACGCGCAGTGAGGTCGTCTAAATAAGCAAGGACAATATGAGCTAAGTCATTGAAACAATAATACATGGCCCGTTGAAAAGTGGTGCCGGAATTTTTAAGGCCAAAAGGCATGACCCGGTAAGAAAAAGTTCCCCACGGACTAATGAACGTGGTTTTTAGTTGATCAGCAGGATGAATAACAATTTGGTTGTATCCGGAGAAACCATCCATAAAGGATAGGACCTCATCCCCTGCACACTCATCAATGATTTGGTCAATGAACGATGTGGGGAAGTTGTCTTTGGGACAAGCTTTGTTCAAGTCACGAAAGTCCGTGCAGACACGGATGGTGCCTTTTTTCTTGAGAACGGGAACTGGGTTGGATACCCAAGTGGCGTATTCAATGGGGTAAATGAAACCAGCCTGCTTGAGCTTATCGATTTCGGCTTTGATAGCGTCACGTCTGGAAGGATGAATGCGTCTCAAATTTTGACCGACCGGTTTGGCATCAGGCCATGTGTCGATATGGTGTTCGACGATGGCGGGATCGAGTCCGGGCATTTCAGAATAGGACCAGGCAAAAATATCACGAAATTCTTTAAAAAGTTTGGTGTAAGCTTCAATTTCTTCTGGGGTGTAGTGGGCGCCCAAGGTGACATATTATTCGATTCCTGGTGTGACTGAAATGTCAATTTTGATGGTAGGAGAGATATTGGCCATGTTTCCTTCTTCGAAAGCATCAGGTGCAGGGATGGGATTTTTGAACCAATCGACTGCATGGGGAATGAAGTCTTTGGTTTCCACAGCATATTGGTCATGGGACTGCTGTGGGAGGAAATATGTGTGATGGTGCATATCATCCCACAGAAATTCAGGGTTGGTCATGGCTTCCATAATGTCTTCATCGGACTGGAAGATGGGGAGACTGGAGGAAGAAGGGTGACCCGATGAGCTAGTGATGTGTGACGGGTCATCTTGAGGAGAAGGGCTCAGATGTGCAATGTCAACTGATCCAAGGTCGAATGAGGGGGAACCGAGAGTGTCTGCAGGTCGAAGGTTAGGTGAACTATCCCGCAAGGATGATGATAGGTATAAAATGGTGGTCAAAGGGTCCGTTGGTTTGATAGTGGGAGGAGGAATGTGAATGGGAGTAGGAATATCCTCTGGTCCTATCGAAGTAGAACTCGGAGAAAAGTGAGAAGGTATCTTGTCATGCATAGCCTTGAATTGGCGGTACATGTCCAAGGAGGAACGATACTCATCAAGGCGGGGACAGAGGTGGGTGTAATGGCCGTGGAAATCGCACAAGGAACAAGGGTGATTTGTGCGCAAGGTTTTGAGTTTCGGGATAGAGTCCAGGATAGTGATGTAGAATTCAGGGATGTCAGATTCGGGGAATGTCTCGTTGACCAGGATCTTGAGGTGCGGAAATTCAGGACACATATGGGTGGCGTGACCGACAATATCACACAAAGCGCACTGGATAGTGGGCTTTGGCGGTCGCGGAGGGGTAGGGGTTGTCGGGGCGGCTTGGTCCTGATTAGTTGCCCCCTTACGAGCTTTTCCTTTCTTTCCCGTGGTTGGCACCACAAGGGCAGGGTCCTGGGGAGGTGCGGGGAGCCCGGAGGAAGCGAGGGGGATCGGTTGAACCAGTGTCAAAGCAAGGTAGGGTTTGGGGTGACCGGGTGGGGTAGTAGCTGGAGGGTCAATGTACCAGACGGGTATGCCCAGGGTCAGGTTTGGGAGAGAGAGGGTGGCCATAACCGGTACCGTGTACACTCCTGGTGGGGGAGCTAGGAACGGTATCTGACCAGAGGGGTAATGGCCAGGTGGGATAGCTCCTAAATGGCTAAGGCCTGGAGGAACCGTGCCAAGAGGATAAAGGGGCTCATGACTACCAACTGCAGGTGAAGGGCTAGGAGCAGGTTGCGGAGGGCAAGGTTGCTGACTAGCCGAAGCAGGTTGCTTGAGAGCAGCCCGAGACGATTGCATCATGCAAACATTCAATGAGTTGGGGTCAGAGATAGGAGGAGGAAGACTAGGGAAGGTTCCGAGCAAAGAGGAGTCTTTGTAGACGCCAGGTGAGACACTGGTCAAGGAATCGACGGTTTTCTTGTTGGCTACCGAGGAGATGGTCGTCTCAGGTGAGGTCTGAGATTGTGGCTCATGATATGTCAACTAGTCAATGGTGACTATCTTTCCATTATGAGGGAAAGACATCTTGCAGAAAACCGCGGATGGGAAAGCAGACATAGCATCGCCCCAACAGAATGTTGTAGTCTAGCGGGGCGTCGATGACTTCAACGTCAATGCAAACAGTCTTACCGGCAAGGGTGGTAGGACAATTATGGAAGAGACCAATGGGTTGGGAGGCATGGCCGTCCCACGCTCGAAGGGTGATCATGGAAAGGGCCAGCTTAGGGGATCCGAGTTGCTTCCAAACCGAAGCGGACATCACACAGTTGGATGCCCCCTCATCAATTATACACCGAGAAACGTTGGCGTTCCGTATTTTGACTGGGATTTGGAAGGCGACGAAGGTAGGAAGAGGAGGGTGCTTTGATTGATGGGCGTCGAAAACAATCATTTGGTCATCAGCAGGATCTACATCGCCCATGGCAGATAGTAGAGCCTTCTTTTGGGAAGGGCATGACTGGAGGAGTTCCAGTGTGGAAATGGCAGCAGGAGATTGCGCCAAATCGTCTACTATGCTATACGAATGAGCAGCTCGACCGGAAGCAGTGTTTCAATGTAATGGTCCCTTGGGAATCGTGGTATGAACCTTAACTTTTGGTTGAGGGATATGTAAGGGGCCACTGGATGTCGAAAGAGGCTCTGTAGAACCTGAAGAAGGAGGCTCGGGGGCAGACTGAGCAGGAGGGTTGGGGTACTGGCGAGACCGAGTTTGAAGGTGAAGGTTGACGGTTGGGGATGGATCAAAGTTCATCATGAGGATCTGATAATCGGAGGAACCAGAAAGGGAAGGTGGAGTGGAGACCCGCCCGTCAGGTGGTTGGGTAGCCACGAATCCTTGCTGAGGGAAAGGATCAGTAAACACAGCTGGTTGAGTAGTGGCCACATTAGGGGGAGCATGAGGGGAGGCATGTTGTCCTCGCAATGTGGCTTGACACTCCCACATTTGCCGCATCTGTGGTAAAAGGGGACAATCGTGGGTGTAATGACCGTAAACACCGCAACACGAACAAGGCTTGTTGGTATGAAGAGGCCTGTCCGGCTTGGGCTGAGTGCCCTGTTGCTGGTTAGCAGTGTTAGGGTCAAAACCTTGAGGATTGGGTCCACGAGCACCAGGGGCAGATTTATTTGGATTGCCTCTCCGCCTTCTTTGAGAAGAAGGGGGATTAGTCGCACCCCCGTCAGGCAACACAGCCTTTGCCCTGGGATGTATCGTAGGTGTTGTCAGCTGGGCTTAGAGGTGAGGTGGAAGCACATGGTGGTTAGGAGGAGCCAGCACACCTGTGCCATGATATGGTAATGGTTAGGTTGGGCAACATTGAGGTAAGAAGGAGGTTGGGCAAAAGGAGGAGGCATGCCGTATCCTGGATACATGCTACCGGGAAGGGGAAGAGTGCTAGAGGTGCTGGCCCCTCCCTGAGGGAGACCATAGCCCATAGGAGGTTGAGCATACGGATGAGAAAGGGCTCCAACGATACCGTCGGCGGAATGAGATGCCCCCGGGGCGTTAGCGCCACCGGGCCTGGGGAGGTCAGGAAGGACGGTATAAACATAACCAAACTGAGCGTAGATCAGGTCATATTTCAAGGCTATTTGGGAGGGGCGGCTTGCAGCTTGAGGGAAATGAGTTTAAGAAGTATTTGCCATCAGGGGAGCCAAGAGGAGAGCGGAACTACCCATATAAACTAACTTTCAAGGGGAGCCTGACATAGCCAAGGCCTTCGTCGCCATTCCTGAACATGGGTAGAAAGGCGGGTTGAAGATGTTTGCTTGAAGGAAGTCAAGAGCTCCGTACCGGTATCGTATCGGAGAGGGAGCTGGAAGTAAGATAAAAAGGCTTGGGAAATGGTCGCAAAGGTGGTATGGGAAGAGGTGGCTTGGTCGACATACCATTTAGAAGCTTCACCGGTAAGCGTGCGTTGGAACAAACGAAGACGGATGGAGTCATCGGTAATGGAATTGGAGGAACACCACATGTGGAAAGATCGGACATGATTGGTTGGATGTTCTCCAGCAAGGCCTTCGAACTTAGGGATGTTGGAGGGGAGCTTGTTTGGCATAGCAGGCCAACCAACATCGTGGCGGATGGGGTCATTGATCAACTGATTGAAATCGGGGAGGCTGAGGCCTGCAATCTAAGGGAGCAAAGGTGCAGCCGAGGTAGTTCCTGTGGTAGTTCCGCTAGTAGTAGTTGCGGCATTAGGGACAGGCACCGCTAGCATTGGGCTACTGGACCGGAGACATAGTGAAGGTGACGAGGGGACAGGGGGAGATCTAGGAGGAGAAGAGGGCAATGAATCAAAGAGGAGTCGGAGTGCGGACTCGGAGGAGGAGGCACGGCTCGACGACCGTGGGACGGAGCAGGTCGATCGACCGGAGACTGAGGGTGAAGGCCAAGGAGGCTCCGGGAAAGGTGCCTTGGGGGCGCAATGATGACAGGAAGAAGGAAACCGACAAGGGCAGAAAGGGACAGAATCAAGCAATGTCAAGGGCAGATAAGGTGCAGTGACAATTGATTTTAGAGTCTTTGCCAGGCGGTGTTAACTAGGCGCTTCTTCACTTAGGGTCAGTGTGTGGTGTGCGTTAATTTTAATTTTTAAAACCCTTTTCGTTTTGAGAGCAAGAAAAAAGTGTGCTGCGTAACTGAAAATAAATCTGCAGAGAACAGTATATAATGCTGAAATAACAGAAAATTAACAGCTACTATTGCATCTATCTAACCCAAGAAGGCGGGTCCCTCAAAACTAGTCTTAAAAAAGGGGAAAAAATCTAGTCAAAACACACTGAAAAGAGGCCAATAGATCTAAGGTCGGGAGGGACAGGGATCTAAAGGATAAAGCTGCTGAAAAGAGGTGCAGATCACAGCCAAGAGACAGAGGCAAGGTGGCTGGAAAAAGGGAGGAAATCAGCAAAAAACGGAAAGGACAGGGAGGAGGTCCTAAAAAGTGGTCCAAAGAAAACGACAAGAGGTGATTTGAAAGGAAGAAAGGCTGATTTAAATGGATCTGAGGAGGAGGTATCAGATCTAAAAAAGGGAAGGTTGAAACTCTGAAAAACAGATGGCTGAAACAGCTAAAAACTCTTCCAAAAAAAGTGGAGGGTGCTGAAGCCCAAGGGGGCTATGTTCCCACTTAGATGAGCTAAAACAAATCAGAACCGGGTCAAAGCGGGCTGAAACAGAGGCTGGAAAACCCTGACAGAAGCTTCAGCAGAACCCAGAAAAATTGCAGAAAAATAGCTGAAAAAAGGGCAGGTCGCAGTTTCTGACCTGTTTTCAGTGCAGGTCACAGAAAAGAGGCTGAAAAGTGCGACCTGGAGGTCCAGGTCGTAGTTTTTGGGCCAAAAATTGCGACCTCCCGTTCCGGTTGTCTCGGCAGCAGATTTTCGGAAAAGTTGTCGTCTCAGTTGCGGCTGATGTCTGTCACCTACGCAATAGGGCCAGAAACACACGGAAGTTAAAAATTTTAATGTTTTAGGGTTTTATGTGAGAAAAAAAACATAAAAATAGGAAAAATAAATAGCTGAAAAGAAACCCTAGGGTCTGAAGTAGCTGGATATGCAGGAATATGAAAAACGACAGCAGTCGTAATTTAAAACCCGTGTGGAGTTGCCATTTGTTAGTATGAATCCTTTGTTGAAGTGTACGAAAAAGGACCACTTTAGCTACGCATAACTAATAGCCCTAACAACAAAAGTGGCTGCCAATATCTTCAGATCTGTGGTTAGTTGAACATTAAAGAGCTGCAAAAACCAGATCTATGCATGGAAAGACATTAAGCAGAAAAAACAAGGGTTTGCTCCATATACCAATAGACAAGACAAGAACAATTTTTGAAAGAATTTTTATATTAATTGGGCACCTGGGAGGAAAACAAGAAGGCGTATCCAATTCTCCTCGGTGGGATGGGTTCTTGGAAGTCCTCAGCACTTCAGATCTAAGATTTCTCTCTCTTGTTGGTGTAGAAAACCCAATGCAAAGAATAGAGCTCAATGGGAGCTCACAAAGCAAATGATGGAAAAATGTGACCAAGTGTATAGATCCAGAGTGATCTAATAGGCAACAAAAGGTGAAGAATGGTAGGAAAAACCCTCCTATTTATAACAAAATATTGGGTCATTCTAGATCTTAGTGCATGATTAAAATAATGTTAACCAAATCTAGATCCACCTTTTATGGAATATTTTATTATATTTGTTGGAGGGAAAAAGTATTTGACTTGGGTCAAATCCCTTTATTTGTCAATAATAAATAAATAAATGATTTATTTATCTTTTAAAGGAAGTGGTTGAAGGATAATCAAATAAATAATGATTTATTTAATTATTTGTGGGTGATTTGGTCATATTTAACAAGGAATATTATCTAAATAAGATTTAAATAATTATTCCTAGAAAATAATAAGATAAATAAGGTTTATCTAATTAATTTCTTTGTTTCTGGGTTAAACATGACTGGGAATAATAATTAAATTATGGTTTAATTAATTATTCCATGAGGAAAATCAAACAAATATAGGTTTGTTTAATATTTCCTTTTGGGGTTTCCTGTTTAGACCATAAACAACCTAATAAATGTGGTTTATTAAGTTATTTAACATAGTGAAGGCAATTTTACTTCGAGTAAAATTGGTCTTACATGGTGTACTTGGGTCCATCTAATGATAATAGGTTAGATGACTGAAAAATGGTGTAACAAGGCTGAAAAGAGATCAAAAAGGGAAAGGCAGCCTCAAAACCAAGCGAGAAGAAAATATCAGGACCACCAGAGAACCCCCAACCCAACCCAAAATCCAAAGAAGCAACAAAGGAAGGCTCAACTTCTGGGAAAAGACTCGATACCATTGAGATCCAAGAGGTGTCATAGGATCATGCAAAGAAAGTGAAGGAAATCGGGAAAACGATAGATATGTCTCCCTTAGAGGACAATCAAAGGGAAAAAGAAGCAGAGGAAGAGCACATTAGCCTTGGATTGGATACAGGGGGGAATCCAAAGATGGAGGCACTAAATCAAGAAGCTCTCAAGTCACTCCTATCAAGACCTGCAAGGGATGGAAGTCTAAGAAAAAACAGAGAGAGGAAAAAATATACCTAGATGTGCTCTAAGGCTCCCAATAGACCCTCAAAGGAATGATAAACACCAGATCCAAATGCAAGCATGGCCAGGCTGCAAAGGGAGCCACAACCCCCCAAGCCAGTAAATAATGAAATATGTCTCCTGGAACTACAGAGATATAGGCAGCAATCTGAAAGAAGAAGCCCTGAAAGACATTGTGAGATTGTACACGCCTGAAATCCTTCTCATCGAGGAGACAAAATTTGAGGACCATGTCCTCATCCATGCAAACAAATCATTCTGGAAAAAAGGTGAAGGGAAAGTTGTTAGTGCAAGAGGCACATTAGGAGGGATAGCCACCTTCTGGGAAAACTCAAAATATGACCTGATAAATGAAGATAGCAACATACACTGGCTCTTCACCCAGCTACTCCACAAAGACTTAGGTCACCAAGTAAATTTTTTCAATTTATATGCTCTGATTTTACTTGCTAAAAAATGAATTTGTTGGGACTCCCTAAAGTCCTATCTTAGCATGGAAAACCCAGAAAATGTCATTATTGCAGGCGATCTTAATGTATCCCTTGTTGTAGAGGAGAAAAAGGGGGGCTCACCTATTAGAGACCCAACTAGAGAATGGGTTGAAGATACCATGTTAGGATGGGATCTGGAGGATATCAAGCCTTCCTGTGGAAAATTCACCTGGACCAACAAAAGGCTGGGTCTTGGTCATATTGTTGCCCGAATTGACAGATTCCTTGTCCAATATTATTTCTTGACCATCGGTTTAATGGCCTTTTCTAAAAAATTTCCCAATTACACCTCTGACCATAAACCCATCCTTTTGGAGCTTTCCCTGGATAAAAACCTTGGTTCCATTCCTTTCAGATTCAGCTCCCTGTGGATCCAGCAAGAAGGGTTCCAAGAGGTGGTCTCAACAGCCTGGAACCGAAAAATCCAAGGCTCCCCCTTCTTTTGCTGGGAAGAAAAACTGAGGGGTCTCAAAAGAGAGCTGAAATCTTGGGCTAAACCACTGAAATATCCCTCCTCCAAAAGAAAAGAGGCGCAAGATAGCCTAGAGATCCATCAAATTACCATGGAGGATTCTGAAGTAACTCAAGAGCAGTTACAAAAAGAAGTAGAACTACAAAAAGACTACCATAGAGCAGGCAGGGTGGAAGAAGAGTACTAGAGACAAAAGTCTAGAAGTCTCTGGCTGCAAGCTGGAGAGAAGAATACAAGCTACTTCCACAAGCAAGCAAAGGCCCACAAGCATTTCAAAGTAGTAAATGAAATCCACTATCAAGGAACCTTGGTTAAATATTTTGAAGGCATTAATAAAGAAACCCATTCCTTCTTCAAAGATGTTTTCTCGGGCCCAAAAGAGAATCCAATTTATGCATACTCCTATCCAATCGATCTTATTCCTCAGCTTGTCCAAGGCACATATAATATTATTATGACTTCTCCAATCAGTGTGACAGAACTTTAAAAAGTTATGTACTGCATGGATCTAGATAAGGCGCCTAGCCCTGATGGTTTCATAGCAAGGTTCTTCTCGACATGTTTTTCTACCATTAAAAATTATCTACTGAGAATGGTCAAGAAATATTAGAGTTGCACTAAGCTAGGAGGTAGAACCGATTTTCCCTTCCTTGCCCTGATTCCAAAAGAAAAAGGAGCCAACAACTTCAGCAGATTCTACCCCATCTCCTTGTGCAATATAGACTATAAGCTAGTCACTAAAATCATAGCCAATCGCCTTAAGAAAATTCTAATGGTAATCATCCCAGAGAACCAAGGAGTTTTCATTAAAGGGCGAAAGATTCTTGACAATATAGCGTTGGTGCAAGATGAAATTCATTCAAGCTGTCAACAGAAAGAAAAAGGTATGGTTATTAAGCTCAATTTAGAAAATTCCTTCGACAGGGTAAGACATGATTGTCTGTTTAGAGTTATGGAGAAACTAGGCTTTTCAAAATCTTTCATAAGTGGGTGAAAGCCTATATAGCCTCTCCCTGGATAGCTCCTATGGTCAATGGTCATTCAACATATTTCTTCCAAGCTTCGAGAGGGCCAAGACAAGGCTGCCCATTGTCTCCTCTACTCTATTCCATTCAAGATTCAGTGCTCAGTTTCCAATTGGACCACTGCCAACAAATCTGGTCTCTCTCAGGCCTCAGGATGGTTCACAATGTAAAAGACATCAACCACACCCAATTCGCTGATAACACCTTGCTACTTGGAGGAGCAACCATTATCTTAGCAAGGTTCTTCAAAAGGGAGTTGGACATTTATAAGAAGGTCTCGGGAACCAAGATCAACTATCTAAAAAGCACAATTTATGGATGGAACTACTCCATAAGGGAGATGGCAGACATAGAAAAGTTGTTAGAAATGGAAGGATCCATGTCCTGCGAGTCTTTCAAATACCTAGGGATTCCTATCTTCAAATAAATCCCCAAATTTTCTCACTGGATGCCTCTACTGGACAAGCTAAAAATAAGAATACAAGCCTGGGGAGCAACATGGCTAAACATAGCAGGAAAGGTGATTCTCCTGAAATCTGTCCTCATAAGTCTTCCCATATATCAGAACTCAATGCTCCTCGCACCTACAAATTTCATAGCAAAGTGGACGGTCTGTTGCAAATATTCCTATGGGAAGGTGGAAAAAATAATGAAAGGAGGCTTCATCTAGTAAGATGGGACAAAATAAAGAAGCCTTTCTTGGAAGGAGGCCTTCGAATTTGAGACCTTGCAGCTCAAAACCTAGCTTTGCGCTCCAAGCTTCTTTAGAATCTAGTTTATGGAAAGTCCAATTGGAGCAAGAGAGTTCTGTGGAAAAAACACTTTCAAGGGCAATGCATAAGATGTTTGGATCAGCGTCCAATAAGTCTAAAAGGATTGCCAATCTTCAAGCTCTGTCTCACAGCAATGGAGCACTTCAAATATAAGTTTTACTACATACCCGACAATGGGAAAAATATTAGAATCTAGGATGACTCTATCCTTGCGGATCCACCCCTAGGACAGAAGGAAGAATTGTAAAATATCAGAGATTGGCTTCAAAATAAAAATCTTCTAACCTTGTGGGACATATCTATTTAGACAGATGACGCAAAGAAAATTTGGGAAAACTGGAATCTGGGAGAATTAACAGAATTTCTAGATGGAGAAGCCAACACCTTGACAAAGCTGCTACAGGGAAAGCTCCCTTAAATTCTACTTCAAAGGACAAAAGAGGGTGGGGTTCTACCTTTGCCTCATATTCGGCTGCAGAAGGATATAAAAACATTAAGGAAATCCCCAACACTCCTCCGGATCCATCTCAATGGAATTTTGTTTGGTCCTCTGCTTCTATTCCCAAGATCGACTTCTTTTTTTGGACTCTTGCTCACAAAAGCATCCTCACTAGTGATAACTTAAGAAGGAGAGGGATGGAAGGACACTCCAGGTGTCCTTTGTGTGCTTCAAAAGAAGAGAATGTAGATCATCTGCTCCTAAACGGTCATTTTTCTCGTGAAGTCTAGAGGGAAGTCTTGAAGATAGGGCTGACAAATTCGATATGCCTAGAAATATCTTGGATCTACTAAAAAATTGGGCCACCAGATCTATGTTTGGCCTCACCAAGAAAGAACTCCTCAAGGCCAAATGGATGTGGCTTCCCAAATTCACTTGCTGGAAATTGTGGCTTGAGAGAAATAACAAAATCTTCAGGGAGGAGAGTTGCATTCCATATAGGATAGCAACTAAAGTCAGAACTCTCCTGGGAGAGGCCTTAGAAGGAAATCCCACCCTAAAAAATGCAAGGACTCTGGACAGCGATAAAGATCAATGGCTAAGATATATGGTCCCAAACCATCAGGTTAGAATCACTTCCCCCACAACTTCTATTTCTGACTGGGAAATTCGTTTGGAAGGGAAGGAATTCATTAAATGGAGGTCAGCTCTGGAAAGTCATTTCCTTTTCTTTGATGGGGCCTCGAAAGGAAACACAGGAGCTGGTGGTGGTGGAGGATTTCTCCTAAGCCCTGGAGGCATTTTTTGTTTTAGGCTACGCCTAGGGTCTGGGTCAAGATACCAACAATATAGCAAAGGCTCTAGCACTTTGGCAAGGTCTTAAATTAGCTCTAAGCAAGAATATCCTCTCCCTATTGGTCTTTGGGGACTCACGGTTAATAATTCAAGTAACGAAAATGAAGCGGAATCCCTCTCACCTACACCTATCTACCATTCTCAAGAAATTCAAGCTTGTCCTCTCCTTCAAAAAATAAGGTTCTTTCATATTCTTAAGAAATTAAATTCAATAGATGATCTGGAAGCCAACCACGTCACACTCCGGAGCAGGAGTTCCCTGTGAGTGAATGGAATCGAAACTTTATGCAATATTCCCTAAGGTCGGAGGTGAATGCTTGGTCATCCTGTCATCTCAGGTCTCTACGACTACATCTGCAAAAAATGAATCAAATCTCTAGCCAGATCTTCTGGCATGGACCATTAAGGACAAGCAGCTGAAACAGCTCTCTGATTCTCCATCAAGAAAGAGAGCATCATGACTTATTAGTCCCTCGAATTAGAGCCTCCAAAAATCCTCTGACAAAGCATCAGCTCAAGGATCTTATTTATACAACGACCCCCTCGTCAAAGTAGTAAGGAATTTTCAAGGCCTCAATTCACAAGGAACTAGCTGGATCTCTAAAAATAATGGGAATGTCAATCAAATATGGCCTCCTTCGCCTCAAGCTCTACTCCAGGTCCTTCAGTGGAGGATCACCTTGCAGATCTCCAGTAGGAGATGGACAAGCTTAAAAAGCAAGTTCGTGAGCAAGCCAGTTTCTTGCAGTCTATCAACTGCTCTGGAGAGAAGAGCTGGGACCTGCTCAATCAAGATCTCCATAAACTCCAAGAGGAATTTACTAATGCCAAGGAAGCACGCGAAGAATTCATGGAGGACTCGTTTGTGCAATTCAAAGACGTTGCAAACACTCAAGGGAATTTTGGGAATCATCTCTTCAACCTGGAAAACAAAGTCAAGATGCTGCAAGCAAATAAAGAGAATAAATAAGAGGCAATTAGCCCCCTCTCAACTCATCTCATTTATGGTTCTAGCTTCTCTCCTAGTAACAATTGCTATTTTTAGTTTCTCAGAAAGCTTCTTAGTGAAATTGACAAATGTTCTTTGGAATCCTGATCTCCTCATTATCTGTCAATATGCTAGTAATTGTTGTAAGAATGAGATGAATCTCTATTGTGTAAAAGCACTCGACACCTTATTTGTCGATCTATAAATCAAAACTTATCCGTTGTTGTTAAAAAAAAAACATATAGATTTTATTAGTTTTTTTTTAAATTTATTTATTTATTTTATTGAGATACATTTTATAATTGACCAATAACACTTTTGATGTAACCTCTATGGGAGGTGCCAGATGCTAGGATTCTTTCTTTTAGTAGATGCATCCTCCAACAGACTTTCTACTGCACATAAGTTTGAATAATTGATATACAATAACCACTATTATAATATCATAGAGAAAATATTTGATCCATCTTCATATTTGACTGCAGTTAATGGAAATAATCCATAATCGGAAGGTATAAATTTTATAGCACATGTATGTATATAGCGAACATAAATGATAAGAAAAAAGCCACGAAAACAAAGGAGAGAATAATTGATGCTTCTTTGCTAGATGCTCATGGTGAATCTTATGCTTTGTTCTAGCTCTTTCTTACCTTATCACCTTTGCTTCCGCTGGTAACATCTGAATGAATACTAGAGCCCTATTGTTAGAGAAGAACGAATAAATCAATCCCCTTCAGTTATGCCCCATTGTCTACATAAAAGACGCTTCCTCCACTCAGTGACTTGGACATTAGTTTAACCCCCTACTTTTTATATTATAGGGCTATTAATAAGTTGGAGGCAGTATATACCAATAGCTGAATTTTATTTCCTTAGATTTAAAAAATACAAATAATTTTATTCCCTTATATTTAAGGAAATACAAAAAATTATATTCCCTTATATCATTCTGAAATATCAATAAAGAGAGAAGATTTTTATTGTTCCACATCTTAAGTACTGTTACTCTGAGTGTTTAGACATTGTCCATTGAGGTAGTATTGTCTCCTTTAGTGATCACCAAAAGTTCGCCAGAGGTTCGCCAAAGCTCGAAGGGACGCAGAAAGGCCATAAAAAGGCGAAGGGAAGCCGCAGAAAATGTCGTGTTGAGTGTGAAAGAGCAAGTAGGTTTATGTATGGGTTCACATAGGGTACTCTAAAGGATCAAGACAAGAAGAAACTTAGTGAGGCCAACTAGCATGTTGAGCTGTTTGCAGTGCAAGCCTATGACAGAGGCCCCTGCAGTAAAATTGGTATCAGAGCCAGTGGTCTAGTTGTTAACTAGCGTAAAAAATTCTAGTTCAGGAAAAAAAAGGTCAGTACTTATTACATATTCTATTTATTTTCTGAAGTAAAAATGGACTCATTCAGAAAATTTGTGTCTTTCCGAGAGTTGGAAGAGAAAGATAAAGCTAAGCAAGACCCGCTCAGAGACATGTTTGCTTGTTCTAGTAGTCATGTTTTAAATCAGTCAGAACATTTATATGAAGAAGCAGAACCTTTTGCTAAATGGGTTCTTCCAAAGATAAATTATTCTGAAGTCTACGCTGATCTTGGTGTATGGCATCTGAAAGCTGCCACTAGAATATCCATAAAAGAGTCCATCAGTTCTATCCAAGAGAACTTCGACTGTGTACAGTCTATACCTCTCTTAGATCCTAAAAAGTTGCAAGAAGAAGCCAGTAAATTAGGAACAAATTTTTTACATTTGGGGTGTATTCGAGTAGGAATCCATGCCATAACTCACCAGGGCCTTAATACCTATGTGTTAGCCACAGTCTGTGACTTAACCCATAACAAATATACATATTCCTTGATAGACGGGATTTTTGCTCCGTTTTCCAATGAACCAGTCTGGTTTGATTGCTACCCTAACTTCCGAGTCTATGTCTATGATGAGACATTATCAGACATCTTACAGTTGCAGATCCACACAACTAGATTTGACATGAAAGGGAAGAGAAATAATATTGCCATCCAAACCCAGGGTTGTTTCCGTCATACCAGCACATTATATCCTGCAGTCTTACATGCCCCCAGCAAAGAAAGTAAAACCAGTGTCGTAGTAATGACAGACCCAAAAAACTAAAAGATTGAACATCATGCTATAAAGTGGGAGACGTTGTCATTCCCTGAACACTGGACTGTTCCTAATACAAAGCCCATCTCTGCACATAACATTACTTCGGCCGATATCACAAAAAACCAGTCTATGACAGTTTTGTCTTATCCCCGTAGATCTACCATTGATCAGAGAAGAATCGAAGAGATGTGTAGAAAATCACCTTTTTATATTCCTCTAGATTGTACAGATACTGCCTGTTCATCTATTATTTCTTCTTGTAAACATGTTGCCTTATTTGAGTTTTCCCAATTAGTAAATTTTCAGCCTCTCCAAGTTGATTGTCCTCAGTGCCATAATTCTGTTAATCTAAGAAACCTTGCTAAAATGGTCATCCATCAGAATCACAATACCAGGACTGGTGAAGCTCCTCCATCTACATCTGTTACTCCCTGTCCCAATCCAAAGTGTTCTGATATTCCATTCCCGCATGAAGACGAGCATGTCCTCATGATGCATCTAGTACCTACTCTTGAAAATGAGGATCCTAAATTAACAGAAATATATTCAAATCTGAGAGCCCCTGGCACTCCAAGATATGGTCTTGGATATCTAGAACAAAAAGACAAATTGATCCTTGAATGCAGATTTAAGGATATGCCAGCTGACATCAAGAAACCATCTATAATGGAAATACAAAAGTTCTATACTTTAATGGATGGTTGTGAAAAACATAGGATCCCTGCTCCATGGATGAAGCAGATGTTAAATTGGGATCTCTATACACATCCAAAAGCAAATGCTTTTGCATCTTCTAATTCTACAGAGGAAAAAAGGAAATTAGCCATCCAATGGAAAGAGCATATGGAGAAAAAGAATATGTGGATTTCTTTTTACTCCTGTCAAAAGGCTAAAGAATCAGAGGTAACATTGATGACTGATTCTGCATCCTCTTCTAGTCATTCATGGTCAGTTGTTGATGGTAGCAAGATTGAAACTTCTACCAGTTTCCCTCCTTTCAAAGGAATTGTCCTAGGAGAAGGACAAACCTCTGCAAAAGCCCAGCCTTTAGTTTTGAAGGATGAATCTATTGTAGGAGTTGAAAGAAGAATCAAGCAAACCAGTGAACAAGTCAATTGGACTAATACTACAATAACTGGTTTGGAAAAGAATGTTGAAAAGGCTGCTACTATAAAGGATCAGATTGACAAAATTCAAGTGTCAATCAATGATGTAAATAATGCTCTAAATTTTGTACAGTATAATTCTAGTATGTCTAAAGATTATTCTTTGCAATCTCTGAAAAAGATTGATGAAGTAGAGACCTGTGTCATAGAAAATTTTGTCTCTACACGGCAATTGATTTCTAACTTGTCTGAGAAATTTGAGAAGGTTAACCAAAAGAAATCAGACAAGCCTGTCCCATCCTCTTTTCTCCACAAAGGAAAAACTGTGCCTGTTCATAAAACTGTTGATCAATTTGCCAGTCTTTTCCCGAAAGAATCTGCTCCAGAGTCTCCTAAATACAAAGTTACTATTGCCTCTTTGTATGAAGAACCCAAGTCTGAAAGCCATGTCCTTCCAGTATATGAACCCCTGGAAGCCCAGTATACCAGGTATTCCCCTCCTGATCTTAATGGCCTTGGAAAAATCACTCCAAGAGAAACATTCTTTGACCAAAGTCACAAAGAATGGAATATAGACAATCTGACGTCAGCGCAAATTAGATAGACCCTGGATCGCATGATCACAGAATATAAGCTGATGTGTATTGAGGGAAAAACAGAGGTTGAAGCTTGTAAAACTCTGATGTCATGCTTCATTGGAACTCTAGCCAGTGGGAACTAGAGTCCTCTCCAGCCTTAATAAAGAAGATGGAAGAAGAAGTGCTTAAAGATGAAAATGGAGACATTGAATTCCATCCATATGGTAGACCCATTAATAATATGATCGGTGCTCTTACTGCATTGATCCAGCAAAATTTCTGTGGAGATGATCTAACCATTTCAGATCAAAATGAGTTGATCTTAATGAATCTGAAATGCAGAAATATAAACTAGTATGAAGATTTCCATCGGGACTAGATACAAAGAATCTTCCTGGTTAAGGACCCTAAAAATATACTATGGAAGCAGGTTTACCTTGCAGTTTTGCCTTCAAATCTTGTTGATATTTTGAAGTTGCAGGAAGCTTTCCAGTTGCCTCTGGAGACATATTTGTGGGGTCAAATGTATAGTATTATTACTAAAGTTTTGATTACTCTTTGTACCAGTTCGAAGATAAATAAGTCAATTGATAAGTTAAATAGACTTCCTGGTACAAAATCTTTCTGCAATAAGTATGGCATCACCATCGATGATCCCTTGGTGAAGAAACGAAAATCTAAAAAGAAGGCTAAGAAGACTTAAAAAGATAAGGCAGCCTTATACCTATCATATGAGCACCAAGAAGATTTTTGAGCTTAAATCTTCTAATCCAAGAAGAAAGCCATACAAAAAGGCTTCCAGAAAGGGATATTATAAGTATATCCCAAAGACTCGCTATTATGAGCCACATGATATCCATCCTAAAGAGTGCAAGTTAGAAAGGATGAAAGGAGTCACTTGCTGGCTCTGTGGAAAAGCAGGACATACTTCTAACCTGTGTCCTAAGGCCAAAGAATCCCGAAAAAATTTGGGTCATAAAACACAACAGAAATATAAAGGCCAAACATCCACAAAATTAGAACCCCAGTGTGACAAATGCGGTTCTGTCTTTCACAAAACAGAAGACTGTAAGAAATTGTTCATGCAACAGGCTCAAGAGCAGTCCTCTTTTGTTTCTGATACTGAATATTCTTCTTATTTATCTTATATTGAAGAAGTAAATACTTACTGTCAATGCAGTGATTCTGAAAATTGTAAATGTGCTTGTTCTTCTTCAGAATCAGGGTTTTCCTCTAACAATAATTTTGAAGAAGAATTTTCAAGAAATTTAAAAGTTCTCATGGCTCAAACATATGAAGATGAGATGAAAGTGTTTTCTCAGATTCGAGCCATGGAAGATGGTGATTTAAAGACTAGACTGCTTGACGCCTTTATGCAGTCTTCCAACTCTTCCTCCAACACCCGTTCTAGTAAGAAGTCATTGTTTGTTGATGCTTCTTACGAAAAGAATACTCGCAGTTATCTCCAACAACAACAGGATAGCAAAGTTCATGCACTCACTTTGGGGGAGGTGAGTAAGGAGATACACTGCATGAAATCGGAAATTTCTTCCCTAAAACAAAGACTTGCAGACCTTGAACAAGGTAAACAAGTCGCAGCCTCTCTTGTTCTTTTAGGCAGAAAGGTAAATTACACTCTGCATTCTGCTCCTAAAAATGTTGATGAAGAAGTTGAGATAGCAGAAGGAGTTTCTGATCCTCATGTTGGATTTAGGGAAATGCAGCTTCTTGCCATTCAATATCAACAACATCATATTAAAATCAAAGTATGTATTAAGGGCAAGATGTTTAATTTAGTTGCATTACTTGATTCTGGATCAGATGTAAATATGTTTTCTAAAAATGTTGTACCATCTCAGTATTGGCTTACTACTACCCGCAAGCTTACAGGGTTAGGTAAAATAACCCTTGAATATGAAGTTCCTAAGGCTGCAGTTTGTTTTGATTCACATTGTATCGAATTGAAGTTTGTAGTAGGAGATATACCAATTGACTGTATTCTTGGAAATATGTTTTTAGCTGCAGTTGAGCCTCATGGTTCAATGAGATTTCTAAACAAGAAGACGGGATACTTCATCACAGTGCCTACATCAGACAAAAAGGGTAAGAGGATAAATCTGCCATATATCTCTAATCCCCGTGTTTCTACAATGGTGCAGGCCATGCAAGAAAAATTGCAAAAAGCAGAAAACAGTTTGACAGCACTCAAGGAGCATAAAAGCATTCTCAATATTGAACAACAGTTGAGTTCTCTAGCAGTTTAGACAAATTTCTGAACTACAAAAACAGTTTGAAGACCAGTGCTGTTGTGAAGAACCAAATGCATTCTGGCATAGAAAGCAGCACTGTGTAGAGCTACCCTATAAAGAAGGATATCAGAGTAATCCATGCAAATCTAGAGCCATACCCATGAACAAATAATATATAAGGCTCTGTGAAAAGGAAATTAATCAGCTTCTTGACAGAAAGCTGATACGAGAGTCTAGCAGCCCTTGGAACTGCTACGGCTTCTATGTAAACAAAAGAAGTGAACAGATAAGAGGAATGAAAATATTGGTAATCAATTATAAACCTCTTAACTCTGTGTTGGCTGATTATACCTACCCCATTCCGCATAAAGGAGATTTACTGAGTAGGATCGCTAGATCCAAAGTGTTTTCCAAGTTTGATCTCAAATCAGGATTCTGGCAAGTAGCTATTAAAGAAGAAGATAAATTCAAGACAACCTTCAGTGTCCTAGCATGCCACTATGAGTGGAATGTGATGCCTTTCGGCCTAAATCATGCACCTTCTAAATTTCAGAAGGTAATGGATTCCGTTTTTAAACCCTATTCTGAATGGCTGTTATCATACATTGATGATATCCTGATTTTTTCTAAAAATCTACAAGACCACTTCAGGCATTTAAAAATATTTATGAAGTTGGTCAAGAAGAATGGTTTGGTCTTGAGTAAAAAGAAGATGGAGTTATGCAAGACCAAGATTAAGTTTTTAGGGCACACCATTGAAAATGGACAAATTTCTCTTCAATCCCATGCTTTAGAATTTGTAGACAAATTCCTAGATGAAATTATAGATAAGACACAGCTGCAAATATTCTTAGGCTGCCCTAATTATGTGCGCAATTTTTATCCAACATGTGCCATAGATAGATCTCTACTCAATCAGAGATTAAGAAAGAATCCTAAGCCTTGGATGGAAGATCACTCTGAAGCAGTCAGATAGATCAAGGCCAAGATTCGAAATCTCCCTATTCTCTATGTTGCAGAGGATATATTCTTTAAGATTGTCGAATCTGATGGTAGCAACATTGGTTGGGGAGGTGTCCTGAAACAAAGACCAGATGAAAAGAGTGCGAAGACAAAAGAACAAATTGTGCAGTATGCCTCAGGAGTATGGAGTAAATCTGAACATAACTACTCTACAATTGAAAAGGAGGTAAAATCCGCTTGGAATTGTATTTGCAAGTTCTCTATTAATTTGGTTAATAAGTTTTTTCTGTTAAAAACAGATGCACAAGCTTTGGCGAAATTTTTGTCCAAGACTATCAAAAATCCTGAGGACGCCAAATTTGCAAGATGGCAAGCTTTATTCACCAACTTTGATTTCAAAGTTGAGCATATTAAAGGAATTGATAATGCACTGCCTAATTTTCTTAGTAGAGAACATCTCCAGCATCAAGAACAACATGAAGAGGAAGAAGATGACCATGTAATGGTTATCATTACAGAATGGGATCAAGCCCATCAGAGAGAAACTCTGAGAAGCATACCAGATGATAAAACATGGGCTGAATATAGGGATGAATGGAGGCCAACATGGCAGCTCCAAAATACAAAGGTTCTTGATGCAAACCTCCAAAATCATTCAGATCTCTTGCACCTTGTACCTGAAAGAAGAATACACCCACAGGGTTCTAGATGGATACATGACATGGTGTATTCAAGCAGCATGATTGCATCCCAAGAAGCAGAAAGATCCCTATCTGAAGACTTTTTTGACATCTCTGTCATATGTACTGGTGGTGGTGATAGAATAAGAGTCTATTATTCATTCTATGCCATAAATAGAACTAGATGTCCTAGATGGAATTGGTCCAAAAGATTCAGGATGTGGCCTGGCGACAATCCTGACTTTGTTTTTCCAGACACTATTTATGACTTTAGAAGATATAAAAAGCTATGGTGGGATTTAATGAACAAAGATAGCAGAGGGGAAACTCACTATACTAGGGTAAAATTTGGGAACACTTGGATCTGCCAAGTAAATTAACAACCCCAATGGCTGAGAGAATGGTGGAAGGATTATGGACAAAATGCTTATAGTATGGATCCTTGCTATTATGAGTCATATATCCAGAGTCAATGCGATGAATGCATAGATGAAGGAAGAGGTGAGTGTTTTCATACCCCATGCAAACTTGTCAGAGATCTAAATCAGATAGGAGAAATATATATGGGGGATAATCCTATCATCAGTGCATACATGAGAGCACATCACCAATGGCTTGTAATGACAAAGATTAAACATCAAGTTGTCCTCAACTGGCCCATGATTGTATGCTGCATATATACCAAAGCTTGGGATTTTTATTTATACCCAAGGAGATTTCACGGCATTAAAATCCTTGAAGATCCCGCATCTTCCAGTAAAAGTGGTTCTAGTGGGCTCCACTCTTAAAAGGATCCACATTGTATTGTCACCCAGTCACGAGTTTACAGTGATAGGTCTTTTCCCGAGGGCTTTTACCTATTCAAAAAGCATCCTCTACGTAGATAATGATAAGTTTCCTCGTGGGCCTTGTACATAAAAGGCATCCACTATGTAAAACACACACAGTCACATGCGTATGTCGGAAGGATGAAATCTCTACGCGGATGTCACTTCGGTGTTACCCAGAAGCAATGATTCCCCTTCTACGTGTCAATATTACGACGAACTGATTGAAATGTTTGTCCCCCCTCATTTCGTATATAACGAGGGTAAGGTTCATTTCATGGGACACCAGAGTTGGATTCATTTGTATTTTAAATTGGAGTCTGAGCTCCCTTCTCTGCATCTGCGAGAATTCTCTCGATCTGCTTGCATCACGGAGATTAGTCTCAAGTCCTAGGTGATCTGAGAAGCCTGCATGTCTACGTGCTTGGCATAGGCAAGGACCTAAGTGGCCAGATCAATAGATCGAGTTTGTTCATAAGTTTGTGTGTTGTGTCGTTAAGCTCTGAGACAGAGTCTGCACTTAGCCAGGAAGCCTCCAATAAGCTTTCTCATTCTGTGAGAAGCACCAGTCTGGTAAATGTTGATGCAGTCTATCTCTGGAAAGAGACTTTGAGTCTTGTAATCTAAGAATGTCTGTAATATCATTCTGAAATATCAATAAAGAGAGAAGAATTTTTTTGTTTTGCATCTTAAGTACTGTTACTCTGAGCATTTAGACATTGTCCATTGAGGTAGTATTGTCTCCTTTAGTGATCGTCGAAAGTTCGCCAGAGGTTCGCCAAAGCTCGAAGGGACGCAGAAAGGCCATAAAAAGGCGAAGGGAAGCCGCAGAAAAGGCTGTGTTGAGCGTGAAAGAGCAAGTAGGTTCATGTATGGATTCACATAGGGAACTCTAAAGGATCAAGACAAGAAGAAACTCAGTGAGGCCAACCAACCTGTTGAGTTGTTTGCAGTGCAAGCCTATGACAGAGGCCCCTGCAGTAAAATTGTGGAATACAAAGAATTTTATTCCCTTAAGAAAGTACAAAATATAATACAAAGAATTTTATTCCCTTAAGCAAGTACAAAATCTGACTAGAGACATATACTGCCCCGCACAGTAATGGCAGCATTAAATATTTGGTTGCACTTTGTGAGTGTTGCGATTGTCTTAAAATTTCAATGCACTGACCTGCATAGGTGAATTTCAATGCCTTCAAATACATGGGTAAATAGCTTCGGCTGTTAAAACCGTCGTATGGTACAAAACAACAACAGGTTAAACCGCCTTATGGTGCAAAACTCCAACAGGTAAAACAAGGACCTCAGTGAGCCTCTTGTTATAGTTCTATGCCTAAATAGATTGAAAATCCAACACAACCGCTCAAGTGGCTCACCCTGAAGCAATCTCACATGGGCACTGTCACTCAATAATCAATCTCCTTCCTGCTAGATTTTCCTCCCTCCCTCCCTTCATGCGCATAATATTGGTTCCTTAGCTCCTACTTGGTAGCAACATGTTCTTCATGATCCTTCCAGTGAGCAACAGTGAATGGTCTCCCTTCTGAACTGTCATACCAAGCAATCAAACCTGTCAAGGAAAGGTAGATCTATTTTTGAATTTCTAACTAGTTTTGTATTTGGTTACACAGTCGTTCCACTAAAGCTTTCTATTTCCACCACCACGGTAATTTCAACAAAACCCCTAAACATGTCTCTTTTTGTTTCCCAATTTCCACTCTAAATTGAGAAGAAAAATTCAGACTCCTGCTACCTGTAACTCTAACGCATGGGTGACCAATCGGAAAGAAAATCAAAGTATTAAAGCCCAATATACCTCAAAAAAATCCCCTGCCTTGGACCGAATTGTAGATGAGAGGTTCAAAATGGATAAATCCGGGGATGGTGGAAAAACCATGCTTTGACAAGGAATTAGCAGTCTGATTCTGCTCTCTATGCATGTGCTAGAAGGAAATGCTCACTAAAGAGGGAATAAGCGACCTGGTAATCTCCATTCAATTAACCAAGGAAGGATCCTTGAAATTTGTATAGAATATATGTTGAGGGAAAATATTAAGCACTAGCTTATTGTTTTATGATACAATATTAGATTTTTTTTTTTTTTGTAAGTCGGATTAATTGGCAGACAGCTTTTGTACACGAGGTGTTGGGTTAAACTTGGCGGCTACCACTATAACCTTTCAGTGACCCTCAAGAACAGTACCGGAATAAGAACGATCCCAGAATAAAATGGGACTCGTGAGCTGCCCCTGAGCAAGATACAATATTAGCTTATTATTTTATCATACAATATTATTTAGCAAACATATAATAAACTAATAATACATTATACTTAATATTTACCTAACCAAAAATTCTATGAACTGATACTTAATATTTACTTAACCAAAAATCCTACGAACTAACCAGAGACGAGTATAGAAGTCCTGGAGCTCAGTCGTTACTGGAGTGACCAGTTATACGAAGATCCTATCCACGTTAGAGATCACCATTCAGGAACCAAAAACAAAAGAGTATGTCGTAGAGGCTTTATAGTGCTTTTGGTAGGTTTTTCGATTGAATTTGTTTGTAATTTTGTTAGAGTTTTAGAGATCACAAGTTTAACGGTAAATGGTAAACTCTTGTTTTACGTGTTTTTCAAAGTGTTTATAATTTCAAAAAAAAATTGTTTCGCCAAATTAAAAAAACATGTGAAATTTACTTCCATGTGAATATATATTTCAGTTTGGTAACCAAGCCGAAGGCGTGGGAACGGTTTTGTGAAGGGTTTCGTCGTTTGTCCATAGCCACTCCACTCACAGTATGCCTCGTGTCCAAGAAAATCATTAGTACTGCTGTCCACATGTGTTATCAATCACGGATTAGATTGTCCCTGTCTCAGCTGTACATTGTCACTTGTAATAACGTTTTCAATTTATCTCTCCTTATCAAATGGAACTAGTATTTGATGGGCTCTCGTCCGATTTTGGCTTTGTTTGAGATTTGAAACACAAAATTCGCAGGTGAAGCCTAAGAAATCACAGTGAGAACAAACACTGTATTTGTATTAACAAAATGATTCTAATACAATCTTCAGAACTTTATTGTTATGATTTTACAAAAAAAAACTTCTTTTGTTTGGCTGCTACACATACAGCTCTTAAACACAACTTTGCTTTCTAATGTGTTCTGTTGTTGCTACACACAGTGTTTTGTTGCTGCTACACCCAGTTTCCTGTTGCTGCTACACGCAGTTTCATTTTGCTGCTACACTCAGTGTTCTTTGCTGCTACAGGCAATCTCTATCGCTGTCACACACAGTTTTCTGTTGCTGCTACATGCAGTCTCTGTTGTTGCTACACACATAGCTTCCTTTGCTACTGCACACAGCTATGCGCATACACAGTCTTCTGCTGTTTTTGCGCACACACACAGCATCGCAGCAATCACATGCTCATCCGCTTTATAATACTATGGTTTATTACATATATATTGTAAACATATTATGACCTAAAACATTAAGACCATTAGGTGAATGGTGTTAAAGCTGGAGGTAACGTGGTGCAGACCATGGTGAATCGAGAGAAGGCTACACGTTGCTGATGTAGGGATTTAAACCCAAAAATTTAATGCATGATTGAGTCCAAACCAAAACAAAAAATCGCTGTTGTTTGTCCTTTCAGTTTCAAATCAAAATTAAAACTTGCTGTCCTGCTACTCAAATTTGCAGTTGGAATTAGTTTCCAACATGAAATACTCTTTATTTACTTCCCTCTCATCTTCAACAGTATAGATGCCAAGCTCAGTCTTCGTTTACAGAATCCCAATCTCCCGAGATAGGCATCCACAGGCAACAAAAAAAAATACTCTCATTTTATCTAACTGTGTTAAGAGTTGGCTTTTCTCGACCCATTTTGTGCCGTTTGTCGACATTGGTCATGGAATTCTTTTCACACTGAAACTATGAAAGAGTCTAAATATCCGACTTCTTATTTATTCCTAAGCTACTTAACCAAAGCCTCCTAATTTTCCCTTGCACTTTAAATCAATTTTCTCTATTGTGAACTATACTGCAAGACATCCTTTAACGGATGACTCCCCACTGACTAGAAAGGGAAGTACAATTTGCCAATGTTTTTTCCTTTTATCCTATTACAGACTACCGCGTATATTTGTTTTCCAAACTCTATCACAAGACCTTCCGCATACATGCATATTCGGAGAGGGCAGAGAGGTGGTTGCCTATAAAGAATTCAAATGAGCCTTAGGTCTAGGGCTAGGGCGTTCTGCTAGTGCAACTTCACAAACAATAGCGACAACTTCTTAAGAAATATGAAAAAACGAGAAAGACATTCTGTTCGAGAATAGAACTATGGGTTATGTCTTTTACTCTTTACTATATTCATTAATAAATGAAACCATTTTGGCGCTATTGGTGATGGCTATGGGTATTTTTGATGTTGTGGGTGATCATAATTTAGTAGAGAGATTTCAAAATCTGAAGTTGAAGTGGACAAACTTGTATGTTGTGTGAGTTCTCAACATTCTCAATTTTCATTTGATATAAAATGACAAAGTGTTAATATAACATTAACACAAAATGTTTGTAAAAGTATGGCTCTAGAAAATGACACTGGCCAATGAAGCCTTAATAACTAGTATTACCCGAAAGAAATCAGTTATAGACACTAATACAATTCGATACGTTATTTATAGTCAAATTTGTCATCTTCAATCTATGGATAATCAGGTTGGATCCGGTCAAAATGACGAAAGACACAAAGGTGTATTAGTAAAAAATTTTGAATGCTAAGAATTGGTAAGGAACTATTTTATAAAAGGGTTTAAACTTATTCAATTTAAAGAAAAGTGAACTTGGGTATTATTATATTAATGTATATTTTTTTCTAATATTTAAAGTCGAGATGTAATTGTTAAGAACATGTGTTTTCTATTAAGTGATTACAAGTTAAAATTGGAGAAGGGGTAGAGTATGTACATTTTTATACACTTTAATAGTCGAATTATTGTGTAGAGTGAGGTCTCTTGTCTCATTAACAAGGGGGTTTTATTTATCAATTTTGTGTCTAACTTGACCATGACCTTAAAATTAAATTATTGTTATTATTAAGGAGGTGTGTTAAACCAATTTCTTTTACTATTTTTGTGTGCAAAATAAATTGTAATTGTTTGAAAGAAAATTGCAATTATGCAAAATCAATAAAATAGATCTTTTTGTAGATAAAACTTAAATCTACATGAAATTTGAATCAAAGGATCTTAGGTACACCTTGAGTGTGTGTCTAATTATGTATTTTCTTTGGATATTGTTATTTTTTATATTTAGTTTTGACATACTAAGTTCACACTTGTGACTAGCTATTCTACTATTTAAAGCAATCCTAAACTTCTGCAATAAATGAACATAAAACAATTTAAGGTTAAATGAGAATAACCATATAAGGTTTAAGAATTATTACATGACCACTTATGTATGCTATGAAATCAAAGTATAAATTCTCTTTGAATCGACCATTAAGTCTAATTCTTTGCACTACTAAAAGGTTGGAGTTGTAAACCTTTTCAAATAATGCAACTCTCTTGATCCATAAGCCTCCAATCAAACTTGTAATTCCATATATCTATATTTTGAATGGAGCCATAAACCCATAATAGTAGTGAAAATTTATATATAAGTCAAACAATTTGAGAACAAGAAGCAACCAAGGATGGGGAGTATGGTTCACCATTCTCTCACACTATCGTTAATGACTTTACCATGTAGCAAGAATCTATATGTCGTTTGAAGTTTTTATTGCAAGTATGTTTGAGTGATCCCCATCATGCACCTTCCCATATTGAATTCATTATAGAGAAGCTTCAATTGGTTAAACTCAAGTGATTAATTGCTAGAGGGATTTTAATTTCATCTCGCTTTTGTTCGAATTTTATCGTAATTCTTCTTAAATATGTCATTTTCACTATGTTTTGTATTTTCCAAATTATTTTATATTTGTAATATATGTTTTTCACTTACGGGAAGGATTTGGAGGTGAGAAAAAGGTAGAAAAATGCATAATGATCAAATATGGGACTTTACGATCAAAATAAATGCTTGATATTTCATACATCTTAACATCTATTATATACCAAATAATCACATAAAATGTACATATACACACATTGTAATGGAATGTTGAAACATATAAGTAAATGAAACCTTATAGCATAAACACATCTACATGGAAAAAATAAATTGGTGTACAATGGAAAGGTAAACCCATTTGTTTATAAATGAAAGATTTGAACTCAAATTGCTATTCAGAAAGGGAAAAAAAAAACTACCTTTATAGACCAATAATACCTATCCATAAAAGAAACTTCATTTGATATAGAATCTTCATCTTCTTACTTGCAAAGGACAAATAAAATGAATCCCTCTTGCAACTGTAACATACTAAAATATAGCCTAGAATTGAACCCAAACTCTAGTTTATCTATCTCAAAAGTTGGTCCATCCCTACGCTCTTGCCAATAAAATTCCATGCCAAAGTGCATCCTGAAAGGTCAAGGATTTGGTTGACTGCAATATATTCCCCCACGGCTAAAAACACATCCTTCATTGACTTCCAATGACCTTAAATCATTTATTCTTCCAAGGAACCCAAAACTTTCCTTAGAGGCCAAGCAAATCACATGTTCCTTCTACACTCCTTCAACATCGTATTCCATCATTGGGTATAGAGGGTTCAAGCATGCAAGAGGGTATTTTTTCTTCTTCTAAACATTAACTCCCAAATTGGTGGAATTGGTTGGAGATAATACACCCATATCCATGGCCTATTTAGGAAGGATTTAATAGTTTTTTTTTTTTCTATGTGGTTTACAGTTCCAAGAGGTCAATGACCGCTACGTCCAAAGAATAATTTTACCAGAGAGATCTATGAAAAAGAATCACTTCCTGTTGGCTCAACCACAGAACCTGGCCTTGAGAATGTTGAAAGAATTGAACCCGTGACCTCTCAATTGTAGAGGTGCTTTAACGATGGGTACTTGACCAACTGAGCTAACCCTTGGGGCTAGGAGAGCCCTTATAATTGTCCAAAAGTTGGTAATATTAAGAATTTGTACCACCAATGTTATCACTACTCATGCCATTTGACCAACTGAAAAAAACTATATCTTCACATTATCTAGAGTATGTAGAAATGTTGACCCCCTTCTTTTAAGATGTTTTCTATACCCAAAAACATACAGAAAAATTAACAATATTCTTTCTGATTAAACTATTAAGAATCTTCTTTCACTTTATCAAGTTATGCAATTTGTCTATTTACATGCCTTTCTAGTTACTATGGTTTTCCTTTAAAGTATGCTTCAAGTGTCAAGCTTCCATTATTTACAAGTCTACTCATGTTGGTGTAATCTTGGTCTGCCCTTTCTATGAGGTTTTATTACATTTTTCATTTTGTGCTCAATACAATGAAATGGCATGCAATTTCTCCATGTATAGAAACCTATGACTTGCATGGTTGTTCCCTATACTTTCACAATATCTAGACTAAAATGAGATGGTATGAGAAGTAAGAAATATTATAGAGTCAATTGTTGTGCAAAGTTGTAAAGGTCTAACCCTCCAAGAAGTATTTATGTGAGTACAAATGACTTCCTCTATGTACATTGTTCAAATTTTCACATGAAACAATGTATAGAAAAACAATAACTAGGGAAATTAAAAACAAGGCTATAATGGCCTAACATGTTTTTAGATGCAACAAAATGAGTAAATAATAAATACTACTATGTACTTAAGTTGTAATCCAATTTCAATTATCCAAAAAATAAAAATAAAAAATAAAAAAAAATAAAAAATAAAAATATTCTGGTTATTCTGGTATGCTAGTTTTTACTCGAGTTTGGGACAAACGAAACGAAAATCATTTACTATGGTAAGCCGATCGAATAGTTTCAATGACTGGTAACCGGGCGGGGTGCTGGTTGCACAAATCCCCATACATAATTCTAAACGTGCTTTCATTGCGAGGTAATTAGCTTTCATAAATCATTTACCATTGATATTTAAGAATAGGAAAATGTGAAAATCCCACACAAGTCACTCTCAATTAATTTATTTCGACAATGCTTTAAAGAGGAAAAAAAAAAAAAAATTCAACATGGCGAACTTTGGGATGAATAAATGTTTCATGTCATACATTTATTTAATCTCGTGGCTCGTAAGTCATACATGAATAAATTATGTAACCACGATGCTTTTTTTTTAAGCGCTCTATTGTTCTGATATAACTTCCACATAATCTGAAAAATCTGAGAATAGGCCACACATTTTATTTAGTTCATTGACATCCCCGCATATAGGCGGTAATAAATCAATGGCTTGTAAGAACCAGAGAGTAAATGATACCCTTGAACAATAACTCATGTCACAGAGTACCTCATGCGACGACAGAAGTATTTGCTAACTGTGCCGGCTACTACACCCAGAGTTATTCCACGTTTTGGCGTCCTGCAATTTGCACAAGAAACCCAAGTTAATTGGCTAAATTTATGAAATCCTTACAGAAACCAATCTGAGTTAACTGGCTATGCTTGTAGTTCGCCAAATATGAATGAAATCTTTCAAAAACCAATATATTATCCATCATGACCAAAAAACTGAATTAAGAGGAGTTGTCTAATCAGTTAGAGGAATTGCCCAGATCGAATTTGGGTAAAAAAAATTAAAAACTTTTTTAATAGCAGTGTTTGAATCATGGTTTTGATGGTGGAAATGGATTCAGCACCATCAAAAACCTCTAAAACACCTAAAATATTAAAGTTTGGTAATTATAACCGGTATTTACAAAAATCCCTGCTAAATTTTCTTAAAATCTTACCAAAATTTCAAAAGCAATCTAGTTAGACTACGGCGAGATAGAGTTTTTCATGGCAGGGGCAGCGCAAAAGGCGGAACGCGCGGAGGCGGCGGTGGCGGCGGCGGGAGGACAGAAGTGTTGAAAAATCTATAAACCTCGTAACGCAAATAGCAGTTCTTAGATTCGAATTGTGCCCCAAGAGCCCCAGTTTCGCACGATTCTATTGCTGAGTAGGCAGAAGTTAAGCACGATCCGCAGCTTGTTTGGGGTAGATCTCTCCAACACTGTGCTATGATGTAGACATGCTCCATCAAAGAAGGCACGGCGAGTGAATAATCTGCAGCGAAAAGTTCGTGACTCTGTGCAGCTTCATTTGTAATGTTTAAGAGCCGGCCATTAACGGCATCTGTGAAATTCTGTGGCTGGCTGCTTGTCCCCCCGTTGCAGATCAAATTTGTTGGTGTGCTCTCAATATTGCTGTAAAAGTCATGATTGTCATAACGTAAAAAGCAGCCGTCTAGTTGAATGAGACCAGATATGTTCTGGCATCGCTGAACGAGCTCTTCTTTGGCCGTGGATACGCAGTGTTTGCAATCTGAAGAATCTAAATCTCCCCTGCACTGGGCAAGCCCATAAACAGAACTATTGCTGTTTTTCCCCTTAACAACAATACTAGAAGTGTTGAATCCGCTGCGGTAAACGTTTCTTACCAATGAATCCAAAACCTTGTTCAGATTATTTTTGAAGGCGCTACCATTTCTATATTCGCTATTCTCACAATCAACCCAGACCGTAGTAGTCTCTGGATCAGCTTCTGAGAGGGGCATAAACTTACACAAACTGATCACGATAAGCAGCACGCAGATGATTAATGGTTTCATCTTTATTGGCATCAAAGAACCTCAGCCCCTCTTCTCTTTTCTTATCTTGATAGGTGTACCCGCTCCTATGATCTAGTGGCGTTACTAAGTTATAGTATTCACTTTCAGATTATTTTTCAAAAGGGCAGCTGATTTGTGGACCCAGTCATTGACAATGAAGATTGAAAAATTAGAAGCACGACAAACTTACTGGTCAGGCGAAAGAATATTGATGGCGTTGCGCAAGTTACGGCATTTATTTTCCAAAACTCATGGTGAGTTAAAATAACGGAAAAACTCCGTCCTTATATTGTTATGGAGTTGTTTATATCAGTGGAGAAATTGCTTCGATGGTCAAAAGTTGTTGGAATCTGGATTTAAAAAAATTAAGAAATCTAGCAGTGTTTGAATCATATTTTTAATGGTCAAAATGGATTTACCACCATTAAAAACCTCTAAGACACCCAAAATATTAAAGTTTGATAACTACAACCTAGATTCACAAAAATCCTTGCCGATTTTTCTTAAAATCTTACTGGAATTTCCATGATTTTCAATGCAAAAAAACCAGTGTAGTTAGACTATGACTTACTGGCCCAACATGGTATACCTCATTCAGTTTTGTTTTTGATTTTTTATTAATTTGTAAATAACCAAAATGTTTTGTCATTTATTTATAGTTTAATATTAGGAATTCAATTTTTATTATTATTTAAATTTATTTATTTGTAAATTGATTGGTTGAGTTTTTGTTATGAGTTTTTTTAAGTAATTTTATTAATTTGTTTTGACCAAATTTTTCTGACATTTATCTATAATTTAACATTAGAAATTCATTTTTTTTTATTATTTAAATTTATTTATTTGTAAATTGATTGATTGGATCTTATTATGAGTTTTTTTAGTAACTTCTTAATTTATTAGCTATTGTTTTTTTAGTTGTATTCCACTTTTATTTATTTTTATGAATTTTTTTATTTATATTTATGAGTTTATTTTTTAAATATTTATTTTATGAGCTTTTTAGTAACTTTCATTTCTATTAGTTACTAATTTCTTGTTTTTAGTTTTATTTCTTTTTTATTTAATTCATTTTTTTAATATTAATTCTATTTTTTTTTATTATTATTACCATTTTCATAAATTATAGTTTTTTCTTAATATTTTCAATTTAAAATAACTTATAATATACTAAAAACATATTTAATAAATTTAATTTAAAAAATTTATGTATATTAATAAAAAATAAAGCACATAAATATATATTAAAAATAAGCATATATACTAAAGTCTACATATGTTAATATAAACAATATTAATTAATCATATTTTTTAATTTTTGTCAATGATATTCAATAGTATAGTATTTTAATAGTTGTTTTACTTTTGTGATGAAATTTGTCATTATAATTTTTTAGTTTAATTAAGGTAAGATAAAAATCAACAATACAATATTTTTGTAAAATCTCTTCTGATAATCATCACATGCAATGGAACATTATAATTTTTTAGTTTAATTATGATTACCAAAAAAGATTTTACAATTTTATATGATGAGTCACAAAAGTGTTGATTCTAAACATATAATATTTTATTTGTGTGATGAAATGTATCTTTATTATTTTTTAGTTTAATTAAACTATATTTAAGTTAAATAACACATACTAACTACTAAATAACTCTTATTTAGTCATAAAAGTTATTATCAAAATTTACATTTCAAAATAAAAAAATTGTATATTTTTATAAAAAAATTTGATAAATTCAAATATATTGAAAGATAAATGAAAAAATATAAAATTTTAAAATAAAGATAAATCCATTATCGAGCTTTCTTTTTCATGTCAAATCTAAAAATAGTGATACCAATTTTTCTGTCGTCTATTAAATTGTTCCGCTAATATCTTTGAATCCCTTACCAATTTCAATACTATTACATATCCACTCCATAGCTATCCACATCACCATAAGCTCTGCTATAAAGTTTGTTCCTTTGCCTATCTCTAGATTACATTTAATCATTACATAATCTTCTAAATATAAATATATTTAATTGGCAGTTCTACATCTACCACTTTGATCTGCCCGATCAAAGAATCCCCACACCCAACCATCATCAATCTCCAAACCAGCTTCAACTCTTTTCTTTTGATGTGTTTAGTCTGTTTCAAACATGTCATTCTTAAAAAAGAAATAACAAATAATCAATAGATTCACTAATCAAGGGATTTTTTTTAAAAGTCCAGTTTTTTTTAGTGTGATTTTTTCAAATTTTTTGATTGGATTTTTCAGGCTAATTTTTCTAGAGTGCTAAATCCATATATACAGTCAAAAAAACACTTTAAATAACACAAATCAAGATTTTAGCTCAAAATCACACTAAAAACAACTCCTAAAAGAACATCTCACTATGATATTTTCCTTTCTATCATATATTCTACACTTTAACAACCTGGGCCCTACCAAACACACCACTTTGATTCATACACAGCAGATTTCGTTAAACTAGTTGTCTTTAGTGAGAGTTTTTGAAGGCTTTTCAGCAGGATTTTTTTGTTCTAATTTCTCTAAAATTCAGGAGGAATTCATTGAAAACAGAAGTTTAATGAGTAACTTTGCACAATCAAAATACCTTGGAGATTTTTTAGGGTGTAGAAATCAAGATTTAACCTTAAAAAATTTCACCATATTCCTACATAAAAAACTCTAAAAAATCACACTAAAAGCAACTCCTCTATTAAATGAACTCCTTTGATAAATAATTGCATCGTGCCCTTTGAGATATTCTGGATAAGCCATGACACGGATTTCCTTATGGGCGCGTGAAAATTGCCATGGAAAAGTGGCCGTGAAGAAAATTACAGAGTAGACAACTGTCCCCACAGGAAAAGATTGACATATTCTCTACCGTGGAAAGTAGGAAGAGCCCATGCTCCATTATGCTGTCATAGACTTATCTCCAACACGGAATGACCCCTGGGCAGGGCCCGGAATCACCCCTGCTCTGCCCTGCCCTGCCCGGCCCGGCCCGGCCCGTTCCGTTCCGTCCCGTCCCGTCCCCTTATCTTGAATCATTGTAATCTGCAATTTTTTCCGCATGGCAGTCGCTATTGACGGCGCAAGACGCGTATCAATGTTACGAAAAAGTCGATGTTACTTACACTGGCAGGTTGACTTGAGCATAGACTTTATACAAGACTACTGTAATTGGTCACAATGATGTTTCACAAGGTTGTGTAAGAAAGAGAATTGTGGAAATATTTGAAAATTTGGGATACATTCAAGTTTTAGAGTTTTGTGTGTGTATTTTTGTTTTTAATGGAGTTGAATTTATTTTTACCAAAAATAAAAAAAAGTGATTCAAATACTTCAACAAAATTTATTTGCACTATCAAGAAAAGGGATTCAAAGTTCAAACATTCCTATAGTCAGGTTTCTTGAAAATTTTCTTCATTCCATCAAAAAATTTGCAGTCTTTGTTAAAATGTAGCCTCTTTAGAAAACATCTTTTGTCCTCCTAACTAAAATGTGGCTTCTCTAGAAAATGCCCTTCATAAAGTCATTGTCTGGCATCCTACCATAAAATGTGGCTTCTTTAGAAAATGCCCTTTATAAAGCCATTGTCTGGCATCCTACCATTTTTCCTATAAAGTGTGATAGTAGGAGTTGGTGAATCTTATTTTAATGGTGGAAATGGATTTAGCACCATCAAAACTCCCTTAGCTCCCAAAATCTTGAAACTTGATAGCAGTAACCCAGATTTCCAATTTATATAAATTTTTATAAAAATCCTATAAAAATTTCCATTATTTTCTCAACATATTTATTAACCTATACCCTTTGTAAATGGTTTATTATAAGCTTATTGCTTTTCAATATTGTACTATTAATTTAAAAAAATTATTATTACCCCTTGTTAAATTTTAATTATTAAATTTTTATAATCTATTATTAATAAGTTTTTAAACCCAATTATATATATATATATATATATATATATATATATATATATTACCAATCATAAAATATTCATAACAAAAAATTTACACGGAAAAATCTTATTTATAAATTATTAAAATTCAAAATAATGTATATTAAAATATTAATAATAAAAAATTTACAAGCGAAAATCTAATTTATAAATTAGAAAATTTCAAGATAATCTACAAATTATTAAAATTCAAGATAATGTCTATTTGATTTTTCAAAATGTATAAAGAAAATCTTAATTATTCATTGCAGTCGGTATATATATATATATATATATATATATATATATATATATATATATATATATATATATAATTATATAATTAAAATAATCAATGGTTTAAATGGTTTAAAGAGTTGTTTTTAAGTATAATTTTTTGAAAATTATTTTGATTTATTTTTTATTAATTTGTCTAAAATTGGGCAGGGATTCATTGAAGTTACAATTTTTGGGGTTTTGAATTTATTTATGCAGACAAAAAACTAATTTAATTAATATAAAACTATATTTCACAATAATTTTTTCACCCCGGCCAAAAATACACATGAAATTCCAAAAAATTGCATTTAAACACAACTCCATTTTTTAATATATAATTTTCTTAATAAATTATATAAAATTAAATTCATTTTAGTTCTAAATTTATTTTATTAAAAATTTAAAAAAATCAAAATTTTTATTATATAATTTTCTAAATATATTATGTAAAATTAAATAATAATAAAAAAATTACACATCAAAAAATTAAAAAATTTAGGCGTCCCTAATACTTAATAAATCACTCTTTCAAAATATATATATATATATATATATATATATATATATATATATATTAAAATGAAATGTTTCAATTCATATTTTCTTCTTTTAAAATGAAAAATTATATACCAGTAGCCTAGATATTGTCATTTTATTTTATTGATTTTTTTTTAAGGTTAATATAAATTTATTTATTTATGTATTTATTGTGAATTACAGGGATTAGCAATTAGGGGAGTCTTGTACCTACATAGCATGGGTTTTAGACACATAATCTTTGGATTATGATTTGAGTTATAGCATGTTATGATAATTAATTATTAGAGTACAAGAAGCTTAGGAAACTAAATTAATGATTTATCTATTATATTTATATGTACATTATGTATATCATTTTGATGAATCATTAATATTTTTTTTTCAAGCACAAAAAATACACTGGTCTATATTATATGTACCAGGACAAATGGTATAAGTCGTAAACTGTTCAATACATTACTACTTCTTCAACCAAAATGTCAAAAAAGAACCTGTCAAAAGTGACTAGGTCATACCGGTTCCAAACCGGTTATGGAAACTTTTCTTACTGTAGAAACTGGAATGGAACCCAGCACCCAAGATAACGCAAGAAAGTACGAGCTTCTAAGAATAAAACATGGATAAACAAAAGAACCTTAGAGGGCACTTGCAAAAAGAAAATCCGACAGAGATGCCAAGAAAAAAAATCATTGCAGACACAACCAAAAAGGCTCCTGGTCAAAGAAAATTAACCAAACCCATAGTACTATAACTGTCTGACCTCAGCAAACGATAGAAAAATATTCCAAAGCTTCCCTCCAGGCCTTTCTTCGATAGCCAGTTAGCAACAGTGTTCTTTTCCCTGTAAACATGTCTCAAGGTGATATCCGAAAAGGAGTTCTTTAGGGAACTTAATCTTTCCAACCAGTGAGCAATTGATCCCTGATTAATTGTGACCTTCTGGTTCATGTGATTGATTAGAACTTTGGAATCCCCAATTATCTAAATCTTGTCCAAGTAAATATGGTTAGCAAACCAAAGGAGCCCCCATAGAGCCAGGACTTTAGCCTTCATGTTCGAACCATTACCTCCATCCCAAAAAATTTTGTAGTGGCATTCCGGAGATATCTTCAACCAGACCCCATAGCCACAGATAGAGCATTGTGAAGCCCCATCGAAATATCCAACAAGGAAGTGAGTATCATAAGGATGAAATCTTCTTGATAGGTCTCGGGGCGGCTTGTGTGCAATCTTCAAGAGATCCAAAGTGCTGACAATCTTGTGAGCAGTGAGTAAGGGCTGGCAAGGAATGTCCTCAAATAGTTTCTTGTTCCTGGTGCACCAAATGTGCCGATGGAAAAGTATTGGTATAACCCTGACTGACTCCCCTCTATTAATCCACCATTTTAAGCAGTCTTCCGTCAAGTAATAAAATAGAGAATCAATATGTAACTTCCCACAAACAATCTCTAATGTTTCTAGAGTGAATGGACAAAGATAAAACAGGTGGATGTTATCCTCCTCTTCTTCTCCATAAAGACAACACCTTCCAGGTCCATGCCACCCTTTTTTCTGTAGATTCTTCCATGGTAAATTTTTGTCCTTCCTAACCAACCATAAAAATAATATCATTTTTAATTGTGCTCTAGTTTTCCACAATTTTTTGAACCAGTCGCCCAGCATCTGTCCCGGTTTGTTTTTAATAAAACTAGCATAAATCTCTCTGGCTTTCAAACCTTTTGTAGCATCCTTTCCCTCCCAAAGTAAACGGTCCCCCTCGGCCAACCTGCACAGACCCAAACAACTGAGTTTAAAGGTATACAACTGCCAAATTCCTTTCCATCTATTACCCAGGCCCAGATCAACATGATTCTTCCATCTCGGAGCATCCCCAAACCAATCTTTAATGACCCGATTTAAAAAGAAAATCCCACTTTGATTTAGTAAATGAAAAATGTGATTAAATTGAGTCTGAAGGTCCTCCATCCCCACCATCAACCTGGAACCAATGAGGATTTTAGTACCATTTCCAAAATATCATTTCAAATGCTCACTGAATGTTTTCCATATCTTCCCAAATCCCTTGCAGATAAAGGATCTTCTCCTACTATCCTTCCAGCCTAATATAACCAGATCTTCCAAAGTAACACCCTCCATATACTTCTGAAATATAATTTCATGCCATTTACCTTTACCCAGGAGACAACGCCATAATGATTTTATGATGAGAGATTTCTCGAAAATATCCATATCCAGTATTCCCCATCCCCTAGTTTCAGTAGGAATCACCAGAGAGTCCTAGTTGGCAAGGTGGATAGCCTTTTTGTCTTGACCTCCCCCCCATATGAAACTTGACATTAATTTTCTAATATCATTCAGTTTTTTATTCGGTAAAATGAACAAATGTGCCCAATAGATAGCTAGTTATTGTATGACAGCCTTCACCAATATCACTATACCACCTTTATATAACCACTAAGTTGACCAGGTGTTAAGCTTGTTCCTATATTTATATATCAGCCGGCTCTAGTCTTTCGCAGAATAATTTAGGGCCTTCAACTTGAATCCAAGATAAATTAGTCCCACGTGAAGAGGAGCCCTTTTAAAATTAAAAATCTCAGCCAAGTCCTGGTACTGGTCATCAACACCCTCAACACAATATATGCAATATTTTCTTCACTCGCAATCATCCCTGCAGCATCACAGAATAAGTTAACGACGTCATTCAAAATCAACCAGCATTTTCTTATCATCATACCAGAAATTAGAATATCATCCACAAAGAAACTATGTGTCGCCCTCATCCGAGGACTAATTTCAATGCCTCTAAACCCATGGAAAATTTTAAGAACCCCCTAAATTTATATATATAATAATTAGGCAAATCCCCATGATACATAGGAAAAATGGAAGGCGATTTTATTAATAATATAATATGTATATATAATTTATTGGCGAATCTCTCACGAGATTATATTAGCTTGTAAAATCATGGCGAATCACCAGTACAAATGGAAAATCACTAGTACAAAATGGTGAATCGTTGTCTAGTGGAGTTCGGGGTGTTGGTTCCAATGAAGATATGGTAGTTGAACCAAGAGTTGAAGGAAGCGAACCACTGAGAACAAGTATGGCACATGGTGAATCGTGAGGGAAGTAGTTCTCGTGTAGTTTGGAAAATGTGTTCTTCTAGTTCTACTAAGCGTAGTGTTGTGCTCATGCTACTACTAGCACTGATATTGAGGTTGGAGAGGAGTTTGAGAAAGCATGAAAGGTAAAAGTGGTGGAGAATTACAAAGAGAACCCAATGATGGGCTCCATTTTGCCCTTTGGTATTTGGGCCTGCAAGATCTTTTGTCCATTGAACCAACAATTAACCATTCAACGAACAATCAACTTGATTGAGTTGATTAGGTACAAGTCAACTTAGACTAATCTTCAAAACTATGCTTTTCACTATCCCATATTTATCACACTAATGCTACACAAATTGTGCATTTGCACCCAACTCTCATGCATGCACACAAAATTTTCATTAACATCTATAACCCTAACCAAGTGAGAATTGATCGACAATTTGCACCAAAGTTTGTTATAGTGTTGAAAGTTCATAAGAAATTTAGATCCATGGTACCTTAAATAAATTTTGAGATAACCTCCACATATTCGACCACAATAGAGAAAACTTGTGATAAATTTTAAACCTACAAAAATTAGGATTCATGTTCCTAAGAAAGATCATAATTAGTTGACATATAGGTCCAGTTTTGAGCCTTGACACATTGATAATGCAATGGCTTAGTTCAAAACTCACACATTGAAAAGTCATCAATGAAGAGAAGACAAGATCATTATGAATTACACATACTCCAAAATTCCTACCAAATTCTACTTAGTTGTCCACAACTCAGCTATACATAATCTTATAGTAAATACAAATTTCAAAAATCCTTCTTCACATAGCTAATAAATGGCCATTGGAGGAGCACCCCTTATATAATAGTAATAGTAGCAATCAATAGATTATTTCATATTGAACTTCATAGCCATAACACTCCTATGTATTGTATGATGTATTCAACTTGCATTATCAAATATAGATAAAATCATACTTTTGATTGATACATTTAAATCATACTTGTGCACAAAGTTGAATGTAATGCCAGTCAAGGATTAAAGTCAGTTTGACATATAATGATCTATAAAATAATGAAGAAACATAGTAACGAAACACAACTTTCACATTTGAAAAAATTATAAAGCTTTCATGCAAATCCATTGTTGTTATAGTTCCTTCTCTCAACCATGTTCCACGTAAGCATGGAAAATCAAGTAATAATAGAATTTGCACCAAGAGGTGCAAAGTAACGTCGGGGAGCAGGGATACATCTTCCATGTGAGATAAAGGTGATGTAGGTGATAAAGTTGGAGGAAATATGAAATGTTTTGGAAGAATGATTGGTTTGTTTATAAACTTTTGAGTTATCTTGAAAATTGCTTTGTTCTCTTCATGCCTACCTCTAAAACCTTAAAAAAAACTATCCACAAAATGCATATTCAACGACCTTTCCCTCAAAATCACTTTAATGAGGCTTCTGTAATATGTCCTTTTTTCGGACATTCAAAAGATTGGCTGGTTAAATTCTTTTTGGGTAAGAGATGGAAAACTGGTGTAAATGTACTTTGAAAAACACTGGCTGGTTAAATTCTGTTTGGGTAAGAGATGGAAAATGATGTAACTACTTTGGAGAAAAAATGTTTTCCAAAGTTCTTGATATGAATTAAGTTCAAGAAAAATTTTGCAGGTCCGTATTGCACGTATATTCAACACATATGGACCCAGAATGTGCATCGATGATGGCTGTGTTGTTAGCAACTTTGTTGCGCAGGTTTGTCTCATGGGGATTATATGTGAGAGAAGTTCCTAATTTCATTCAGTACAAATGTTGTTACTAGTTCCACGATAGTAGATCCATTGATTTTTAAGTTGGGAAAATGAAAAAATATTTATGAATGATAACCATTTTCCTTTGCTTTATAGGCACTGCGCAAAGAACCTTTGACGGTCTATGGTGACAGTAAACAAACACGGAGCTTTCAGTATGTTTCTGATTTGGTATGTTCTGCAAGATCAGTGTGTAGTATATACCTTCTTGTTATCATTGAATATCTGTAATTTATGTAATTTAGTGTCATTCGCTACAATGCTTGTATTGGTATATGCAACTTCGAACCTAGCATTCCAGTCTTGGCATTGGATTGCTTTCATGGAAAATTCATCTATGAATTCATTATCACTATAAATGATATTTAAGCTTTCCCATTGATAGAAAACAAGTCTAGTGGCTATTCCTAGCCTCTGATTGTAATACCTGTGATAGCTACTAGACATGACTAGAAGACTCTAGTGACACAGAAACCCAACAAGGGGCAAAAAGGGCCGACTTCGTCTCAGCTGACATTACAGGATAGGCTTGGTTTGGTCAAACAATAGATTCCACTCTAGTACCTAAGGGTCAGAGTGGTTCCTAATGTTGATGTTAGCAGTTAATACTGTGATTGATTCTTCAAAGATATGTAGGTTTATCTAAGTTTCATTGCATGTGGAAGTTGATAGTCCTGAGGGACATTGATGTGTCACATTTCAGATCATTTAGCATCAAGGTTATTCTTTCTTTTGCATATATTTGGACTTTAGGTCAGGGAAAGCTTTAAGGAATAAAATGTTTTATTGAAATACAATATAGCTGGCATATGTTTTATAGACAAATACTGTTAAAAACATATAATACGCTATTAATATTTGCAATTTTGGCAAATATCGTCAATGTAGCATATTTTTATTTATAAAAATGGCATCTTAGAAAACTGGCTATGGGAAAATTCTATTTTTAAGAAATAGGCATCAAAATGAAAATGGCCTTTTAGCAAAACAGTGCACTTTATAGTTTCCCATGTTGTTATTTGTGGATGAATGTTTTGTTGTAGCAGTCATACACTATTTGAAACACTAGCGTTGTTAGCAGACCGTTGAGATGTGAACATGAGGTGAATTAATGTAACCTCTGTTAAACAGGTTGATGGACTGATTCGACTGATGGAAAGCAACCATGTTGGACCTTTCAATCTTGGCAATCCTGGAGAGTTCATGATGTTAGAGCTTGCTGAGGTTTGTGAAATAATTTAGAGTTTGAATTTTCAAATCATGGTAAAAATACATCAATTCAAATGTTTGTCTTTTCATTTCATTATGATGTTCAATGATTCAAAGGTTTGCAATGGTCTGTAACGAAGGAATTCTTATATTTAAAAATAAATAAAAAATGCTCTTTACTTGTTTGGTGTTCTAATTTTTGCAGGTTGTGAAAGAAACAATAGATTCTAGTGCAAGGATTGAATTCAAAGAAAACACAACTGATGATCCCCATAAAAGGAAGCCGGATATTACTAAGGCAAAAGATCTTCTGAAGTGGGAACCAAAAATTTCTTTGAGGGAAGGACTTCCATTGATGGTCAAACATTTTCGCAAGCGTGTCTTTGACAACTGAAATAGACACAGAAATCAACAGGATTGGATGATACCTGTTCAAATTCGAGATATGATATGCATGTTCTTCCTTGCACATTATAGGGTAAAAGAATATTATGAAAAGTTTAGGATGTAGCAGTAAATTTGAGCACCATTTGTCAAGCAGGTTGAAAGTTTAGATTATTTCACTCTATATGAGTTGAGAATCTATTTGGCGATATTGCTCTGATGGAATTCATCACCAAATATGGGGAAGCAGGTCTAGTTTTTTTTCCAAAACAGGCCCATCACTGTTGTTTTCATGGTTGAAAGGGCGTGTGAAGTGGCTGAAAAGTAGGAGGGATATATGGTAGTGAAAACAACAGCTTTATGTAAATTTCCAGAATATTGTATTTTTTTTGGCATGCTTAAGACATCTGTTTCTTCAAAAAATCGATTCACAGTTGATAAGCTTCCATCGGACCTAACCTTTTTTGGAGCTTTTGGTTGAAATTCTATCGCATATTCGTTTGTTAACTTGATTGGTACTCTTCACACTTTTATGGAATCGAGTCCTCCTATTCCATCATATTAAAGAATCAATAGCATTTAATGTAATGTATGAACATGCATCACCCAAACTTTGGATGATTTTGAATTATACTGTGATATTTCTAGCAATAGTACTTGTTTAAGACCATTGCACAATATAGATCACGTAATTTTAACTTGGAAGTTTGGAACTATTTTGATGTAAATCTCAGGGGATACATAAAATCCAAGGATTCAGCATTGGTTACGCCTTTGTTGCCTTAAAATAGGTAGTCTTCTAAAGATTGAAGAGCGCATGCTATATGGATATGCAAGGTCAACTGGAAATACGAGCTGTCATTTGCAGAAGAAATTTGAATAGAATGGCTAAAACTTGTGATGGATGCACATAAGACTTAGAAGACCTTTTGAAGTTGACTAAGCGTACAAGTTGAGGGGTTTAAGACGCTGAAAGGATATGTTGTATGGGAAAATTGGCATGCAGCAATAAAGCCCAAAGGCTATAATATCCCAAACCTTAAAAATTTTGACAGATCTAGCACACTATAGTGTTCTAATTAACATAAGCTTTCAACAAAAACGAGAACACATAAGGGATCTGGAACTGCAACCACTTATTTAATTAATTACTGCAAATAATACATGCGTGAATAATTAACACAAGAAACCCTCACCCATGGCATGCAAGGCTACTCATCAAATGAGAAATAACAACACTGAATCACAATCATAGTAGGGAAAATTTTAGGGGCGAATTTTAGCCCAAAGGCGAATTTTAAAGGGTTATATTACCTTTCCCTCAAAATCACTTCCAACATGCTCTTTTTCTGGCTCAAAATAATTCACAAACATTATTGTTACCCTTTTGTGTGTAACAAACTTCTCTACCGTAGTTGATGATACTAGACTGATTTGAAACATGTAATGAAAAAAGTAACAATGAGTTGAAATAACGATTAGTTGAAGAAGACAAGGGCAACAAACTCATTTTGTAATGTTCAAATCTGACATATTTGAGTTGATGGAATCAAGAAACATTGGAACTACGTTCATGGTTTCTTCTTCAATTCAATCATCAGTCTGAGGTGCAGAACCGATAGATAGAAAAGGTACTTTTTACTTGAGATGAACCTGGAAACCACATAAATGAATGCCCTCCAATGAGTCTTAAAATATTGAATTGCAATTCCCTTTGTGCTCTGAAGACCTTTGCACAAGTCACCCTCAAAGAATTCCACACAAAATGAAAATTCTGAGTGCCTCTACTTCTGCTGCCAATTCGAACTTCTCCTTCAACCTTGAACTTGAGAATCTGGATGAATTAATTTCTCCGCTGGTCCAATTTTTTTCTGTCAAAAAGAGTCCTTCCTTTATTGAAGTATTTGGAAAAATGTAGGATTTTCCAACTAAGTTAAATGGCACTACATTTTCACATAAAAAGTAAAGGATTTTAGTCCACACTATGGTAACTATGCCTTGGGTCAGGTCTACAACTCATCTGTGCTGAATTTCAATCTGGATCACAGTGTTGCACCAATCTCTCCTAAAGCAATCACCTTCCCTATACCATCTTCACTGTGACAAATACTGGATTTTAACTAAAATGTATCTCCCACCCTCCTCAAGGGTGGTAATTCTCTACCATGGTCAATGTAGGGGAGCAATGGACGGTGCCTTTGCAAAGAGCCAAAAAATTTCGCTTTACCAAAAACAATCAAAGGGTCTAAAAGATAACTGCGAAGGTGCTAAAAGGATACGTACGCTAACACAATGCAGATGGGTGTGCAGGAAAGGCTCCAACAGAAATAGTTAGCATTGATAAAATCATGGTGAGAAAGGTTTGGGCAGTTTTTATTTTTTGCATGCCTTGGTTGGGGCCAGTTTTAACAGTGGATGGAAGAATATTTTGCATAAATGTGGGATGTCATTACAATTATTATGAAAAATTTGTTTGATCTTAAATTTTCTTTGGAATAATGTAATCCATAAATTATTCTTACCTTCAACCTTTCCCAGTGAAAGTTACAAGATCTATGAGAATTAAATTCCACACAAAATAACTAATTTAGACCTCTGTGTTAATGTGAGAGCACCAGTTGTTTATGTGAATTATGAGAATTAAGATTTCCTAAGAGTTCACGGGTTAAAATCCAGAAAGGTAGAGAGTAGAGTATGTAAACCTCCTTAAACTTCATTAGTCAAATGGCTAAATAGAGTTCAAATCCAGAAAGGTAGAGAGTAGAGTATGTAAACCTCCTTAAATTTCATTAGTCAAATAGCTAAATAGAAGCAGTTCCTTCTCTCACAAATAAGGAAGTCTCATACACCAATTGGGTCTCTAATTTAGTAGTCAAATGGTGAAATAGAGACAAGTAGTTTTCTCACAAATAAGAGAATCACATACACCAATTTAATATCTAAATTGGCAATGACCTTAAAATTAAATTATTATTATTATAATTATATTTATAGCTATCAGTTACCCAAAGCAGTAATTTTTCTAAATGACTCAGTAAACCACAGAACGTTGCACAAGCCATTCCAACTATTTGTATAATTGCTGCAATATGAGCCATTCTAAGACGACAATATCACTTCGATCTTAAATCATAAGCTGCATCAAACATCGAATACTTCACTGAGTGAAGGGGGGGAACCCGAAGCAATCTTATTCATCATGTTTTTTGAACATTGTAAATCATAATACGCTGGTTCAGACTGCTTGGATTTGAAATCTGACCCCTTTCTGACTGCTTGGATTTGAAATCTGACCCCTTTCTGACTGCTTAAGGCAACCAATTCCATGATTTACCAAATTTTCCATGAAGCACATTTCATGACAAAAATATCCTTAAGAAAAATTAGATTAACTGACATATAATACTTATATTGTTCCACAGCAATATCCCTTTTATATAAAAGACAAATGTTTCATAAAACTCAGCTACTGCATCCTATTTGTTCAGGTAGGAATATGCATGTTACAAATAATTCAGTCTGACTTCTGACAAGAAATTTTGGAAATAAGCTGCGATCTTCCTCGTACACTCTACACACATACACACCCAACCATAAAGCAAAAAACGCTGGATTTTTATTATAGGATAAAAATTCCAGTACATTTGTCTTGGTATATGGTAAGCCATGCTTCTGAGTAATGTGACAGATATATGTCTACATGCCAAAAAAGAAATTGCTTGTTCTTTCATGTACCCAATATTCTTCATAATATAAAATTGAAGTATATTTTTAGCCATGCTTCTGAATAATATATAACATATATATGTCTACATGCCAAAAAAAAAATTGTTTGTTCCTTCCAGTATACAGTATTCGTCATACTATAAAATTGAAAGTTTATATAAAGCATAGAGAGAAAGGGATTTTTCGATCCATTATTTAGCATATGTAAATGAAATACCTATACAAAAATCACAATATAAGGATAAGTGAGCTTGTGAATAGAACTGAAAAACATATTTAACTGGGAATAGAACCCAAAAATGGAAAAGCTTTCTTTGGGGCCATTGGATCCGCCATATTTAGATCGGTTTCCTTGTTCTTCTTTTGGTTTCTGCAAAGGTTAGACTTGGGATGTGCTGGTGTGTGGGCTCCAACATTGCAAGACAGCCTGTTACAAAATTTAATCCTTTGTTCTAAACTACAAGACAGCTTGTTACAAAATTTTATCCTTTGTTATAAACTGCAAGAGAGCCTATCAACAAATATTGGGTCAGAGAAGGCCAAGATAAGGAAAATTTGAAATCAGTTGGAAAACCAGGGAATATAAACCACCAGACCCAAGACAGCTAAGGGCAGAAAAAATGTTGGTAAAGCATAGATGGACTCACAATCGATATTAAAGGACTCAATTGTTCGAATTATCGAGGAAAATTTGGGTGGACTAGAGGATTTGAGGGAGAAAACCTCTTTGCTGGGCAGAGTAATGCAACAGAAGATAGACGAGGCCAATAGAAATGGGATTTATGTTTGGAATGTTGAAACAATGACAACCCAGTCTCAAAACTCATACGAACAGAGCATCAATGAAGGTCGTGGCCAAGAAAAGATAGAGGAAACAGAGCCAAAGTCAGGGCAGACGAAGAATGTATGCAATCTTGCTCCATTAAGTGCCCAATCTCTTGATAAGATAAAATAAGAAATTTTTTCCCCAATGTCCAAGAAATGACCACAAATGTAGGTCAATGGAACGAAAAGAGTAAATCTAGTGCAGGTATAAAGAGAGAGTGGGAAAGCAACTTAGGTATAAAGAGAGAGTGGGAAAGCAGCTGAGAGACAATACTAAGATGTTGTAACACCGCATATCTAAGTGCATCCTGACCAAAGTGGGAATGAGCAGCCTACTCGTATTACTAGGAAGTTGTTGGAAAATACCCATTATTGCAATCTCATTGAATTTAACATAAATGTGCCTGATTCATAAATTTAACCCAGCTTAATTCAATCCTACTAACTTTGAGATTACTATCAATACCTAACCTGTAAAGATTACCTTAGAAAAAAATACTTATCGAGGAATACTGCTGACTTGGTCCATGAACAAACTTTTAGCTCTGAAAGGCGACTTTCAGCAAGATAACTCTTAATCTGAATTCCCATACTCTCCATCACTTTAGTACTTACCATGGCGTGGATCACATTTAGCCATCATGGACGATGGCTCGAAAGAACTGTTGGCGATCTCATCCACCGACAGTTGTTCATGGTAGGCCTTCTCAGCAGAGATCATAGGACCATATGAGGAAAGCATGAAATCAATATGAGGATACGGCACCAAGTTTGTCTGGAACTCAGTCACGTCAACGTTCAGAGCACTATCAAAACGAAGAGAGGCAGTCAGGGAAGATATGACCTGAGACGCAAGTCTATTAAAGTTAGTATATGTAGGATGCTCGATGTCCACGGAACAACGACAAATGTCATATATGGTGTCATTATCAAATAGCACGGCCACATCAGTATGCTCTAACAGCGAGTGTGTTGACAGCACGCTATTGTAGGGCTCGACTACAGATGAGGAGACCTGTGGAGATGGATACATAGTGAAACCCAACTTGGATTTTTTTCCATAATCTATAGAAAGCCTCTCCAACAAAGGGACCCCAAACCAGATCCGATACCACCTCCCATAGCATGGAATACTAGGAAATATTGCAGTCCTGTACAGTTTTCTGCCAACTTCTAGATTCGATCCAAGCACAGATCCAGAATTTCCTTACCAATGGTATAATGGCCACGAGAAAAGTTGTTGGCGGCATCTTCTTTGCCACTGATCAGCTGCTCTGGGTGAAAAAGTTGTCGATATGTGCCGGTTCGAACTTCATCTATAACAGTTGGCTCAAGATCCAGAAACACGGAATGGGGAACATGCTTACCAAAACCTATCTCACTAAAAAATGTGTTGAATGCATCATCTCCATCGCCAGCGGTCTTGTCACTCAGCATTTTTCCATCAGGCTGGATGCCGTGTTCGAGACAATAAAGCTCCCAACATGCATTTCCAACCTGAATACCGGCCTGGCCAATGTGGATCCAAATGGACTCCTTCATTGTTGCTAGTTGAAACTCTTGAAACCCCGAAAATACCCCTCGAAAGAATTGAAAGAATCTCGGTTAAGTGCAGAAAAAAATCGCACAGCCGAGCTAAAATGACAGAAACAGAAGAGAGCTTTGTGAAGACGTATGCGAAGACGTCTACACTAAAGTGGAGCAGGGAGAAATAGAAACCTAAATCGAAACGCTGAATCACACTGTACAATGTTTTTGAAGGAGATGAAACGGGCCACCTGTGCGAGGTTGCAGAAGAGTCAATACCCACACATTGAAACCACAACCAATAAATCCCCAAAGCCCCAACCAGTAAAAAATGGGGCGAATGTAAATCCAATGCCCCTCTTACCCAGTAAATTGCGGCGAAGGTAATTCAAATCTGCTCCAAACTTGAAAATCAGGGGGCGAATCCATCATTTTAATGTTTATCCGCATTTATTTTTTTGGGCTAACATGGAATAATTAATTATTTTTAAAATAAATATAGGGCTAATTATATAAAACTATATAAAATGGGTTTTTTATAAAAAATTCGCCCCTTCAAAATCTAAAACTCTTTAAAATTCGCCTTTGGGCTAAAATTCGCCCCTAAAATTTTCCCTGTCTAAACCATCCTTGCTCCGCCTCCTTGGTAATCTTAATGCTTAATGCATCCATCACTAAAATGAATAGAAGCGAAGAAAGAGCACATCCCTGCGTTAAGCTCTGCTCAGATGAAAAAAATTTGAAGCTAAGCCATTAATAATCACAACCACAGATGTGTTACATACACAACCCATAATCCAATTTATTGCTTCCCTAACAAAACCAATCTTGTATAACACAAGACGTAAAAATACCCAATCAACTCGGTCATAGGATTTCTTTAAGTCAATCTTCATGACAGTTGCTTCCAACTTTTTTGATTGAATAGAGTGTAAAGTCTCTTGAGTCATCGCTACTACATCATGTATGTTTCGGTTTTTAAGGAAACCATATTGCTCCGGAGAAATATAGAGAGATAAAGTACCCTTGAACCGGTCGGAAATTACTTTGGAAACAATTTTATAAATTGTGTTACATAAAGATATTGGTCTAAAGTCATCAAAGGTAAAGCTTCCTTTCTTTTTTGGAATAAGCACCAGGAGAGTAGAATTTATCGCACAACTAAACCTACCTGAAACCCTCACTTCTTCCACTAGATTCATCAGATCATCAATGAAAGCATCATAGAAATGGCGGAAAAAATCTGGGGGCCATCCGTCTAGCCCCGGAATTTTGTCCACAGCAAATGACTTTAAAACCCGCTGAATCTCTTCAGGAGAAACCTTATCCAGTAACCTTCGATTGTTTTATTCATCAAACATTATGGGATACTCATTAATCACATCCATGTGAGCCTCTGATACCTGAGTCTCCTTTTGTTTGTACAAAGTTCTAAAATATTCGACAGCCGCCCTTTTAATATCCTCCGATCTACACAAAGTCCTTCCCTCATATTCAATTTCCCAAATTGCATTATCCTTCCTTCTTCCAGAAGCAGTCTTATGAAAGAAATTAGTATTCCTGTCACCTTCACTCAGCCATATGGTCTACTTTTCAATCTCCAGGTAGTCTCCTCTTTGGTTAAAAAGTATCTGTACTTCAACTCGATAGCTTTTAGCCGATCCCAAAAATTATCCTGCTGAGAACCACTTGCCACCTCCTTTAAAATCTTTTCCCTCTCAGCAAGTATATCCCTGCATCTATCCTTTTCTTTCCTTAACTGTGCCCATTCCCACCTTCTGACCACAAGCTTCAAATCTCGAACAAAAAGGAGAAATGAGAAATAGAAGTAGCACCATCCTTCCGTCTGCGGAGACTCAAATAATAATTCATCATATTATTGAAATTTGTATCAGTCAGCCACCTTCTGTTAAATTTAAAGGGATAAACAGAGGGCTTACCCTCAAAATCCCAATCCAAAAGGGTCGGTCTATGATTTGATAAAAAAACATCCGCAACATAGGCCCAAATCCCCTTCAAACACAGTCTTAAACCCACACTAATAGAGAAATGATAAATCTGATTTCCAATATATTGATCTCCTTGGTGACCATTCATCCAAGTTGGGAAATTAACAGTCAGGGGCCAGTCAATTAAATCCACAACCTTCATAATATCCTTCATTTCCTCAGCGAAGGGATCTCCCCTACCCTTCACCCCCCCAAATCTCATGATGGTATAATGAACAGTTAAATTCTCTCACCAGGATTAAGTTACTCAGACTAATAATACCCAAATCCTCCAAACGAGACCAGAAAAATTGATTTTCCAGCATAAGGAGCATAAATATGAATGACATTTATCTGATGATTAAAACCTCTGTAATACCCTGATAAAATCATGTCTCCATAGAAGCCATATGGTTTCAAAGCAACCAGCTTTGGATCCCATAAGGCCACACATTTACTTGACAAACCAGAAGCATCAGTTGCTACCATGTTCCACTCTGGAACATTAGAGTGCAAAACAGCGATAGATCGGTCAGCCCCCACCATGGTTTCTTGAAAGAGGAAAATAGATGGTTTGATACAAAAAATGAAATTTTGTAGAGACAAATGCTTATCGTGGCCCCCCCAACCCCTCAGATTCAAGGAGATGAGCTTCATAACGATGACTTAGATGCAGGGGTCAGCGCTCTAAGGACCGTTCCAATAGCCATCAACACCAGGACATCCTAGAAATTACCATCCAGAGGAATAGCATGAAGATCAGTCACCGACGCCAATTTATTTTTCTGATTTTTCTTCCCCTTCACCCGGAAAATTGCGACATTAGATTGTGATGAGGGACTTATCACAATAGGAGGGGAAGAGAGGCCTGTACTCACACATAAGGGAACCAAGCCCACATCAGGGTTAGATAGTAAAAACTCGATCTCGCTGCCTATGGAGTTCCGGGGAGAAGAAAAGTCTTCCGGATGAGATATCTTCCAAGGAGGCATAGACAAACCATCCTCACAGGAATTCCCTAAGACCTATCCCCCACTAGCCATGGTGATTGAAGGATGCACAGATCCCACCTTCGAATCAATAGCATGGATAACCAAGGGATTACGAGAGGACTCAGAAACATTCCCTGACAAGGAAAAAGGTAGGACCTTTGCGAAAGACCATGAAGGAATATGATCTTGACACGACCGAGGAGATATTCTAGAAAAAAAAGAGGAATCTGAAGGACCAATAGATGGAGCAAAGCCTTTCTTTAGACCCAGACCAGGAAAAATCTCAGACACAGTTATGACAGACAACTCGGAAACAGAGGCAGACACTAGTTGATTAACACAAGGAGAATCCTCTGATAGATTGATAGGCTTTATGATAGAGAGATAATCATTCTCTCTTAAAATAGTAAGAGTAGGTTCAGAAGGATTGTTCTTACCCGTTAAAACTGCGTCTACAGCCTCCCTATCTCCGAGTGTCTGCTTCGCCACCACCGAATCCGCTTGAATAGTCGAAGAGACCTTCTGCCCACGCTTCAGTATGTAGTCCTCATGCCATTTACTACATTTTCACATTAAATGACCCATTTCGTGGCAAAGGTGACAACGAAACGGGACCTTCCAGTAGTCCAAAGTCTGTCGGTAAACCCTATCATCCCACTATAAATCAATCTCCGTCGACAGACCTCCAGCAAAAGGAAATTCTATTAACACCCATGCCACCCTTTTATCAAAAGCATCATGACACTTTGGATCGGAAAAACAACACCTTCCCACATAGTCGCCAATAGCCTTAAGTACCCGATAGCTCTAGAAATGGATAGGCAAACCATACATTTTTACCCAGACAATGTGATTGACCGGAGCATTCAATTTAGGGTGGAAGCTGGCATCCTAGTGGTGCAAAGCTAAGAAACATTGGCCTAGGACCCAAGTCCTGCTCATAACAACCCCCACATCCTCAAATTTCTGAAACTGGAAACATAACCAACCATCTTCGAGCTTGCTGGTAACTAGGGAGTACCCCAACAAATTCGCCCACTTCTTCATAAGCCATTCAAGCATGTTGGTAGTGCTCAACTTCTTGAATTTCCATCTACCCACAACAACACAGGTATATAAATTCGCCACACACTCCCACAATATATCGGAACTAAAACTTAGAACCCTACATTCCTGGGACGCCTTAATAATTTTTACACCACCATGTTCCTTTTGCGTCGGGCCGGCATTTTGGTTCCCAAATGATACAATCCTTCGGCTGGAGATGGCGCTACCTGCCTTCTGAACCCGATGAGAATTTTCCCCTGATACCACTGAATGGATTTGATGTGCTACAACATTGGCCGAGTAAGCATCCTCCACCACCTTGCGGGAATGTGCAAGGTCGTCGTCATTGAGAAGTGGGTCGAAATCCATTTGGATAGAGAACAGATTGCCACCTTGAGGAGATGACAGATCACATAACATGAAATGCTCGTGTCACTTAATCCTCGGATAGGACATGCGATGAATTGGCACTTTCCCACTAGAATTCCACCTCAGGAAAGAAATTGTAGCAGCATTATCCTTCCACCTCAGCCAAAGTAAAATGACCCGAGCAGTCACTCCAGCCACTAGGACGGAACATAAACCACACTATCAGTCCTGCCAACTCGCACCACAAATATACCACTAGTCTATCAAACTACGAATACAAGGTCATAATCCCATAGGAAATCGCCATATCAGCACTGCGCCTCCCTAAACCTGTCAACCTCAGCCTGTTCAGAACAACAAATTAAAGTGACCCCCTCGTCTTTGAAAAATTCAACAACTACCATTACTTCAAACGCCACTCTCCCGAATGGCCCATACCATTTATGAATACACCAACTACCTGGCCCAAAGCCCTATCACTGCCGATGGCCTCATAACGTACCAAACATTAAAGAGAAATATGAGATCATTAAACTTCCTCAAACAGACAGCTCAAAGGAGCCATCCACTCCGTCGTACTTCCCCCTTCGACGTCATCCTAGACCAAAAGGATGGTGACCGGATTGTGAATTTAAAAAAATTTGAAAACCTGGATCCAGCTAGAACATGGTACTAGAAAAGCGGAGCTACAGACCCGCACAGAGCCCCCGAGAAGCCTCAAGACTAACTAGAACCCGTAGGAAGAAAACAAGACGCTAACCGTGACTAGTGAAAAATAGAATAACCCCCTTGCAACCCAAATATATCACGAGCAACAACAGGTGAGGCAATAACCTATGGGCCACCACCTTTTGCAACAACGAATCTTCATACTTTCACATGGTTTTTGGATATCCAGAGATACACACCAACCATGGTTCTGCAGATTGTCCTGGAAATTCTCAACATCTTGTTTCTCTGAATTCTAATTTTTGATTCCAACAACGGTATTAGAGTAGAGGTTCATCTACCCTATTGATTAAATTGAGCCATGAGTTTTATAGCCTTCCACAATTAAGCCACTAGTTTTGTGGCCTTCTTGAGCGATTCTCCTTTCTTAGAATTTTGGTCTTGAAATCTTGGTGAATCCTTACTAGATTTGTAGTCATATTTGAGAGGAGATTCAACGTTGTGCATGGGTATTCATGCAGACCAAGACATAAAAAGAGATGGTTGCGATGTGATTGTCTCCTTGAAAGATCATGTATCAAGGTTGCGTCTAGGAGAACGTGTCGCCATCAAAAATGAAGTTAAAGGCACATATTGTGAAAATTACAAGTTGTCATTTCCATCTCTAATCAAGACCTGTCGTGAGAAGTTATGGTTGTTATACATTGCCTCAACACTCAGAGAATGCAGACTCAGTTGATATATTTTATCACCTCCAGAAAAGGATCCTGGGATGTGTCATCTCTTCAATTCAATCAGTGTGAAGGTCTTTAGTCAAAGTTTCCAGAAGTTGAGTTGGAAAATTTTGCCAGTAAAAACCAAGCGAGAAATGAAAAAATATGTTCTGTAACTAATTTTTTCTTTACAAGAATATGTTTTTTGATACTTTTAGAATAAGTGCAGTAAGAATGTTTTCAAAAGGTAATTTTTCACTTGCTTACCTTTGTCGTAATAATTTGGACTTAATAGATCTTGTTGTAACTCTTTAAGAGCCTATATGCTATATATGTTATATAAGTACACAATCGTTTTTCATCAAATAAATTTTTCTAAGGATGTATATCTCAAACTTGTCGACGAAGCCCTCCAAATTCAAAACTTTAGCAGGGATTGCCGTCGAATTTATAAATACAAATTATGAATGAATGATCCTCATGGAAGTTTTATCTACGAAGCACAGAAAACTAGTCATGATAGCAAAGTGAACAATTGTGTCAAGTGACACCCTCACGTTGCAACATGTCATTCAAATTTTGGTGGAATATGACACACAACAAGAAAATCTTTCTTTTAGCACCATAAGTTAGAACCACTTACGTTATGTGGTCTTAATGTGGTATAAATGTTTATGTATCATATTAAAAATGGAGTATATCACCATAAGTTAGCACCACTTAAGTTATGTGATGCTAATGTGGTGTAAATGTTTATGTATTATATTAAAAATGAAGTATATCACCATAAGTTAGCACCACTTAAGTTATGTGGTGTTAATGTGGTGGAAATGTTTATGTATTATATTAAAAATGAATTACATCACCATAAGTTAGCACCACTTACTTTTTGTGGTGTTAATGTGGTGTAAATTTTTATATATAATATTAAAAATGAACTATATAATCACCATATTTGATGGAAAAGTTAGCACCATTCTTACTATGTGGTGTTAAAGTGAAATAATTTTTTATTGATCTTATTGGAAGTGGAGTATATCACCATATATTTAAATAAGTGGTGTATGCTATATTGTCAAGTTCTATAAAGTAGGGTAGTTAACTTTGTGTTTGCCATGTTGGCATGTACAAGTGGATTTATTAATGTGAATTGCCACCATAACTAAAAAAATTTCAAATATTTATATTATGAATCTATAAATTAGAACTAAACTCACAAATATTTATTTTATAATATTTATTTGTTTGTCATGTTTACATGTAAAACTAAAATTCAAAGTAATTGTTTTCTAAATATTTTATTTCAATTATTTACTTTATATGTTATTCTCATTTTGCACCACAAATACAACAAATTCAAAGTATTTGTTTTCTAAATATTTTATTTCAATTATTTACTTTTTATATTATTCTCATGAGAAAATAAATACATAAAACCATAATACATAATTATTTATTTTATGAATAAGCCAATTAAGATAAATATTTTTATATTATTGTAATTTCAAAGTAAAATAAGGGTGAATTCGATGGAGTTGGGTTACTCTTTTTTGAAAGAACTTATGTTCCAAAGGTTGAAAATGCATCTTTGTGAGGGTATTTTTTAAGCCCTCCATCAAAGCTTTTAAAAGGTCCATCTAGGACTAAATAAAACCCTCAATTAAACTACATAGCTCCATCGTGCTATGGAGCTTGATTGAGACACATAGCTTGATAGAGCTATAATATGTACATGTGCCATTAAATTTTGCTTCAACTTAATGATAGTGTTTTATGGGCTCATGGCATCGCGAATCCAATAGTATTGCACATGGTATAGTATGGTTTGCATTTTTATATTATACTTAGTATATTTTTTATTATTTCATTACATATATGTATGTATGTAATTTTAGAATTTGTTATTGTTATTAATTTTATACATTTTATAGTGTTTTTTTTGTAAGCTTGGTAGGACTCCTTTTTCATTCATTTTATAAACAAAAAAACAACTAGATTTACCAGTTTGGTGGTCTCAACCCGCCCTGAGTGGGGAACCGAGTCTGTTGGCCACCTGATGGCATGGTATGCCCTCCAAAAGAATAAGGTTTTCAGTTTGTCATACCAAAAAAACAAAGCCTAGATACTCACACATATACGGTTTCTCACAGATTGTCTAACATTTTTACTGGATCCTTGAAATTTAAATGCTATCCGCATATAAATACTAAGAAAAAAGGCAGATTAAAATATTCATGAACTACTCATCCTCATCTGGAACTGAGGCTGACTCCACTAGTGCCGGATCCTGAACCGAGGTACCAGCCTACTCAAAAGGCTTGGAAATGCACGGGAGGTGGTAGTAAATAAGCTTGAGGTGCCCATCCTGTTTCCTCAGCTGGAACTTGATCTTATCGAACTCGCTCTTGTAGTCTGGGAAGTCATGGGCTAATTTCACCAGGCTCATAGAGATCTGCTCCAAGGCTTTGCCAAGGATGCTCTTCATAGACCAATAAAGATACAGTGTCTGCTTGAATTATGTTAGTATACCCCTTGTTTGTCCCAAATCTGGTATTAAACCTCTCCATTCCTTAGTATCCATCTTTGTCTATGCATGTCTATTTATGTCAACTTCCCATTTTTCAATGAGATTTTGAATTTCTTCTGATGTGTTCTCGTGGTATGCTTTCGCTGCCTCTTGGATCACATCGATTATAGGCCTCCTTCCTCTCAGCTTGCTCGGGGGTGAGCTGGGTTGGGCTTCTATTGCCTTCCCTTTATCTTTCCGGCCATGGCCTCAAGCTGTAGGGCTCTTGGAATGGTCGCAAGCTGTAGGACACTTGGAGCATACCATCCCACAATATTTGACTAGGTTTCTAGGTGGGTGACCTATCCACACAATAAAATAGAGGCATAATTCCATATAATGAAAACGATCAAAGGTCCATGCATCCCAGTTATCAAAATAATGGTGATCCGAGGGCCTCTTCCTAGGACTTCTCCCTTGCCAGTCCCTCTACGGACCCAATTCCCTCATACCCTGCTTAGTTTCTTCCACCCCCTATCCCTGATGGTCATACGCACCCTATTAATTATCCCCATAACCCAAAGAGCTCCTACCTTCCTTCAATCTCCTAACCTCCCTTTTGGTGTTCTCTTTCTTGTCATACCTCCCACCCTCGAAATTGACAAAGGAGGCATCGCTGCCCATTGCTCCAGCCTGGGTGGAATTCCCTCTCCCATTCCTCATGCGCACTAAGCCCAAGTAGCTCAAGGTGGTATAAACCAGCACAGCGTCTGAACTAAACACAACCCATGACTGCTCCTTAACTCTATACCTTGGTAGGATTTCCTGACCCCTCACCATTCCATCTTGTTGGCATCCCTTACCTGACAAACTCACACTGAGGTGCATGTTGAAGCCATGCCCAATTCCTACTCTGACACAAAGGCAGAGACCGAAAAGAACCCCAATCTTCCCCCAACTAGAGTCGTAATAGTTCCGCTCTCCCTTACCCAGCAAAAGACTATATCGGTCCAGCTTAATCACCTTCGACTCCCATAGATACCAGCCCAAATCATAAAACATAATGACGGCATGAACAAGGGAGAGGAAACCAAGCACATACCTAAGTTTCATTGTGGTGGAAGTGAAATGGAGGTTTGTTATCCCACTGTCACGCCTACACCAAAGTCTTTTGTCATAACAAAACCCCCACGCCTTCCTCCACCCTATTTTAAGCTCCATGTGCAGGCCTTTGTCCAACTACCTCACCTCGTGCTTCATGCAATAGTACAACTTGCCACCCTTGCCACTCATGTGGAAGGTGGTTGGCTTCAACCCCAGGGACACTACCATTAACACTAATGGGAGAGTCGGTCTTCATCGTTACACCCTAATCGGGGAGCTGAGTTCAAGAAGTATGGGTGAGCTCTGCCCTCCGACCTGTCCTGCTCTTTGATGCTCTGCAGCTTGATCCATCATTCTTACCCGAGATTAGGAGGCATGCTTAATTCAATAGGTTCTTTTAGGTCAGTGCAACCTCAATTTTCTAGGAGGTCAGCTACTCTATTTCCTTCCCTCCTTACATGGGTGATAATGATATAATCAAATTTCTTGTTTGTATCCTCCAATCCCTGCACATGTGAAGAAGTACGCCATCTTTGGCTTAGTTTTCCCCACTTCGTTCCTTGATTAATTTTTTTGAGAGTGTTTGTAACCAACTGAGAGTCTTCTTTGATTACCAGCTTTCTGTATCCTATCCTGATGGCCAAGAGGAGACCTTGGTGCACTTCTATGAAATATGCTTCATTGTTGATGCCAAAGCCACAAGAGTCATCATATATGAATCTTGTTGTGCCATGATGATGTCAAAAAATCCCTCCAACCCCTGCTTGCCCCGGATTGCCTTTCTAGGCTCCATCAAAGCTAAGTTTGATGAATCCTTCTAGAGGAGGTTTGAAGATCGTAATGGTGACCCCTATGTTAGGGATAGCTTTCCAAGAATCAGGGGAGACCATCCTAGGTTCTAGGTGGAGGCCCTGGAGAATTCTTTCTTCCTGAGGAGCCATTTGCCAATCATATGGCATACATTTCTCCAAGAGGATGCACTAGTAGAAAATGATGAAATTAGTGACTAGGTGACTAAAAACGTTAGGCACCACAATTATTTCAAGTGAATTACTACTAAGTTTGATAAATTTTAAGTGACCGAACTAAAAATGACTAATTTAGTATAGGGTTAAAATATATGACTAGATGATATTATTGTACCAGCTAGCGCGCACACTGACAGATCAAGCACAAGCTGACCTACCTGCAACCTCCCAGCCACCATGGCATCAAGAGGGAGACCCGAGGCTCCCCTTCTTCCTCCTCTAGAAGTCCTTGCATTCAAGAAACTGATAGCAACTAGCAAAAAGCACCCTCTGACTGAATCTCAGCAAAAGTTTGTGAAGAAGCTGGATAGCATCTCTTCGGTGGCCCTTAAAATCGAAGAAACTTGTTGATCTGTATTGAACCTGGCTAAAAGAGGGCTCATTGGACAGTTTACTAGCCTCTAGCCCTCTCCCAAAGCTATGGAAGACCGGGTGCAGAGGAACTGGATTCCTTTAGTCTCGGAAGGCATCAAAAGGCACTTCGTAGGCAAAGGATACTTTGTTTTTGTTTTCAAGAATGTGGAGACAGAAGCCTCATCTTCAGGAATGGCCCATATTTTATGGGTCCTAAGGGACTATACTTAAATAAATGGACCCCTAACATAGATCACACTCAATATGTGCCTTCAACTGTTCTATTGTGGGTATGCCTCCCACATCTCCCACCGCATTTCTAGATCCAGAAGTCTCTCCAAACCATTGGCAATAACCTTAGAAAGTATATTGATCAAGCAGTGATAAAAGATCAATACTCATGTGCACATATATGTGTCAAGGTGGATTTGGAAGTTGGGCTACCTAAAGCTATCAAACTATCGGTTGATGACTGGACCCATATCTAGGAGCTGGATTATGAGCAACTTCCATTTAAATGCAGGCATTGTCATTTCTATGGCCATTTTGCAAGGCACTACAAAAATAAGGCATAAGAAGAAAGTGAGAATTCGAAAGGAGAACAATGGACCCTGGTTTAGAAAGCAGCCTTGACAAAAGCTAAAGGAAAAGGAGTCACAAAAGGGACCAAAGTATCAGCATTAGGGAAGACTCTTGGGGCAGAGAGCTATGTTCCCCCATCGGTTGAAGCCAAAAAACCTATTGAAGAGCTCAACACTCTTGTAGACCCCTCAGTAACAAATTTTGAAACCATAGAATGTCAGAATGCTTCCCCCTCCTTGGGAAAAGGTAATCAAGAAACATCCCCCTCTGGAGTAATCCTAGGTACCTCCTCTCCACCCTCATATGCTGAAATGATTAGAAATAAGCCATTGGAAAACTTTTGATCCTCGGAGGATGAAAAATTTGAGAGGCCTTCGAAAAGAGTGGGAATAAAATCACATAAAGAAGCCAGGGAAGAAGAAGCATAACAACAAAAAACTCAAGGAATTAAATCCACAATCAAAATTTCCATTGGGAGAAATAACATAAAAGGCCTCCCAAGGGAGGAGCTACCAACCCCTCCAACAGTAAATAATGAAATTAGTCTCTTGGAATTGCATAGGCTTGGGGAACCCTATGAAAGTTGAAGCTATCAAAGATATACTGAAGATGGAACCTCCTAAAATCCTCATGCTCCAAGAGACTAAAATCGAAGGGGACACCCTTCTTGACATCAGCAAATCGAAATGGAAGAAAAATGCAGGGAAGGTCGTAAGTGCAAGGGGCTCCTCAAGTGTAATTTCCACTCTGTGGTTGGAGGAACAATTTCATTTGGAGAACTCCTTCGAGACCTAGCACTAGATTTTCACCGAGCTAAGGCACTCCACAATTAATTTAAAATTTTCTAATTTTAATCTTTATGTTCATGTGTTATATGCAGAAAAAAGACATTGTTGGCAATCTCTTTCTGAATTTTTAGACCTTCACTCTCCCATGAACATCATATTAGCTGGAGACCTAAATATTGTCCTGGACTTGAAATAAAAGAGAGGAGGCAGTAGAAGTAGGTACCAAGTGATCCGCAAGGTGGAAGACCTTGTACTCCAATGGGATCTCTTGGACTTTAAACCAATGAGAGGACTATTCACTTGGTCCAACAACAGAGTAGGGGAAGACCACATCTCTACTCGCCTTGATAGGTTTCTTGTAAAGAGTTCGTTGTTGCTAGAACAAAGGCTGATTTCCTCCAAAATCATTCCCAAGATAATCTCTGATCATAAGCCTATCCTGCTCCTCTTGTAAGAGGATAAAACTTGGGCCCAATCTCGTTCTGGTTCAGCCCTCTCTGGAGTGAGAGAGATGGGTTTCTCGACACTGTTCACTTGGCTTGGTCTAAATGTGTCATAGGATCCCCAAGCTATGTGCGGAAGTAGAAACTCAAGGCTACAAAACACGCACTGAAAGAGTGGATCAGAAAGCCCACAAATACCCCAACCAATCAGAGAAAAGAAACAGTCTAGCTGTTGGAAAACCTGCAAATGGAAATGGAAAAAAGAGACATCACCTCTATCACTAGTAAAAAATGATGAAATTAATGACCAGGTGACTAAAAATTTTAGTCACCGCTATTATTTCAAGTGAATTACTACTAAATTTGAGCAATTTTAAGTAACTAAACTAAAAATGAGTAACTTAAATGACTAATTTAGTCTAGGAATAAAATATACCACTGGATAATAAGTGACTAAAATAAAAATGGCTAACTTAAATGACTAATTTATTCCAAGGATAAAATATATGGCTAGATAATAAGTGACTAAACTAAAAGCGACGAACTTAAATGACTAATTTAGCCTAGGATTAAAATATATGACTAGATAATAAGTGACAAAATTAATAATGATTAATGTAAATTACCATTATAGTCCAAGAATAAAAATATGACCAGTACAACAAGTATATGAATTAGTCATTTATGTCAATAATTTTTAATTGTGTCATACCATAAATGAAAAATTGCAATTTCGATATCGACGTGTTACATTTCACTACAAGATCCTCTGAATCCATCTGTAGTGTTAAAATTCTCTCAGTTGTGTCCAATACTCTTTCCATTAGGTTTTTGATAAGTACTGGATGACAGATCTTAAAGAAACATTAATTTTGGATAACCTACCCCTCATTTACTTCAGAGCGATCATACCCATGATTCCCCTTGCCACCACGAGTTCTTGATTCGCCCCGACGACTGATCGGGCGCCCGCACCCTGTCCCGCCTAGCTTGCCCAATCATTACACAATGCTCCCATAACACCGAACGCACTCACCAACAAAACTTTTCCTGACACCTTTCAATCATCTACCCACTATGGGACACACACCTGTTTGATGTTGCCGCTCATCACCTCTGCCAAAACGCACGACTCTGCCCACCACTACATGACGTGCCCAAGGTGGGTGTTCACGAATTTGGTGCGCCCATTGCACATCGTCGTCAAACATTATACCCAAGTTTGGCACCCGTCGCACCCCCCACCACTTGGTCATCATGACACTAACTCGAGGGTGTGACACTCCCTCATCCTCACTCCACTTGTATTTACTCATGCGAGACACCTTCCATGTGTTGCTCAAACCTCACTCCCTTTGGAGAGTGTATGAACCTTTCTTATAATAATAATAATAATAATCTAATTTTAAGGTCATGTCGACCAAGCCAAACACCAAATTGGTGTGTGAGACCCCTTTTCTGTGGGACAAGGGACTCACCTCCACGTAGTAATTTGACTGCTAAGTCTATGAAGACATATATACTCTACCCTTTCTGGTTTTGAACCTATGACCTCTTAGGAGGAAACACATACTCTTAACCATTAAGCCTACTCAAGCTGTGAATACTCACACACATATATAATTTATTTATAATATGTTTAACATACATATATTGTGCGACACCAATTTAACATATATATACTATTTGATATGAACCTTAATTAATTTATTAAAATAATAAATATCAATATTTATATTTTATTCTATTTATTAAAATATTAATTATCAATATTTATATTTTATTTGTTTTAATTATATTATATAAAATTAAATTTTAAATATATTGTGGTTTTATATTTAATTAATAATTAAAATAATAAATATTAATATTTTAATTATTTAAAAAAAAATGTTTGAAGATTTGTAAAAGTTTGATGGCATGCCACATTCGAAAATTCGAAGTGGAACATTGGCATGGGTTGATTTCATTAAAAATACTGGTATGAAAGCCCAAAGTCGAACTTGACACTGTAAGAAAGCCCAAGAAAATTCATTGTTCGACTGATTAGGAAGACAAGGTTGAGGTTTTGAGGGCATGCCGAAGTCCCCAAAGTCGAACTTGACTTCATATGAAAGCCCAAAGTCGAACTTAGCACTGTAAGAAAGCCCAAGAAAACTCGTTGTTAGACTGTTCAGGAAGACGAGGTTGAGGTTTCAAGGGCATGCCAAAGTCCCCAAAGTCAAACTTGACACCATATGAAAGCCCAAGAAAACTTGCTCGTAAGAGTCGAACTTGACACCGTAAGAAAGCCCAAGAAAACTCGATGCTCGACTGGTTCAGGAAGACGAGGTTAAGGTTTTGAGGGCATGTCGAAGTACCCAAAGTCAAACTTGACACCGTATGAAAGCCCAAGAAAACTTGATGTTATTACCAAGACTGGTTAAAGAAGAGGAGGTTTTGAGGGCATGCTGAAGTCTGTCAAAAGTTGAGGTCAGAGAAAGACGAGGTTTTGAGGGAAAAGTTTGTCAAAAGTCGAAGTCCGGGAGAGGGCATGGTTGATTTCACCGGTATGAAAGCCCAAGAATGGAGGGAAACTGGCTATTCTTACCCAGAATAGTTCAAGAAGACGAGGTTCTAGGTCTTTGGCACCGAATTGTTGTAGTTTGTTCTAAAATTTAGATAAAAACTGGATGAAAATTGGATGTGCTAGTTATTGGAAGCCAAATTTTTGGTCTTGGGGCTGGGAATTTTTTCTATATAATTACAAACTTTATCATGGATAAAAACACATTAGACATAACTTGGAGGAGTTTGAAGAGGTGGGAAACAACAAATTCACAATTGAAGTTTGCATACCTAGAGTCACAGGTTAGTTGGATTTTATATTTTTCTATTTCCTTGCTTTGTATTTGCTCTATTTGTTTTAAGATATTTTCGATTCATACAATTTTTTTTGGGTAAGGATTGATTGGCAATGGATTTTTTTCATTTGTTCTATTATGTTGTTGGTTCTAGGATTTTTTTTTTTGATGCTGTTGGTTTTACGATACTCACTAGCTAATCAATGGATTCAACCGAATCGCTTCCTCTAGCGAGTAGTCCGGCTTAAGTAGTCACATCATTAAAGGAAGTGAATCACTACCATCTCCAGTATTTCTAGGTGTAGAAGATATGTTTGGTCACGAGGCCTAGAAACCTATGCGTCCTCTTTCCCAACTTGGAATTTATCTACCATTCTTTGCTACCTCAATGATATCACCAAGTTGCAAGTGGGAGTTTTCTCTCAAAGTGTATTGGGATGCTGTGGCCCAGTGAAAGAAATCCAAAACCCTCTTAGTCCAGCCTTCTATAGTCCTTATCATATTTCAAGTTGTAAACCTTGCTACCTTCTCAAGGAAATAGGTGTGGGTGTGATGGATTCGAGAGACATCCGATGGGTGTTGTTCATTCTTCACACATGCATTGCAACTATTGTTACACTATATTTTTATACAACGATCGCAGCTCAAATCCCATGAAAAATGTAAGCGTTTATATGTCTATAATTGAAGAAATAAACCTTTCCACTGATGATGCTTTTAATGAGTTCAATCAGGAAATATTGTCACCATATTTTTCAATTAAATCTTCCCCAAATTATGGTTGAGATTTCCCATCATTCATAGGTTAGGCCTTCCCATTTTAAACCTCTCTAGTTGCTTCAACGTGAGCAGGATTGGAAAAAAAGATGACTTTAATAGATCCCGTCCAACTGAGGAGTATAATCGATAAATAGTTATTAATGTTGTTGGCTAGGATTCCTTTGATGGGATCATCCATATTTATCTCATCCTATCCAGTGTCTGGGCTAGCATCTGAAGAAAAATATAGAATAGGTGGTAGGACCTGTAGACTAATGAAATGATTTTTCTGAATGAAATGATGTGTCTGAGAAATCAGAAATAAAACATCAAGTTAATAGTTCTGTAGATATCTTTTTTTTAGGTGGTAGCATCCATTCCCCACATTCAGCCACCCATTACAAGTTGCCACTATAGGATAGATTTTTATTCTATAGGATACAGTTTTAGGTGGTAGCACCCATTCCCCACATTCAGCCACCCATACTAAAATAAAAAGAGTATTCCTATAAAATTCTGTCTTTACAGTCATCCAAATAACCATGGCGAAAGGAGCCAGGTTTGTAAATTAAAAAAGAGTTGTTTGAAAATGGAAACCAACAGAAAATTTCTTTATCTTCTTCCACATAAAATTTTCCTCATTTCTATGTCTTTTTTCTTCCAAGAAAACCAATGTATATTTTGCATCTATTATTTCAAGTAGAAATTAAAGTATACATTGACTGTGCCTACGCATAAGAGCTCCTTTCAACAACTTCCTGATTATCATCAGATTCTGCAAAAAATCCTTGTAATAAACGTTGAACATCAAAATGACATTAAAACCTATAGTGCTAACATTGCAAACAACCCAAAATAATATCTCAAAACTGCCTGTAAAATACTTTTAAAACAATATTTTGTGAAAGTTGAAACCAAAACCCTCCCTCTGATTTTCCATGCATAATCCCTTTGTTGATTGCAATTGGATCCTTTGAAAGATGATCTTCCTGAGAATTATATTCTCTGTGAACATGCTGAATAGAAACTGAATGAAAAGCTTCCTAGAGTTCCTTAACTTAGTGTTTCCAGTGAGAGAGAACCAGACTATCCAATGGCATATAACCTTTAAAACTCTCATTACCACTTTCAAGTCTCTAGCAACCTGAAGATTTTGAACACCTTTAACCATAACAAATTTTAATAGGGCCCAAAGGGCTACTGACCTTGCATGAATATTAGTACCACTACCAGTTCCAATCTTGAGTTAGAATTAATGATCATAACTGTAATGAAGGACAATACCAGCAACATAATCACCCAACATTTGACATGCACAATAGAAATAATTCCAAGTAATATTAGGATTGAAAGAGGGCACATGCCTAAGGTTGAACCTAGAAGCCCCCGCTTTACGCAATTAGTCACACCTGTTATCATCATCTTATTTTCGTAAGTCTTCTCATCTTTGTTTGTAAGAACATATAAGATATTGGGAAAAATCTTGCCATCTAGCAACATTCTCATCTATTTTCAAGTGATTAGCACAAGCTAATGTGCATCTTTGACCCATCCAAGCTAATGTGAGTTGGGATGATTTGATTTTGGTAACTGGAGTTCCTTTTCCAATTGAAGCAAGAGAAGGTTATTTTGGTTTCCATTATCAATGACCATATATGTTAGTTTGTGCTTGATTTGATAGTTCTATGTACAAAGAGCTTCCTTGTTGCTGGCAAGGCTATCTTTGGGCATTAGCATCAAGTGTGGATCAATGTAGCTGGGATTGTTGACATCAACCTCTAAGTCTCCAACCTCTCAATAATGTTTAGAAAGGAAGTGAACATTGCATTTAGGGTTGAGTTCATCCTATTCATTGTTGGTCAAGTTCATCTCAAGGAAGAACAAGTTTAGTATTGTGAAAGAGGCTAAAATCCTCTATTCCGTGGGTCAAGTTCAGTTTTTCCAAGGGGTCAAGTTCTCCACTCAAGAGGACCATATTCACTCTTACACTCAGTTGGCCGAATTCTGTAACAAAGGAAGTACAATAACCAGTCACAAGGGAGCTTGAATCTGGTCTTTGTCTTGTGGGTGTGTTTTTGGAAGGCAGGATTGATATTTTTCTCATTTGCTAAAGTTCGTACCTCCTAAGAGTGACATTGTGTTGAAGGACGAGTTGCTAGACAAATTTCCTTGCTAGATGTAGCATTATTGTGGGTTGATTTAACCGCTTCTGGCTGCTATCATAATCTTTGTGCATGGGTTATGGAGATGCCTTAATTACATGTGTGCAGAGGGTGTCATTTAGGAGAAAAAGGGAGCCATAAATGTTGTTGATTTTGTACAATGAGGAAGAGCTGGATGTCCTCCAGACATTAAGCTCATAATTCAAGGGGTCAACGCTGGTCCACTTCTGCCTTTAGAACTGATATTTTTCACTTATTTATAAGCCTCCAAACCAGTTTCTATTGCCCTTATTCGCTCACTGTATATGTTGATTTCAATCTAAGAAATGTATTTTTTATGACTTGGCACTATCTTCATATTGCCTTATATCAACAATGTACATTGAATGGTTCAATTGAAAAAAATGTATCACACTGAGTTCCATTTCGCTACTATAGAATCTAAATTCTGACATTGGTGCAAACTCATTCACTGTTCACAAAAGTTCTTCATGATTGTAGAATTAAACATCATAGTTTCTCGTTGCTTCTTTAACAGAAGCCTTCTTTGTGAAGAGAGACTCCTCCCTCTAGCTTGTTTTGTGAGGAGACTCTACAAAGGTCAATTGTAGCATCCTCTATTGTTCCTTTCTAGTAATATCTAAATTTCAACTGTTCATTTAAACCACTTCTACATTCAGTACTTTCTTTTCCATAATGACTTCAAAGTTGAAGAAGGCTAGGCTTCCAGCATTGCCAGGTTCTCGTATGGTTATTTTGCATGGGCCTTTGGATAATAGTTAGCACTTGCCTCAACAATTGGGCTAAGGTTTGACCACACTATCATAAGCCACCATATAAATCCCACAATTTGGGCACATCATACATTGCCATGGAAACTATATGATGTGGCTAAGGTTTCACTAGATTATCATGTCACCCGTTGGACGGAAAACGTCCGCCAACGTAGGATTCGTAGAAAGTCCCAATTAGACATTGAACCGTTTGGAGTAGGGATCCGTCCGGGGTTGGGTCCCGCTACCGCTTAAATGACTTTCTCTTCGGTCTCGAGCAACCTGATTGAATCTGCAAACATACACTTATTCACATGATACAGAATACATGACTGATGTATCAAACCAATATATGACACTGCGCGTAGCAAGGTAATAAACAAAATGCATACGCCCAGGAAGTGTCGTTAGCAACACATCTATGGGGTAATGCATGCAAGATAATCTGACCAACAAAGAAACATTTCTTTATGGCGAGAATATCCCTTAACTTTCCGAAAGATATAACGAAATGCTAATAAAACAGTTCATTAACATTCATCATAAGAGTAAATAGTAAACTTGAGCATCATCAACATAATCACAGATAGCTATGAAGCATGAATGATACTATTAATAACACAGATTCATTAATCAAACGATATTCTGAAACTATACGCAGAATACACAGAGTGTTGTCACAGCTAAACACATCATCCAATCAAAGGGGTTTTAACAAGTATTTGTATTACATATGTCAAGAATATGATTATTCAATTACAATGCAATATTGCTCTTCAGTCCACCAAAGAGGAGCCCTTAACTAGGTACCCCGCAGGGGTATTTATAGATTCAAGAAACGCCTCTTCAGGCTTCCCGATGCTTCGACTTCCCGACGGTTCAGCTTCCCTGCGACCTTGGACGATCATGCGACCTGCGACTGGCGGAAACAATTGCGACCTGCGACCCATGTGTAGGTGCGACCTGTGACCCATGTGCGGGGGTGACCTGTGACTTGGGGACGGTCGCGACCTGCGACCGAAAGAACTTAGCTATGGAGGTGGTCGTGTGATTGAGAGGTCTGGAGCGTCAACTTTCTTCCCTTTGAAAAACTCTCGCCAGGTCTGGTAATCCGCTGCTATAGGGGAGACCAGAGGGGTTTCTTCTTTTAATCGATGCATACATTCCAGGGCATTCGGTATCAGAGTCTCCTTCTTCTGGGAAATCTGGATTGAGAGGGAGGCAAGCTTGGTATAGATTTGTACTGGAGTGACAAGCAACCGATTTAGGTTCTCTTGTGATGCCTCAAATTCTGGTGCGGCAGCAGCTTGTCTCACGGGCTGTAGAAAAGACTGAATTTCATGATCTACTTGCTCCCAGTCTTTAGTTTCGTCTAGTGCCCCTAACGACGGAATGTGATGAAGAGCGTTCATGGAGTCTATCCCACTGATCAGGTGATTATCTGCAGACACCACTTTGTCCAAATCTTTGGCCAGCTTGTCTTTGGACTGCATCTTCATCCGAATTTGTACTTTGGCATCTTGTGTGTGACTCCAATCCTTCCTAGGCACATTTTCGGGAGCTTGATGGTACTGTGCTATCCATTTTATCATTTTGTCTAAAGCTTCCGAGGCTTCCCGAGTCAAGCCATGCTTCGTCTGGGCTTCCTCTCGTACACCGCTAACGGCCACCGTTTGTTTGAGGGCGAGCATTTCCTTATGAGCATTTCCTTATATACTTGCCTCATGGTCATTTCCAACACATCACACTCTTTCCTGACCGCCAGTGGGACCTCATTCACTTGGGCTGGCTTACTTTGGAGCTGTAGCATCTCACTTTCTAGTCTTGATTTCTCCTGCTCCGCTGCTTTTAGCCTGTTCTGTAGGGAAATAATCTCCCTGCTCATTCTAGTGACATTTTCCTCTGTGGCCGCGGCAAAAGCGGTGCCTGCTGACGCTATCATTACAGGGTTAGTCCTTGTATCTGGGACTATGTCCTTTCCAGTGGCGACCATAGATATGGCAGGATGGCTTTGCGCCAAGGATTTCCTTTTCTCTTGCCGTATTTTGAAGGAGAATTGGTCAAATGTCAGTCTGGTCAGGTCGAAGACTTCTTCTTCTTGTTCCCCGGGAAAATCATCAACATTGAGGGTACTTTTCGCGCTACCTGGAGGGATGTCCAGGGGAGATATGTCAATGTCGTCTATTAGCTCGTCCTCCTCATCTTGCCTTTGACCCTTTTATTTCTCCTTTTGCCGGCGTTCGGCTTCCGCCTTGTCGTGTTCCTCCTTCTTCCTGCGTTCTATCTCTGCCTCTGCTTCCTTTTCAGCTTTTCTCTTTCGCTCTGCCACGACGGCTTGTTCTGCCTTCTTTTGACGATCGAATTTTTCAAGTTCTTCCTTAAGTGCTTGTTCTGCCGCCGCCTGTGCTTCCTTTTCCTGTCGTTCTTTTTCCTCAGCCTGCTTCTTTTTCCGCTCTGTCCTGGTATCTTTCCTTTGTTTCTCTTCATCCTCCTTCATTTTCTTTTCCTCTTCCTTCTTGGCTTGGGCTTCTGCTGCCCTTTGCTGATCTGAGGTGTCAGGACCTGTACCGGTCTGTGTTCTCTTATCTTTGGAGGAAGAAGAGCCTCCTAGTTTATGGCTCCTATCTTCTAAATTCTGGTGATCCTCTTCTTCTCGGTTAGAGTCGATCCCCGGAGCTAGCTGCCTGTCTGTGTTGTACCAGTTTCTTTTTTCGTCCTCTGCCGGACGTTCCACATGCTGATAACTCCATTTAAAATTGGCCCTTTTACAATGCTCAGGAACTATCTTGACTGGGTCATAAGTTCGGACATCCAGATTTCTAAAGTGGTAACCTTTTATCTCTTCCCCTTCATGCCCTACTTCTCTGAAGTCCCTGACTGTATAAGCACCAATGGTGAGGGGTAGAGTGGGCCAAGGTTTCTTCTTCCCTTTGGAAAGGACATTGTAGAAGCCCGAGGTCATCTGGAAACACACCTCCTGCATGAGCACCTTATCGGTGATAAACTTAGGCAGAGCATGTGGCGCTTTGAATGTGCCAAATACTCGGATGATTGTAAATTCAGTGAATGGAAACCAGTGCGCCACCTGACCTAGCATCTCCATCGCTCGCCAAGACATGCATGGGGTGTCTTGACCAAATAATTTCCCGTAAAGGGCGGGAATGAATATGTGAGAGATTTGCTCAATATCTGACTTGTACCTGGACTCCCAGAATACCTTGGTCTGCAAATGGATTGCCCGAGTCTGTTCGGAGTTCCAGTTATGTGGCCATCCCTCAACATGCAGCTGGGCATAGACAGCATCCAATAAATACGAAGCCATATAAAATTCTGACGGTGCTCCCTCACCTGGGGCTAAAGCTGAAGCCAAATTTGTGTGCATGGAGCCCATTAATATACCAGCCCAATTGAACCGAGTGCCATGTACTGTTACGTGTTCCATAATGGTTGCCCATGTTCCATTGAAAGTGGTGGTGTCCGAACGTCCGTACACTCTGCACAGCATGGCGGCCACTAACTTATACACCTTCCTCAGACTGGCCACCAGGTACTCCTGGTCTTTCTTGATTTTAAATTTATCTGGTTCCGCCCACCATTTTCTGATTGTATCAACCATCGGCACTTCATTTGCAGAAAACCATCTCGGGGTAAAATTTACCTCTGGTTGGGGTAGCGAGTAGTAGACCTGTGCTTTTGAGCTCTCCAACGTTGCAAAAGCTTTACCTCCACTATCTCGGATCGCGAAATTCTTGGGATCCGTCTTCTGTATGATCCAGTCTAACATTTCTGGGCACGGAAAGATGGCGGGATGTGCCCCTGCTAGGTGCAATTTGGATCTCTTGACCTTTAGGTATACTTCCCGGTCCGGGAGATCTTCTGGAAACTCATCTTCTGTTATGGCGAACTCGTGGTATACTTCATACCACCTAAGGCTGTCCCCCTTTGCGAAGGTGCAAAGGGTGTCTCTGTATATTGGTGGAGGAGATGTTTGTATGTCTGTGTCTGACTCTTCCTCCACCACCTGCCTACTTTTCTTTCGGGACACCCGGGGTGCCATGTTGCTAGAGTCGGAGAGGACCGGTATCGTGTCTGCTCCAAATTCCCCTGTTGCATTCAGGAGAGAATCCCAGGATGAGAAAGACATGATGATAACGGCTAAATACAGTCTAAACAAGCAGAGTTTAATTAACTGTTCTCTTGGGGTCGCAGGGTCGCTGATCAACAAAATAACTCACACGCGACCTTGCGACCTTGCGACTAGGTCGCAGGGTCACAGAGTCGCTAACAGAGAGTCGCGCGACCTTGCGACCTTGCGACCGGGTCGCTGGGTCACAAGTCGCACTTAGGCCTGCCGGGGGGTTTCGAGCGCGCGCGGTTTTGTGGATAAACTCTCCCTAACGGGAAACATACGCAGCTGGAAAGGGTCTAAACTGGAGATGGGGCACAGCCATGAAGATTCTGGGCAAGACAAAGGTGACCTCGGGGTTTATGAGAATAAAAATAAAAATAAAACTTAACCGAAAACCCTACCTCCTCACCAGCAAGCAATTAAGACCATGGGGTGGCTAGATTTTAGCAAGAAATGCTGGGGAAGGAAACACAGGGAGGAAATGGCAACTTACCCGGAAGAAAACGCGCCAGTCGACCTGTCAGAGCAATTCCACGATTTTCGCCGTGAGTCACAAATGCGACCTAGCGACCCGCCCTTATAAAAAGGAGTCGCACGTGCGAGCACTAAATGAGGTCGCAAGTTGATAGTTTGCGACCTTGCGACCTCGCGACCTTAAGGTCGCTGGGTCGCAAGGTCGCTGAGTCGCTAATTCCCTTAATTACTTAATTTTGTGACCTTGCGACCTCGCGACCTTAAGGTCGCTGGGTCGCAAGGTCGCAAATTGCCTGACTTCCGACTCTTGCGACCTGGCGACCTGGCGACCTTAGGGTCGCAGAGTCGCATAGGTCGCATGGGTCGCAAATCATGGATTCGCGACTTAGCGACTTGCTCTTAAAAACTTTACTTGGCTTTTTCTCCTTTAGTTTTTTAAAGGGGCTCCAAAAATTTTGAAGTGTGTGTTATTATTTTTTTGTATTTTTGGAGGGTGTTGTAGGGGCTACAACAAATGGCGATTCACTGGATGAATTCAGAGTCTCTGCTGATGAAGGGTCGATGAGGGAGGAGGGAGGGGTCCAATACTAGCTTGTTCTTTTACCTCAGGGTTTACACCTTCCTTCATTTGTCACCCCGCATAGTTGCCTGGCCTTTTGGCTTATTGGGTGCAGATCAACCGAATTTTAATTTCTCGCGTTCCAGGACCGAGAGGGTCGGGGAAACCTTGGACAACTGCAGGGTCCGGTACAATTATTTCGCCCTCATGGTGTTGCTCCGCTGCCAGCGAACCTCTCGGCTCCGGCGGAGTCACTGCCTAAGGAGTCATGAACGTTGCTCCGCTGCCAGCGAGCCTGGTCAGTACCCCGGCGGAGTCATTACAACACCTCTCTGCGCAGGAAGCCTTTCTCAATCCTTTACCCTTTATTTGTGTGCGATTGCACTTATTTGAGAATGTGCCTGTAGCACTTATTTAGATGGGCATATTTTGCCTGGGCGGATGAGGGATCCCGACTTATTTTGCTTGCAGAAAGGTTGCTCCTAGTTTTAATATGAGGACTTGGGTTTTTCCCAGATGATCTGCAATTCTCTTGAGTTAGCCCTGTTCCCTCACGATCCGGTTGCTGTTATATAAGACCTTTTCTGCCTGCACCTTTCAACGCCGTTAGGTGGTTCCTTATACTTGAAGACTTCAGGAGGGCCGTGTACTATCCCTAGGTGCCCATTACAAGCGAGTTTTGACTGCTCTGTGTCTTGCGGGAAGGGCCTTTCATCAGCATAGAACCAATGAAGGAGTGAGACAGTTGCGGGCAGCTTAGACAAGGTTTTTCCTTGTAGATTTAGAGAAAGAGTCTTTTTTCTTTTCTTTTCTTTTCTTTTCTCTTTTTTTTTTTTTTTTTAACAAGTAGAACAAAACCGACCTTTATAGTACACGGGCAAAAAAACAGCCCACTGAGGGCTACTCAAGTAAAATAATGTTTGAGGTCATGCCCGTTTACCGGGAGGACCTCGACTCTTCCTTCCAGAGTTTGCAATCGGAATGTATGGGGACCTACCTTTTCTTTAACCTGAAAGGGGCCTATCCATAGTGCTTGAAATTTGGCATGTTTTCCTTTTTCTTCGCGAGCTTTATCCCACTTTAGGACAAGATCTCCTATTTCAAATTTCTTATCTCCTGGAGACTTTTTATCGAACCATTTCTTGATCCGACTCTGGTGGATGGCGAATTTCTCCCGGGTTTTCTGCCTTTCCTCTTCTAATTTCAGCAGGGTGTCAATGCGGGTTTGCAAGGCGGGGCAGGGGGTACCATGACACTCTTGAGACAACTGCAGAGCAGGAAGAGTCAAATTGGGTGGGAGGACAGCTTCTTTCCCATACATGAGAAAATATGGTGAGGTGCCTATTGAGGACTTAGGGGTGACGTGATCAGCCCAAAGTGCATTTTGGAGAGCATTATGCCAATTGCATGGGTGGGACAGAAGGGTCTTTTTAATGATGCGAATCAGATTTTTATTTGTTGATTCTGCTAGACCATTTCCTTGGGGATAGTACTTTGCAAAGTGTTTAAGAACAATGCCATTTTCCAAAGCAAAATCATATAATTTAAAAGATGAAAAATACGTTGCATTATCAAAAACCAAGGAATTTGGAACGCAAAACCTGGTGATGATGAAATGAGTGACAAATTGCATTACCTCCTGATCGTTGATTTGGCGTAACGGTACTGCTTCAACCCACCTGGTGAAATAATCAGTAGCCGTTAGAATGTACCGGTGTTGCTTAGACGAGTGGGGTAAAATCTCACCAATGACGTCCAGACCCCATTGTTGAAAAGGTTCTTCTACTGCTACTGACAACAAAGGGGCAGCGGGACGCGCTTCTCGGCTCGCGAATTTCTGGCATTGAATGCACTTCCGAACATATGCGTGAGCATCTCTGAAAAGAGCTGGCCAATAATAACCTGCTTGCATTATTTTATGAGCCGTAGTATCCCCGGCAAAATGACCTCCTGCTAGTCCATCATGCAGCTCGATTAAGGTTTTCTGAGCTTCATCATATTCCAAGCAGCGTAACATGACCCCATCGGAATGTTTTCTGAAAAGCTTCCCTTGGATTAACTGGTAAGACGCAGCTTTGAGTCTGATTGCACGTTTCTGCCGGGCATTTAGAGTGGGGTCCAATGTACCGTGTGCTAGATATCCTGAAATATCCGAGTACCAAGAAGGGTTCCTTATCTAAGGAACGACGTCAGTTTGGTACATATCAATTTCTTGTTCCCAATTATCTTCTTCAACCTGGTGGGAACTTGCGGCCTCTGCAGCCATTTGGCATAGACCTTGCCCTTTAACTGTGCGTGCTGGCTTAAACTCTAAGTCGTACTCTTGCATACACGCAACCCAGTTCCCTCTTCTCTCGCCCAGCTCTTGCTGCATGAACAGTGAGCGAACAGCTGGGTGGGGAACGTAAACCGTGACATGGTTTTTTAAGATGTATGGTCTGAAATGTTTGACCGGTTTGTATACCGCATAGGCCTGTTTTTCGATTATGGGATAATTCAATTCAGCCCCTTGCAAACCAGTACTCATGAATGAAATGGGGCGCTCTTCATTATTTCTGTCCTTTTGCGTGAGTACAGCTGCTAGGGATGAATCCGAAGCGAAAGTATACAAGCTAAAATCTCTGCCGAAATCTGGGCTCTGGAGGGAAGGTGCTTCAGCTATAGCTTTCTTGATCTGGTCGAAGGCTTCCTTTTCAGGCTGATTCCATTTGAAGGTAGCATTTTTCTTTATCATTCCCTGTAGTGGCTTAACTATTTGGGCGAAATCTAATATAAACTTACGTACAAAATTGATCTTACCCAAAAAGGACTGCATTGCTTTCTTACTGCTTGGGGGAGGAATCTGAGCAATGGCTTTCGCACATTCTGGATCAACGACAATGCCTTGTTTAGTTATGATATGACCTAGCAGATTTCCTTCTACTACGGCGAAAATGCTCTTCCTTGGGTTGAGCGAGATACCGTATTTTCTGCACCTTTCAAAGATCTGTCTGAGGTGACGCAAATGATCGCCCCGACGTTTAGAAAACACGGTAACATCATCCAAGTAGACCACCACACTTTGGCCTATCAGACCTCTGAATGCTATATCCATAGCCCTTTGGAAAGTTGCTCTTGCGTTAATTAATCCAAAGGGCATACGCCTAAATGCGAAGGTTCCCCACTTAGTCTGAAAGGTAGTCTTTAACCTATCTGGTTCAGCCACCAGTACTTGATTGTAGCCAGAGAACCCGTCCAACAAAGAGAACATTTCTGACCTGGACACTGCTTGTAATATTTGCTCCATAGGGGGCACCGGGTAATTATCTTTATTCGAGGCCCGATTTAAGTTTCAGAAGTCCACGCATAAGCGAATTTCACCTGACTTCTTCCATACCGGAACCAAATTGGATACCCATGTGGAATGGCGAACTTTGAAGATAATGCGTGCATCCAAAAGTTTTTTGAGTTCTTTTAGAATCAATGGTTCCATCGTAGGATGTACTTTCCTGAGCTTTTGTTGGAATGGTTTTACATTTTCTTTAATGGGTACCACATGTTGTATGATTCGAGTATCGTATGTGCGTAAGTCCTCATATGTCCAAGCGAATATGTCACGATACTTACGAAATAGCTGAGTGAAATCTTGAGTTTCTTGGGGGGTGCAGTCTTTTCCAAGGTTGACGAATTTAGGATTATCTTCTGATCCCAAATTCACTTGTCGATGGGCCAAGATGGAGCTCTGTACTTTGGCATTTGGGGGACCACGGAAATGATTTTGTAGATCGAAAAGCTTCTCAAGTGATACCACCCCTTTAGGCATGGGGTTTCCTTTAACTTGCTCGTACTCTTCCTGCATAGCTTGGTCGTGCTCATCTTCATCTATAGCAGCGTCTTTGAATATCTCTGAGTTAGACATAAAATCCAGCACCTGTTGATCATCATCGAAAATGCACAAGTTAGTGATATTGTCTGGCACGGAGGGTTTGTACATAACTTCAATGGAAAAACCATCCCTCAGAGGGGTAAACCTGGTAGCAGCATTAGCTAGAGTATCTGCCGCTGCATTATGCATTCTGAGAACAGATTTAATTCCAAAAGCGTCAAAAGCAGAAATGAGCCGCCATACCTCTTGTTGATACGCCTTTAAATGTGGAGACAAACAATGAATAGTATTGCGTACCTGCAGAGTGATAATCTCGGAGTCTCCAATGACCTGTAAGCATTTTACCTTCAAATCCAGCGCCTTTTTAAGCCCAAGGATCAAAGCTTCATACTCAGCAGTGTTGTTAGTGCATTGGAACTCCAGCCGACAAGAGACTAAGATTTTTTTCTTATGCGGATCAAGCAAAACGCAGCCAGCGCCAGAACCATCGAGATTTTTGGAACCGTCGTAATACAAGGTCCATAAGTCACTTTCCGGGCCCTTGGGGTTGGTGGATTTCGGAGGAGTTTCGGCTTGGTGTGAGATAGTTTGGGCTTGTTCCTCAGTGACGAGTGCCATTTCAGATTGGACCTCAGAACCCACTGAAGACTGAGGAGGTCGGTAGCATCCAAAAATGGACTCCAGGAAACACATACCGAGTTCCTCCTGGGCAAAGCTGATGGGTTCATTTGTGGCATCCAAATCAGTTACAGTGTGTTTCATGTACGGTTCGCTTTCGACTCTGATTTGGTTATTTCTCCCTTTGTAAGGTAGCCATAAGTGGGACCAATCTGTGGCAAAGTATCCTTGCAACTTGCTAGACCGGTCCCTGCTAAGCAGTACACCATAGGCTTCAGGGATGTCAACAACCACAATATCAATACATTGATTGACTCTAGAGTCGGATGAGAGGCGGATAATAACATTGTTTAATTCTCCGACGGCTGGTACTTGTGATCTATCAAGTTGAATGATTTTCGCGTCAGTTTTCTCTGGGAGGATGTTGAGTTTCTTGCACACAGATAGAGGCATGACATTCGTGGATGCACCGGAGTCAACGAGACAATTGTGAACGTTGAAGTTAAACATCTCAAAAGACAAGAGAAAGGGAGGAGTGGATCCTCTCGAATTCGTGTTGACAACGTTCACTATAGACTGGATATCTGGACTGGTTTGTGCAGATGTGTTGCTCACAGTTTTTGTATTTTGGTTGTTGGCAAAAGCTTTTAAAATAAGTTCCTTTTGATTTGTGATGCGGGCCAGCTCGTAGAGCGAGATATTCGCTCTAGTCTTTTTCATGTCCTCCACTATGTTGTAGCTAGTATCAGTTTGGGGACTAGGTTCGGTAGTGGTTTTCGAGGGTTCCACCGGGAGCTTGGTCTTTTGACTTGCTTTGCCATTACTATTTGTGGGCTTATCTGACGTAGCTTGTCCTTCGTTTCCAGGAGGGAGGATTTTCCTCAGGAAAGCCCTTTTCTTGTCCTCATATGATTGTTTGGGGACAGTTCCTTTGCTTCTAAGATTATAATTTCGAGTGGGCTGAGCCTTGGGACTGCCTGCCATGTTGATATCAATAGGAGCAAGACTCTCCCCCCCGCGGATTATATCAAAAGTTAGGATAGAGGCTCCTGGTTCCCCATCTAAGAGCGAACCTTCATCTCGATCAAAGACATCATCCTCTGTCTGGTTTCCTGGAGTTTGGTCATCCAAAAGTTGGTTAACCACCGCGGCCATGCTGCCAATCCAGTGAGGGCACGTTTTTTCAGAATGGACAGCTTGGTGAAAAGAGCAAAAATTTTCTTTCCCTATCTCTTCCACGTTGAGAGCGGCGCTGGAGTTTGACGGAGGTCTGCTGGTGTTGGGATTACTTTTCTTGAAAAAGGGTTTTGGGGGTTTAGTAGAAGTGGAGGTTTTAATGCCCTTTCTCTTTAAGTCAGAGACCTCATTCGTTAGTAGTTTGAGGGTCTTGGCCATACTCTCGAAATCAAAAGTTTCTTTCTCTCTGTTAGGGGCGGAAGAGTGCCCTTTTTTATTGATTGGTTTGTGATCATCCTTTCCCTCGTGGTCCATGACTCCTATCGACAACATGTCCTTCTCTAACGCGAGAGCAGCAGCGTAGTTTGCAGTAAGGGTAGCGCGGGCCTCACGTTTGACGAAAACGGCGATATCCCTAGGGAGAGCTTTAGTATAGTAGTCGATGGTGATAGAATCGTCCAACGCTAAGTTTCGAGGAAATTTTTGCAATATTGTGGCGAAGCATTGGTTAAAGTCTTTAACTTTCTCTTTTCTATGACACTTGATGGTGCTTAACTCTGTGAGGAGCATAGAGGGTGTTTTATCTTCTGCAAACTTTTGTAGGAACACGCGACGGAACTGGTCCCATGAAGTAATAGAAGCACTGGGTAGGGAACGGTACCAGGTGGCTGCAAGGTTTACAAGAGTGTGTGGGAACAGTCGACATGCGACATCATCGGACTGGACTCTCATGATTTGTAGGGACAGATAGAAACTACTAATATGATCTTCTGCTGAGGTGCCTTTCTCAGGATCAAACTTAGGAAGATGCTTCTCCGGGTGTCTAGGCATATCGCAGAGAGGACCCAAAAGAGCCAATGGGGATTGAGCCATCCAGGCTAGGGGCTGCACCCTCCTGGGGTGCTGATGAAATCGGGTTTCTGCCTCGGACTCACTTCCCGTCCCTAACACTGATGCTCCGTCATGATGGCGAGAGTGTTCATCTCGGTGTCTTTCATGGTTATTCATGTTTCTAAGATACTCCCAGTTGTGGGGAAGGGGCCTATTTTGGTTTTGGTGGTGATGATGGTTTACGTGGTGTCTCTGGCCGCGAGCTATATCTCTTCTACCTCCACGTCTGTGACCCCTGTTGAATCCACCCTCATTTCTTTGAGGTCTATTTCCTTCCCCTGCGTTTCTTTGGGCTGTGTTACCTTCTCTTTCATTTATTCGACCCCTTCCTCCTTCTTCTGGCGGGGAATAAACTTGGTTGTTGTTCCACTGATGTAAGTCAGGTTGAGGTTCGGGGAAAGGTTCTATATCAGGGAAACCTTCACTATCTTGGAGAATGGGGTCATTTTCCTGGACAGCCCGCCCGAGGTCTTCAATCATGGAGTTCACAAGTTCAGGTATGGTGCTGACCAGCACACCATTACGAGTGATGTTCTCCGTAGGGGTCCTAGTGTGAGCTAGAAACTCCATGATGGGGGCATATCGTAAATCCCTGACGAGATTACGGGCAACTGGGCGTAAGGATCTCAACTGTTCATTAGTGATTTCAAAGTATCGAGCCTCCTCCCTTGGAATATCCTCCAAGGGTGGAAGAGGAGGTTCGTTATTTATGACCTCCCGGTGGGGAGTTTGTGACGGAATGTCGGTCGTATGCTGGGAGGATGCCATAGCCCTCCTTCTAGTGCCAAAATCTGTTGACGGGAAAAAACGTCCGGCCAACAGTAGGGGATCTCCCTGGTAGAAAGTCCCAATTAGACTTTGAACCGTTTGGAGTAGGGATCCTGTCCGGGGTGTGGGTCCGGCTACCGCTTAAATGACTTTCTCTTCGGTCTCGAACAACCTGATTGAATCTGCAAACATACACTCATTCACATGATACAGAATACATGACTGATGTATCAAACCAATATATGACACTGTGCGTAGCAAGGTAATAAACAAAATGCATATGCCCAGGAAGAGTCGTTAGCAACACTTCTATGGGGTAATGCATACAAGATAATCTGACCACCAAAGAAATAGTTCTTAATGGGGAGAATATCCCTTAACTTTCCGAAAGATATAACAAAATGCTAATAAAACAGTTCATTAACATTTATCATAAGAGTAAATAGTAAACTTGAGCATCATCAACACAATCACAGATAGCTATGGAGCATGAATGATACTATCAATAACACAGATTCATTAATCAAAAGATATTCTGAAACTGTGCGCAGAATACACACAGTGTTGTCACAGCTAAACACATCATCCAATCAAAGGGATTTTAACAAGTATTTGTATTTCATATGTCAAGAGTATGATTCTTCGATTACAATGCAATATTGCTCTTCAGTCCACAAAAGAGGAGCCACTAACTATGTGCCCTGCAGAGGTATTTATAGATTCAAGAAACGCCCTTTAGGCTTTCCGACGCTTCAACTTCCCAACGGTTCAGCTTCCCTGCGACCTTTTCCGGACATGCGACCTGCGACTTGGATGGCGGTGCGACCTGCGACCTGCGTGCCTATGCGACCTGCGACCTGGGTGCTGGTGTGACCTGCGACCTGGGGACGGTCGCAACTTGCGCCTGAAAAAGCTGAGCTATGGAGGTGGTTGTGTGATTGAGGTTTCTGGAACGTCAACTTTCTTGCCCTAAAGGAAATCTCGCCAAGTCTGGTAATCCGCTGCTATAGGGGCGACAAGAGGGGTTTCCTCTTTTATTTGATGCATACATTCTAGGGCATTCGGTATCAGAGTCTCCTTCTTCTGAGAGATCTGGATTGAGAGGAAGGCAAGCTTGGTATAGATTTGTACTGGAGTGACAAGCAACCGATTTAGGTTTTCTTGTGATGCCTCAAATTCTGGTGCGGCAGCAGCTTGTCTCACGGGTTGTAGAAAAGACTGAATTTCCTGCTCTACCTGCTCCCAGTCTTTAGTTTCATCCAGTGCCCCCAACGACGGAATGTGATGAAGAGCGTTCATGGAGTCAATACCACTGATCAGGTGATTATACGGAGACATCACTTTGTCCAAATCTTTGGCCAGCTTGTCTTTGGACTGCATATTCATCCGAATTTGTACTTTGGCGTCTTGTGTGTGACCCCAATCCTTCCTAGGCACATGTTCGGGAGCTTGCTGGTACTGCGCTGTCCAGTTTATCATTTTGTCCAAAGCTACCGAGGCTTCCCTGAGCTGCTAATGCTTCTGTCTGGTTTCCTCTCGTGCCCCTGCCAACGGGGCCACTGTTTGTTTGAGGGCGAGCATTTCCTTATATACTTGCCTCATGGTCGTTTCCAACACATCACACTCTTTCCTGACCGCCAGTGGGACCTCATTCACTTGGGCAGGCTTACTCTGGAGCTGTAGCATCTCACTCTCTAGTCTTGATTTCTCCTGCTCCGCTGCTTTTAGCCTGTTCTGTAGGGAAATAATCTCCCTGCTCATTCTAGTGACATTTTCCTCCGTGGCCGCGGAAAAAGCGGTGCCTGCTGACGCTATCATTACAGGGTTAGTCCTTGTATCTGGGACTATGTCCTTTCCAGTGGCGACCGTAGATATGGCGGGATGGCTTTGCGCCAAGGATTTCCTTTTCTCTTGCCGTATTTTGAAGGAGAATTGGTCAAATGTCAGTCTGGTCAGGTCGAAGACTTCTTCTTCTTGTTCCCTGGGAAAATCATCAACATTGAGGGTACTTTTCGCGCTACCTGGAGGGATGTCCAGGGGAGATATGTCAATGTCGTCTATTAACTCATCCTCCTCATCCTGCCTTTGACCCTTTTCTTTCTCCTTTTGCCGGCGTTCGGCTTCTGCCTTGTCGTGTTCCTCCTTCTTCCTGCGTTCTTTCTCTGCCTCTGCTTCCTTTTCAGCTTTTCTCTTTCGCTCTGCCGCGGCGGCTTGTTCTGCCTTATTTTGACGATCGACTTTTTCAAGTTCTTCCTTAAGTGCTTGTTCTGCCGCCGCCTGTGCTTCCTTTTCCTGTCTTTCTTTTTCCTCAGCCTGCTTCTTTTTCCGCTCTGTCCTGGTATCTTTCCTTCGTTTCTCTTCATCCTCCTTCATTTTCTTTTCCTCTTCCTTCTTGGCTTGGGCTTCTGCTGCCCTTTGCTGATCTGAGGTGTCAGGACCTGTACCGGTCTGTGTTCTGTTATCTTTGGAGGAAGAAGAGCCTCCTAGTTTATGGCTCCTATCTTCTAAATTCTGGTGATCCTCTTCTTCTCGGTCAGAGTCGATCCCCGGAGCTAGCTGCCTGTCTGTGTTGTACCAGTTTCTTTTTTCGTCCTCTACCGGACGTTCCACATGCTGATAACTCCATTTAAAATTGGCCCTTTTACAATGCTCAGGAACTATCTTGACTGGGTCATAAGTTCGGACATCCAGATTTCTAAAGTGGTAACCTTTTATCTCTTCCCCTTCACGCCCTACTTCTCTGAAGTCCTTGACTGTATAAGCACCAATGGTGAGGGGTAGACTGGGCCAAGGTTTCTTCTTCCCTTTGGAAAGGACATTGGAGAAGCCCGAGGTCATCTGGAAACACACCTCCTGCATGAGCACCTTATCGGTGATAAACTTAGGCAGAGCATGTGGCGCTTTGAATGTGCCAAATACTCGGATGATTGTAAATTCAGCGAATGGAAACCAGTGCGCCACTTGACCTAGCGTCTCCATCGCTCGCCAAGACATGCATGGGGTGTCTTGACCAAATAATTTCCCGTAAAGGGCGGGAATGAATATGTGAGAGATTTGCTCAATATCTGACTTGTACCTGGACTCCCAGAATACCTTGGTCTGCAAATGGATTGCCCGAGTCTGTTCGGAGTTCCAGTTATGTGGCCATCCCTCAACATGCAGTTAGGCACAGACAACATCCAATAAATACGAAGCCATATAAAATTTTGACGGCGCTCCCTCATCTGGGGCTAAAGCTGAAGCCAAATTTGTGTGCATGGAGCCCATTAATATACCAGCCCAATTGAACCGAGTGCCGTGTACCGTTACGTGTTCCATAATGGTTGCCCATGTTCCGTTGAAAGTGGTGGCGTCCGAACGTCCGTACACTCTGCACAGCATGGCGGCCACTAACTTATACACCTTCCTCAGACTGGCCACCGGGTACTCCTGGTCTTTCTTGATTTTAAATTTATCTGGTTCCGCCCACCATTTTCTGATTGTATCAACCATCGGCACTTCATTTGCAGAAAACCATCTCGGGGTAAAATTTACCTCTGGTTGGGGTAGCGAGTAGTAGACCTGTGCTTTTGAGCTCTCCAACTTTGCAAAAGCTTTACCTCCACTATCTCAGATTGCGAAATTCTTAGGATCCGTCTTCTGTATGATCCAGTCTAACATTTCTGGGCACGGAAAGATGGCGGGATGTGCTCCTGCTAGGTGCAATTTGGATCTCTTGACCTTCAGGTATACTTCCCGGTCCGGGAGATCTTCTGGAAACTCATCTTCTGTTATGGCGAACTCGTGGTATACTTCATACCACCTAAGGCTGTCCCCCTTTGCGAAGGTGCAACGAGTGTCTCTGTAGATTGGTGGAGGAGATGTTTGTATGTCTGTGTCTGACTCTTCCTCCACCACCTGCCTACTTTTCTTCCGGGACACCCGGGGTGCCATGTTGCTAGAGTCAGAGAGGACCGGTATCGTGTCTGCTTCAAATTCACCTGTTGCATTCAGGAAAGAATCCCAGGATGAGAAAGACATGATGATAACGGCTAAATACAGTCTACACATGCAGAGTTTAATTAACTGTTCTCTTGGGGTCGCAGGGTCGCTGATCTACAAAAGAACTCTCATGCGACCTCGCGACCTTGCGACTAGGTCGCAGGGTCGCAGAGTCGATAACAGAGGGTCGCGCGACCTTGCGACTAGGTCGCAGGGTCGCAGAGTCGATAACAGAGGGTCGCGCGACCTTGCGACCTTGCGACCGGGTCGCTGGGTCGCAGGTCGCACTTGGGCCTGCCCGGGGGTTTCGAGCGCGCGCGGTTTTGCGGATAATCTCTCCCTAACGGGAAAGATATGCGGCTGGAAAGGGTCTAAACTGGAGATAGGGCACAACCATGAGGATTTTGGCAAGACAAAGGGGACTTTGGGGTTTATGGGAACCAAAAACAAAAATAAAACTCAACCGGAAACCCTATCTGCTCACCAGCAAGCAATTAAGACCATGGGGTGGCTAGATTTTAGCAAGAAATGCTGGGAAAGGAAACACAGGGAGGAAATGGCAACTTACCCGGAAGAAAACGCGCCAGTCGACCTGTCAGAGCAATTCCACGATTTTCGCTGCGAGTCACAAATGCGACCTAGCAACCCGCCCTTATAAAAAGGAGTCGCACGTGCGAGCACTAAATGAGGTCGCAAGTTGATAATTCGCGACCTTAAGGTCGCAAAGTCGCTGAGTCGCTATTTCCCCTAATTACTTAAGTTCGTGACCTTGTGACCTCGCGACCTTAAGGTCGCTGGGTCGCAAGGTCGCAAATCGCCTGACTTCCGACTCTTGCAACCTAGCGACCTGGCGACCTTAGGGTCGCAGAGTCGCGTAGGTCGCATGGGTCACAAATCATGGATTCGCGACTTAGCGACTTGCTCTTAAAAACTTTCCTTGGCTTTTTCTCCTTTAGTTTCAAAGGGGGCTCCAAAAATTTTGAAGTGTGTGTTATTATTTTTTTGTATTTTTGGAGGGTGTTGTAGGGGCTACAACACCACCATAGAAATCCCACAATATGGGCACATCAGACATTATCATGGAACCATGGTGTCAAATACATTGTGGCTAATCTATTTTTTTTTTTTTTTTAACATTACTTTTCCTCATCATATTATTGGAAGTTGGGCACTTGTGCAGTTTGTCTTAACTAGTCAGCTTTCCAAGCTTGAATGGCCACGTTTTTTTTGTAGCAAACCTTCTTGTTTGACAATGTTTGCAAGTGCAATGGCCCAGTGAATTTTGGGTTGTGATGATTGGTGGCTACCACCGTCCACTAGTAGTAAATTAAGCCTTCATTCTTAGTTGTTTCTCTGGGTTTTCTAATTTACATCAAACATATGGGATTTTAACATTTTTGTCTGTTTGTGAATTAATAATTTTTGTTTCCTATGTTTTTTGATCCTAACCTTGCCACTTTTTTCCAGTTGTTGCAAGATTCAATAAAAAATTTTGAAATAATGACCTACTGAATCACTAAAGTTTCACTTAGTTTTACTTCATTAGTGGTTGAGCATGCTCTCATAGCAAACTGTAGGTGTAGCAGAGAGTTCCCGAACTTCTGGCCTATAAACCAGCACTTGGCTACCATTGACAGAGTAAACAACTCTTCTCAAATGCATAAAGAGGATGTCATGTCATGATATGCATTGGTCTCAGTTGAGTATCTGTAGTTACTATAGTCCATATATATCAGAAAACTCTAAAATATTGAATATTAATAGATCAAATATGTTACTACTGTAGACAGCTACAAGAAAGTGTGAAACTCCCACAAGAGACCTTCATAATGATGGAACTATCTTTATTTTACCTTGGAAGTTGATACTAATACTTATTCCCCGAACTGCTGGTAGCGTATTAAATATATTACATGAAATAGGTCAATTACTTCAAGGTTGTCCTTTCCTATTGTATGATTTGTCAGTTGTCTTGTTCTCATTGTTTTTCCCTAGCCAAACCCATCTTATCATAATAGTTATCTACTCTTAAGTTCTTTACAGTGATATCCTCATTGGTCCTTTGCGGTTAGGAGTGTGGTGGAAACTGAAGCTTAAATCTGGGCATTGATTGTATTAACTCTAAGTTTCCTGCGTCTAGTCTGTCAGCAATTATTTTTTCTAATTTTCTGAATACAAGATGTTACTTCACAAGTTCTTAAGATCTTGCTTGAGAAAGTAATTCTCTTTATATCATAGTGTGCCTTTAGCTCCTCCTCAAAAATATATCTTCCTCTAATGTGTTAAGCAAACACTGGTAAAAGCAGAATAGAGCTCTCATTCTCTCCTAATATCTTATGCATCAAGATGGCTAGTGTTTAGTGATTTGTATCAAGTCTTGTGCTATAATCATAGCTCCATTAAAGTTATATGATGGGCCCAAAGCCCCTATATCTACTAGAATAAGTTTCCTCATCTAATAATCACATTTAACACTACAAGAGAACTATAAATTGTAAGTTATACCTATCCTTAGTCACATCGAACATTTTTGCCAATATAGGATTTGCAAAGAAGTTGGCAATGATTGAGGTATATTCTAGAATACTCATGAGATCTTGGAAGAAAATTTTACTTATGAAAATATCAATTCTCCAAATGATATATAATGATTATATTATCTTATGTTTATGTTTTAATTTCATTCAAATAAGAAATAGTTCAACTATGTCCATTCATCTTTATAAGAATAGAAACTGCTAGCACATTAGACATTAATTTCTTGTGCAACGATGTTGGAGGTAAAGTTAGTGGTGGAAGAGAAGTCAAAACATGAGAATATTCTTGACAATATAGATAGAGCTTCTCTATCATGTGCTAACAATATTGAAGGCCATGGTTAAAACAAGAAAAACATCAAATCCATCTTTGTTACAAGTTTTTCATCAATCCACTTCAAAATGTCTAGTTGAGATACATGAGTGTTCTCTATAAAAACAATGCTCTGTCTAGTCTTACACTATCTTGAGCTATGCCTGAATTTTCTAAATGTGTTTATGACTCATCTATAGATGTTAAAACTCTAGTCCAAGCTGTTGTGGGCCAACTAGCATCAACATTATTTTTGTGGCTTCTTGGTCTCAAATTATTTTCAGAAAAACATAGATTTGACAATATTGTATGCTTGCCAATCTCATCTACCTTGTATCCTCCACAAAACTGTGTTTCTTCTCTGAGAGGAAGGTTTGGGATTGTCTTTGCATTAACATAATATGACTTTTTGTTCATATATGATTATGCCATAATGTTAATTGGAGGTAATTCATGGAAATCTGAAAAGTCATAGCTTATAGTGCCTATGATGGCTCACATATGAAGTATACAGATTTGCAGATAATGGATATTAACCATCGATATTCCAATATCATACATATATATTAAGTAATTTTCACATCTCTTGCTGTTGTGGTTAGGGAAAATAATAAATATCCATAAGGATAGCAACATTCTACTAATTGGTTTCATAGATGAAACCTGTAGCTAGTGAAAGCATATTTAATGGATTTTTCATTTCTGCAATGGTAATATATTGTAGGAAGAAACAGGGGCAGTTACCTGAACCTCGTTTTGAGATCCAGTTTGAACTTTGACATGCTGCTTCAAAGTGTCATTCTTGAGAATAGAACATATTGAGAAAAATATTTTCTTCTTTTTAATAAATATAGATGATCTCAGAGAATGAATTACAGTATCTAACCTCAACAAGCTTTCAAGAGGTCCACAACAGACAGTGGGCACTGTCTACAGACCTAAATATTTAGATCAATTCAAATTTTATCCTCAGCACTCTATAACAGCACAAGCTGCTCCATTTTGTACATAAGGTAAATCTGGCCCTCGCTGCCATTCCTGCAATTTGGTATATCACTAGAGTCACTGCGTTTTGTAGCAGTCAAACTGAAGTTTTTTTTTTTGTAATCCTGAACTGAATGTGCCTCTCTATTTTTTCCATGGAATGTACTTCTCTGGCCACTAAGCTAAAGTAAACATCATTACCCATATGCCATATTACAACTAATACCAACGGTCTAGTATTTCCCCACATAGTTCCCAAACCAGAACGAACCACCCCAGGAAGTAAATAACTAATGAAAGCACATATCATAACTCTCCTGCTCTGAATTAATAGTGGATTGTCAAACAAATGATATAACTGGTCGTCTTTTATATCATTTTCATTTGAATGTACATTTAGATTGAAATTGTCAATAAAAGAGAGCAACTGAATAAAGAGAGCGCTAATGACCAAAGATTCACCTGGAATCCAATGGGCTCTCCTCTTGAAACCCTTGTACGCATCCAAATAGAGCAATATATTAAGTATCGGTGCACTATCTATACTCAATAAGAATACAATACTTGTCTTACATTAGACTCAATACTCTATCTATATTATTCCCATGGTTAATAAGTACTAGCTATATTAGTGAACACTAGTTAGAAAAGATAAGCTTTTATTACATGAATTAAACACATTGGACAGTACATGATATGTTTCAACTTTCAATAAAGCTTACAAGGAGTAACAACTTTGAATAGACGGGATTAGTACTAAGCAGCTTAGATAAGATGAAGCTGGTAATCAAGCTATCAGTATAATTATTTCAATATTAGTATAAGTAATACATACCTTACATAGGTAATCCTAGTCATATATGTTACAATGCTTAGACTAATTACTACTCTTCTGTATAAGTAGACATAACTTTATAACCATAATAAAGTAGAATCAATCATAATAGAGTAGAATCCATAACAAGTTGTCACAGTGTTCATTACCGGTATAGTTGGACTCAATGAATCCCATTAATGTGGTAATAGCTGTCAAAATGAACAACTATACATTACATTAACTGGGCTTTTAGGAGAATGATTTATAGGTTCCCCAGGGTATCATGGGTGGCCTCTGATGTTGGTAGCTTTTGTCCTGGGAAACTGCATGCAAAATTTTTGCAGGCATATTCATAACTCTAGTGTGATAGAATCTCATCAATTGGAATCCAGTTGAATGCCTACTCGGATCTGTGCTAACATATGAGACACCTAACGGTTAATGACAATTTTGCTGGAAACACAAAGCTAATCAGCAGATTGAAGAATTTTGTTATATCAAATAAGAGAGGCAGATGGAGGTTCATGACTACCATGATAGCCAACATAAATGATAAGTGGAAGAGGATGAACAGTGGAACAGTTGGATATTGAAGAACATCTTAAGGAGTGAAAATCAAATTTAGGAAATGGCCGAAACTGAGGCCTATAGAGTCCATCCCTTGGAGATATGATTAGCTGTCTGAGAAAAGAAAACTATGGTGGTAGAATAGCTATAGAGTATAAACTGGTGAGAGAGGCTATGGAGAGTAGAGAAGTAGAGAGTAGACAGTGAGGTCAGAGAGATTGATGAAACATCTTTGTGTTGCAAAGATTCTGTAGAACTTTCGGCAGTGTGAGTTAATATACTGATTGAATCCAGAGTTGAATACTATACTTGTGAATTTTATTGTATTCAAAAATCTTCTGAAATTAACACAAAGACAAAATTTTGCTCCCAATTTGTGTATCGATGCATTCTTTGCACTTTTATTCTAATAATTTTTGAAGAAGGCTTTTGCTGTGTAAATCTGTATGGCTCAGTGACTGATATTTGGGGCATGTGGAGTCTGATTTCTCCCCAAATTATTAAGACATAAACTAATGAAAAATACACTAAGATGAAAAGCTGAAATTAGAGATCTCTAATGAGAGCATATATGCGTACAATACTGGTAAATTCAACCAAAGCATTAAAACCACTTCTCCACTTATATGTCCAAGCAATCATCAGACAGGCAGTAGAAACTTACCTTTTGTTGCATGTAGACTAGATGGAAACTGGATTGGAATGTTATAGGAGAAAAAATTAGCAATATTACATATTTTTTTATTAAAAGAGCACACCGAAGTTTCATGGAAATCTTAAAAGTCATTGCTTATAGTGCCTCTGATGGCTCACATATGAAGCATACAAATTTGCAGATAATGGATATTAACCATTGATATTCTAGTAATCATACCTACATTTTAATTACTTTGCACATATCTTGTTGCTGTGGTTAGGGAAAATAATAAATATCCGTAAGGATAACAACATTCTACTAATTGGTTTCATAGCTGAAACTCATAGCCAGTGAAAGCATATTCAATGGATTGTTCATTTTTGTAATGGTAATATATTGCAGGAAGCAACAGGGGCACTTACCTGAACCTCGTTTTGAGATCTAGTTTCAACTTTGACATGCTGCTTCAAAGTTTCATGATTGAGAATAGAACCTATTGAGAAAAATATTTTCTTCTTTTTAATAAATATAGATGATATCAGAGAATGAATTACAGTAGCTAACCTCAACAAGCCTTCAAGAGGTCCACAACAGACAATGGGCACTGTCTTGCAGACCTAAATAGTCAGATCAATTCAAATTTTACCCTTAGCACTCTACAACAGCACAAGCTGCTCCATTTTGTACATAAGGTAAATCTGGCCCTCGCTACCATTCCTGCAAGTTGGTATATCACTGGAGTCACTGCTTTTTTGTAGCAGTCAAACTGAAGTTTTTTTTTGTAATCCTGAAATGAATGTGCCTCTCTGTTTTTTCCATGGAATGTGTCTCTCTCACCACTAAGCTTAAGTAAACCTCATTACTCATATGCCATATTACAACTAATACCAACACTGCAGTATTGCCCCACATAGTTCCCAAACCCGAACAAACCACCCTAGGAAGTAAATAACTAATGAAAGCACATATCATAACTCTCATGCTTTGAATTAACAGTGGATTTTAAAACAAATGATATGACTGGTCATCTTTTATATCATTGTCATTTGAATGTACATTTAAATTGAAATTGTCAATAAAAGAGAGCAACTAAATAAAGAGAGCGCTAATGACCAGAGATTCACCTGGAATCCAATGGGCTCTCCTCTTGAAAGAATTTTACGCATCCAAAGAGAGCAAGATAGTAAATATCAGTGCACTATCTATACTCAATAAAAATACAATACTTGTCTTACATTAGACTCAATACTCTATCTATATTATTCCCATGGTTAATAAGTACTAGATATATTAGTGAACACTAGTTAGAATAGATATGGCTTACATTAGACTCAATACTCTATCTATATTATTCCCATGGTTAATAAGTAATAGCTATATTATTGAACACTAGTTAGAATAGATAAGCTTTTATTACGTGAATTAAACAAATTGGATAGTACATGATATGTTTCAACTTTCAATAAAGCTTACAAGGAGTAATAACTTTGAATAGACGGGATTAGTACTAAGCAGTTTAGATAGGATGAAGCTAGTAATCAAGCTATTAGTATAATTATTTCGGTATTAGTATAAGTAATACATACCTTACATAGGTAATCCTAGTCATATATGTTACAATGCTTAGACTAATTACTACTCTTTTGTATAAGTAGACATAAGCTTATATCCATAATAAAGTAGAATCAATCATAATAGAGTAGAATCCATAACAAGTTGCCACAGTGTTCATTACTGGCATAGTTGGAGTCAATGAATCTCATTAATGTGGTAATAGCTGTCAGAATGAACAACTATACAATACATTAATCGGCTTTTAGGAGAATGATTTATAGATTCCCCAGGGTATCCTAGGTGGCCTCTCATGTTGGCAGCTTTCATCCTGGGCAACTACATGCAAAATGTTTGCAGGAATATTCAGAACTCCAGTCTGATACTCCTGCATTGTACATCAATATGACTCCAAAACCAGCATATAATTAAGCATCAAACTTGAGGTTGGTCTGTAGTGAGACAACTATTTGTAGGCCTGTTTGGCCTGTTAGGGAGGGCTCCTGTAACCTTGCCATTGATGCATTCTGCCTCCAATTGATGTTCATGGACTGAATTATCTTATTGATCCATGTGTGCTTACCTAATATTTCCCCCCTTTTGATAGCAGCTTCAAGGTATATTCTGGATGGTTCACATTCATGATTAACCTCCATAATTTGTATGATGAGCTTTCAGGCTGCGGAACTGGGGAGGATAGACTGCCCATATTTGAAGTCATTTTGTGTAGGGTCGTGAAGCCAAACTGTAAATTAGCTGCGTGGGTAGGGGATGGGGGTTATTCCCTTCAAGAAAATTAGCAGCATGAATTGTACAATTCTAGGCAACATGAACTGGCTTCCCACAATAATAACACGTTCATTTATTGTTTGTGCTAGCCTTTACTTCCTTTCTTGTTGAAAGTGTAGTGAAGAAGGTCTTCTATGTGTGTGTGCCTTAGCCAGAGAAAAACCATGAGCAGATTCATAATAAGCCATGCTTTCTCAAAGAAACTGACTTCAGTTAATGATTCATCCATGGTGGATCTGAGAAGATGTGGCACCTAGGAGCTCTCTTACATACCGAAAACCCTGCAACTTATTGTGATGAAGTATGGATCATTTTATTTTACTGGAATGTAAAAGACAACATCAATAGATGAATAATTATTTTGAGAATTTAACCATATGATATCAATCCAGGGATTTCATAACTCCCTCTTAAGGTGATGATGTGAGCATCTGAACTTCAAGATTCAACTCCCTCTTGTCATCAATTAGAAATAGGTCACTGGATTTGTGTACAGTGTAGCACTAGAAAATCCCCACTACATGTTTGAAACTAGCTAAAAGGAATAAAAAACAAAGCTACTCATGTGTCAATGAAAGAGATAAGCAGAAAATCTATTACAAGCAAGATCTTTATGGTAACAAGTGCATCACACTACAGGATGTCTTGATCATATAATTATTGTATGGAATATGGGGTAAAAACACACACACTGATTGAAGAGGTGTTATTGGTAATTTTATCAATAAGTTCACACATATAAATTGAAACTAACATAAACCATTTTCAGACAATAAATCTACATCTTAAAGCAACAGTTCCAGACTATATTTCTGCCTACGTATTTTCTTGTGGGCAAGACCACCTAGGAGGACCACATGAGGTGCTAACAAAATCTTTAATACCAAGAACCTAAACATAGAATTGGTTCATAGATAGATTTCTTTTAAGTTCTATTAAAATGTTTTTAAACAAACAAAAGATCATAAAATATGACTGCAAGGAGATTTTTGTGAAAGGTGTTTCTTGTGACACCTTTGACACAGTTCAAAAGCTTGAAATTTTGCTTGATGTTACTAATAATGATGATGTGTCTCTTGCATGATATGGGACTTTTGAAAATGACGTACCAAACATTAAAGATGAATTCAAAGGGTGTTTTGAAAAACCTACCAAAGAAATTGGTTCCAAGCTTAGATTAGATTTCATGGCAGCAAAGGTCTAGGAAAATATGGGAAAAGAATTAGAAAGCCCATGGAGCCGAGTACAAGGACAAGAAATGATGGACTTGGTTTTGTGGTTAAACAAGCAATGGGAAAAGCTAGTTTGTAAGAGGGGAACCTCATATAGTGAGTGAATCATTTACCTCTAGAATAAGTACATATAGAGGGGAGAAGATTAACAACAACAACCTTGTACAAGGAAATAAGTTCAACAACAAAAGTTGTTGAACCACATGGATATGTTTAGCTAAAATACCACCATGATGAAACTCCCAGAATCATAATAATACATTAAGTTAAAAAAAACCCAAATTAGCTTCGGAAGCTTAGATTCAATCAACATTTTATTTGGGTTTTAAAATTCTCATTAGAGTTGCACTCCAGCCATGGAATGTGCCTCTTTGTTTTTTGCAAACAAATGGGGTATGAAAGCACTCTGAAATCAACAATGCCTTATGGGGGAGGGGGATTTATGGGACCAATATGTAAACAAAACAGAGCATACCATGATTCCATAACGATGATAAACAACATTGATAAAAATATTATTACTCATCTTAAATGCCACTAAAAAATTTACCCACCAACAATGCAATAAGAAAAAAATTATTAACAATATTTTATTTCTATTGTGGACTCAAGTTAAATGGGCACTAAATTTTAAGTTTACAAAGTGCATACATATTCATTGTAGTTTTAGACAGCCCTGTGATTAGCTCCATCTTTATTATTACCATCGATACCATTAGGATCAGGCTTGTGAAAATCCCCTTCACTTCTGGAAGGAAGATGTTGTGGGAGAAATCAACAACCCTCTCTGCAGATATCTAGGCTCATATAGCAGAAATAGGGGAGGTTTATTCACGTGTGCTAGATTGTGTTGGACTAAGCTCAAATAAAAATTTGTTGGACAGAAACATTTCTATCTCGAGGCCTTCCCATTGACTCAAAATATGGACTATTAAAACATCCCTTTCAAGTGAAAGATCTGCAATGGCTTAGGCCATTTTATGGCAACTTGCCGCAAAAGAATCCCTAAAATTGAAGTACAAAATATGTTCCTCCAACTATTGGATGCACTTCTATAAGGGGATTGACATAGATCTTTCTACAAGAAGATCTAATGATTAAAGTTCAGAATTGTAGGCCTTATCAAGCTTGGCAAATAATTCATCTCTTTTCACTGTGTCTCAAATTCTAATGATAATTTTGGTTCCTTTTATAGATGTAGTTCCTCCAACTTCATATAAACAGTCTTGAATCTACTCTCCTCTTTAATGGTTGATTCAATTAGATGTTGAAGGAGGATTCTGCAATAATGGTTTGCAGATTTGATTTGAAGCCACTATGAGTTATTGAGCCCAACTCTGACATATTCCCAAACTGGAATTCTAACAGTCCCTTGCTTGATGGAAACTTGGATACATTCCTTGTGATTGCATTCCTTCTCTTGGCAATTCTACTTAGAAAACCCCAGAACTGGTCTGCTTGGTTGGTTTAGCCAGATATGTTCTTGTTTTGATAACCCTGCCACCATTAGAAACACAAATAACATATTTATAGGTATTGATTTTTTATTAATGCAAGAACATTTTTTATCTATCAATTTTTTCATTTATTGGGGCAATTTTCTATTTTATTGAGCAGAGTTTAGAGTCTAGACTATCTCTAAAGTCATGTTTTTCTCATCAACAAATATCTTATCCTTATCCTTGCAAAAACAAACCAGGTAATGGATATCAACAATATAATATTGTGAATTATTTGTTCTTAAAATAGTAGCCCAGATGTACTATAAAATTCTTGCTTCATTTCTCTGATGAGATGGTTGATGACTTTACTACGATAATGCAGATTTCACAGTTTTTTTTTTTTTTAAGTGGTCTACCATTCTAACCACGTTTTCATTTTTGTTTGAATGGGTTGATGATTTCTCTATCATTTTGCTTCTGCTCTGTAAAAGAATTACCTTTATCCATAACAACTAATTACTTTGAGATGAGCTATTTTACCATGAAATCTTCTTTGTTGTCTTTGCTAATTTAGTGGGACTTAATCAGTAAATGCCAAGATTAAGTATAGTTTTGAACCAAGACTCAGAAGGTCGGCTGGCTCATTAGACTGTAGCTTCATCACTCCAACTTAGAGTTTTTAATAACCATGTACGCAATTTCAGGGTAGGTTCATTTCTGTTTGGGAAATACACATGAGATGGATAAGCTTGTATGCATGGGAAAATCATGCATTTTTCTCATGGAAGGCTACAAAGCCAAAAAAATGCCAAAGTGACTTGTATTTTACCAAAAACAAGATAAATGTAATGGCATTGATACACAACGAAGTTGCAAATTTCCAATACACCAAGTTGTATATCATGGGCATTAAACCATTTCTTGTGTTCAACATCCCTTTTAAGTTTCTAGCCTATTGTTTTGAATACACTTTCAGAAAAGTTGCAGATCTTACAAAGTGGAAGTTCAGAAGAGATAGCCATAGGGGTATACTCTATCTTTCAAATAGCTCAGGGAATCCATAAGGACATACTGTTAAACCAATCCCTAAGAAAAACTCCAACAGATGATTAAATTCACAGCCCTTGAAGAAAATTTCGGAGGCACTATCCTCAACCCTCATAGTTTTTGGATCGGAGGCACTATCCTCAACCCTCATAGTTTTTGGATAGAACAGTCCACAACTCTCACAACATTTTTGGCAATTTAGAGTTTAACATTTTGGTATATTGTGCAACATTATAAGATTTCATAGTTTCCCATCATAGGATAATTGCAAAAATGTTTGGAATCTCACCAAATGCACAATGTGCATGAGAGGAAACCTCGAATTTGATAATTTGATATTGATTTGGTTTGACTCAAGAGTTCAATTGTGATAGACCAAGCACTCCACCTTTGGAACTGATCGAGGAGAAGAAGAGGTCATGTTACAAGCGTTTTTCAAACTCCATGACAAAAATGCTTTACCTACCTAAGCTAGTTCTTCTTTGACAATTCCTCGGGGTACTAAACTCAATTTATCTCCCCAGATTCAGCCAAAAAGTGAGGGTTCTCTCCAGAATTTTTGTCCTTCAACCTTGGATGGTAAGAAAGTGGGGAAACCTTGGATGGAAAAAATGTGGGGCTGCTTTGCTCCCACACTTCCCCAGTATCAAAAACCAGGCCCCCTCAGCCCTAGTTAGCTCCCAGATGACATCATCAGCCATTTTACAATGGTCAACAGCCCTGCCTCGGCCATCAATACTAGCAGCCAATGCATCCAACTCAAACTGCCCCAAGTGGCCTGCCATCAATTCTGCCACAATAGTAAACATGTACTGCAAGATAGTAGCAACTATAGTGGGAGCTGCAAGCTTCCATTGGGCCTTGCACTCGGACCAGGTTGTCGTGCTCAATTATTTGTGCCTGTGACTGCTATCTGAGGTGGGCATTAAGCTATTAAGCTATACGTACTCGTGAACTCCTAACTCATTGTTGTGTTCATTGGAAGGATTCTGAACATTTGGGTACCTACCTTAACATCATCGTGCTTTTATTTAAAAAATGTTAATCATATATGGTGCACTTTATTGGATGCCTTTGCAACTCTTTTCATGGGCTATTTCAGTGGTGTAGATGATGATCTAGGGTGAAAATTTTATTGTTGTTATAGATCATATTTGGGCACTCTCTTTGAATGCTCTTCTGACATTTATCTTATGTTCATCCTTGCTTGAAGAGGGTGCTGCCACAAGTGGTATGTTAGCCTGTTTCTATACCAAAAAAACCACCATGATTTCACGAAATCATTAAGAGTAACTGAGATAGGTTCAAGAGGCATTGTTGTTTAAGCATCAGAGGAGAAGAAACAATAATGGATTTATCCTATTGGTTTTAAATATGCTGAGTAGAAATCATGGGTGTATCACATTTGAATTGAATTAATGTGTATTGATGAATTTAAATCATTTCTTTTAGATTGATGGATTATCTGATAACTCTTGATGGATTGCTTTTAACTCTTAAATGTATCTTAGGAGAGGAAATAGTTTGAGATTCTATGCAGTCTATTTTTCTCTAAGAAATTTTAGTTTAAGTTATTTATTACACTATTTTAATCTAATTGAAAACCTTTGAGACCACATATTTATATATTATGAGACTAATATGAGTAAGCTTCTTTGTTGATTTTTTTAGGTTTCAGTGTAAAACATGAACAACCCTGAATATGGCACATAATAATGGTGGCAAATGGATGTCTACTACTCATGCAATCACTGCTATGGTAGAAGATGCCAAAAATGACATGTTGAGAGGGGAAATTTATCATTAAATGGTCCCATGCAAGGTTTTTGGAGAATGATGAAGAAATGAATATGGAAATGTCCGAAAGAATTCAAAATAATCATTTAACAATTAGAAGTGGTAATGGTTTACCCAACATCATTGGTGAAGATAATGTTAATCATAGCCCCAATAATGACAGTATACATAACGATTACATGGATGGTTCTAACGACGACCATGCACATGTAGAAGAACAAATAATTATTGAATCCAATGCAAGAGAAATTCTAGATTCAATTAATATACACGCTGATGGAAAACCTCATGATAATGATATTATACATATGGCAAGGACACCACTATACCCTGTTGCACAATGCTCCATATTGCAAGCTGTGTTACCCCTTCTTAACTTAAAAGTTGTCCATTGATGGACAAACAATAGTTTCACTGATCTTCTACAGTAAGTGTTTTTATACAAAATGGAAATTTCAAGTTTTTTTTAAAAGATGTTTCCAAAAATATAATTCCACTCTAAACTATATCTTATCATTGTTGATGGTACTGTCACATGTTGTTATCAGGTCTACTCCTTCCAATTAATAACAAATTGCCTAAATAAAAAAATGAGATCATGTCATTGACAAATGATTTAGGTATGGATGCTTGCAAGACGTATGATGCATGTCCCAATGATTGCATCCTATATTATGGATATGGTAAGGAATCCTTAGATGAATGTCTAGAATGTGGTGAGAAAACCATATAAGTACATCATCAAAAAAGGTAGGAAGAAAGGTACTACGTCAAACACCTTTAGCCCCACAATTTGAGAGGTTATTTGGATGTAAGGAAATGTATCATCTCATGGATTATCATGTGAGGTGAATGAACACAGATGGTGTTATGAGGATGCCAGCTGATGGAGTGGCGTGGCATAAGATCGAGGTGAAGTGGCCAATTTTCAAAGATGAGCCACGAAATGCAAGAATATCATTAGCATTAGATGGTGTGAATCCTTATGGAAATCAATCAACACAATGGCTACATGTCCAGTAATTGCTATCACAACAACCTACCCCCATGGTTATCAACCAGAAATGAACATGCTATGTTGACACTTATCATACCAGGTTATACTTTATGGAAATTCCTAATATTGAGTCTACATGGTAATAGTAACAAATTTCATGGTTAAAATGAAAAATTGAAGTTGATGTCTTTATAGGTCCAAATCAACCAAAACATATGGACACATACTTGGAGCCTTTAATAAACGAGTTATTAATACTTTGGCAAGGAATGAATATGAAGGATGTGTCTCGTCCTATTTCTTCAAGGATCTTTCAATTTCATGCAACACTTCTTTTCACAATTCATGATGCTCTAGGGCTATCAATGTGTTGTGATGAGTTATATTTGGTGTTAATAACCTCATATTGTATTTATTGATTTCATTTATTTCATATTAAAATCCTAGATTATTACTTGATCTTGCATATAAAAATGAAAGGCCTTCAGACTAAGGGATCTTATGGATGCCCAACATGTGGGTCTTGTACCTCATCAAGAAGATCGAGTCATTTGGGAAAGACTGTATACGATGAATATAGAATGTTTCTAAAGCTTGATCATCCATATCACGTACAAGATAAGGATGATTTTGGTGGAAAGGATTGCCTTCTTAGAGAACCTTCAAAGATGAATCCCGGGAGATGGATGCATGCATATAGAAGCACAAATGGTAATTTTCATTCTCGCCTTTTAAATGATATACGATTACATTCCTAAAACATTGATTTGTTAAATTTATTATGATTTTTATTTTTGGTAGGATCCCTTCCTTCAGGAATGACTCGAAAGAAAATATTTTCAGAGTTCCCATATTATGAAGACCTACCTATTTTTCACTTGTTTGATACAATGCACATAGGGAAAAATGTATCTGTTTGTTTATATAATATGCTATTTGAGAAGAGTTCAATACATGGGAGGAAACTAAATAAGCTACAAGTGAGTATGGACCTCAAAGAAGTAGGAAGAGTGCCTCATCTTTGGCCAAATTATGATGGTAACTTTGTAGCTAATCCATGGTCTCTCACAAAGGAGGGGAAAGAGCAGATGATTAAATCCATAAAATCAGTAAGATTCCCAAAACGTTTTGGAGTAAATTTAAAGAATGCATTCTCAAAAGGAAATGAACTTGATGGAATGAAGACCCATGATTGCCATAATTTCCTTAGGGTATGTGCACATTGATCGACATTAACTATATTATCTATTATGTGATTTTAAAATTATTTTATTTAAAAAATAATTATATAGCATGATTACTTGATTAATTTTAACATTCTAATTGCAGTATCTATTACCTGCCAACCTTCCAAATAATCTCGATGACAACATTAGGAGGACAATATACAAGCTAAGTAGATTTTTTAGGTATGATGCATGGCCTATATAAGGAAAAAGGTCTCTTCAAGTACAATGTGATATACTAGAAAATTGTTCATCTATAATATATTTTTTTTCTTTACACAAATCATGGGCTTAACTTAATTAATTATATTCTAGGTGGGTCATTTCAACAGAGATACACAAAAAAGACTTAAAGATGTGGAAGAAAGAACTCCCCATTTTGATGTGTGACATGCAAAAATACTTCCCAACAAGTTTCTTCAATGCACAAGAACACTACATTGTGCACCTCTTACATGAAATAGAGTTGTGTGGACCAGTTCAAACAAGGACAATGTTTCCTATTGAGCATTATTTAAAGGTTTTGAAAAGGTTTGTAAAGAAAAAGGCTCATCTTGAAGGTTCCATGCTTCAATTGTACATGTTGTTCAAATCCACATTTTATCTCACTAAATTGTGCAAAGAATTAAATATTGAAGGGCCATGACTATGGGACTCAAAAGAAAACGAAAAAGTTGAAGGACATGTATTCACAGGATGAGCAAAAACTAGGGAAATTAAAGGTGATTAAACTTATATCTACATAGGATTCATGATTTTGATTTGTGACTATGATGGTATAATGTGTTTTATGTTTATGATTGCAGATGTTGTTGAAATGAAGGCTTTATTATTATATGTTGCAAGAAATAGTGAACACACAAAAATATGCAGGGAGGAATATCAAAGGCATCATGATGCCCAAAAAAGGCATTGTTTGTCATATGTATCTCTAGGTAGTCATAATTCATCTTCACATTCAACAATAATGAGAAAATTTGAAAAGGATTGGCCTCCAACTATGAGTTTAAAATATTTGAGAGATAGAGTAGCAAGGGCATGTAGAAATAATGATGAAAGAGTTACAACACATGTATTGGACATTATAAAAGGACTAGAAGAGAATAAGGTGACTCATTATAAGGGGTTGTGGTGCAAGGTTCGTCATTACCGTGTTCGGAGGCTAGATGAAAATCGGCAAACATTTGACTGTGGAATTGTTGCATATTTTACAGTTGATTTTCAGTCATATGTTTGTGATGGAAACATGAAAACCGACACCTTGAGATACTATGGATTAATCAAAGATATCTTAGAGCTTAACTTCAGATCTTTCAAGGTGGTATTATTTGAAGCTAAGTGGTTTAGAAATATTGTATTTGGAAATCATCCAACAACATATATGCATGAGAATGGTTTTTGCATCATCAATCATACCACGTTTACGCAAACAGATGAACCATATGTTTTTCCTGACCAATGTGAGAAAATATTTTTATTTTGTCATCCTACAGAATGATCAAAGTCATTTTTCATTGAGTATAATCCTAGATCAATAAGAGTCTTCCAACCTTCACATGAAGAACAACCTATCTCTGCAGAAATGTCATTTAATGGTAGCTTAGATGATGCATTTAATGGCCAAGAAGACATGCTTGAAATGTACAATGGCTATTCAAATTATTTTGATGATTAATGACAAATTCTATGAATAGTTCTACTCAAGAAAATGTAAATGTCTAGTAGTTTTATATTAGAGTTGTATTTTCATTTAAATATATTATATGGATTTGTTTAGAAGAATCAAACCTATCATAATCAAAAAATTAATTGCATTTCAATGTTAAACATATCAGAGAACTATAACATGATAACAATGTTATATATATTATCATTATGTACATTTAGATTTTTTTTCTCATTATTTTTTTAGAAAACTTAATAATTAATGAATTTCTATCTTATAGAATTGAAAAATTATTTTTTACAAGGGAAAGTTAGATATTAGAGGATTTGTTAAGATTTTTTTACTCTCCAAAATGATATTTTATGATTAAAAAATTTTCAAAATGTTTCATTTGATTATGAGTTACTATTTTTTGTTGTTTCTTGTATGTATTTTAATTCATTTGCATACTTTTCATTTTATAATATACTCATTATTCCACTTCATATAATCAAAGTTTGATGATTTTATTATATATATATATATATATTACACTTGTTTCATTATTGGATTAATGCAATGAAGTATATAAAACTCGTTCTAACTTGGGAAATTTGTAATATTGAATTAGGTCTATTGATTCAATATGCGAACAAGAAAAAGAGCAAAGTATATTCGGACAAAGAGTTTAAATGAATTTATGAGGGACACACATTCTGGAGTCATAGGTATTAATGAGATACCTTCCAAAGGAAGTAATTTATCTACAATTCCATCTTCCCATTTAGATTTTACAGATGATGTATATGTCTCAGTAGTAACTGATACTTGCCATAATGTGGAGCCTACACTTGAAACTGGATTTGAAATTGATAGATTGCAATCATATAGAGAGTGGTTGATGAAGGCTGATGTTGATCTAGTCATAAGAGATGCAATTCATGCAGCATATCAAGTAACTATCTCTGACACAGAGAATGCAACATATACAGAAACAACAGTTGATGATCTACTTATAAGGTAAATAGTCATTTATATTTTACTTATAAACTTTAGGGCTGTAATTACATAACATATGATTATTAATAATATATTATATCACAATTTTCAGGAGTAATATCAATGTTCTTGAAGAAGACACTAACACCAATGGACAACAAAATCAATCGCCTCCATCAAATGAACAAACTATACCATCTATTGGTGCATCTTTTCAACCTCTCTTAAAACATCCAAATGAATATGTTAAAGGAGAGGCAACTAATGGTATGCCATTCACAATCACATTAAATGAAAAAGGGCAAGTGTTAAATGATGAAGGTGGGAAAACATGGAGAGACATACTTCACCGTGAAGCATTGAGATTATTTGGTCCTACAATTACTAAAGATTTTCGTCGTCAAGGTAAAACACATATACTATGTTTTTTCATAAATTGCATACTTAATTTATGTAGTATAAACTATATACTTAACGTTTCATGTTTCATATTAAAAAAAATTATATATTGTACTCAGTGTTACATTCCCTAAATTTCATTACTATGATACTAGAAACCTTAAGATTTTTTATATGGATTATTTACTTTCTACGTGTATTTCACAGATAAATCTAAGAAGGATGAGTTATTATCTCTTATGCATAAATTATCGGCAATTGTAACTCCAAAATAAATTCTTCATAGTGTTGTTGAATATATTAAAAATACCAGGAATGCTTTGAGAGGAGAATTGGTAAGAAACAAAAATGTAGTCAAGCCACACTTCATAGGAGAAGGAGAGTGGAAGAGGTTATTGGATGAGATTGCTATTAAGAAAAAAAAAGGAAAAATGGAACTTTGGTTGGAAAAGACAAATATGCACATATTGTATGAGCCTCTATGTTGTCCACATGCCATCGTTTGGGGAAAGGTGGCATGTTATCTGTAGAAGCAAAAATTGTAAGCTTAATACACTACTATGCTTCTCAAGGAAAAATTATTTTTTTATATAATCAAATTTCTAACTATTTCATTGTTATTTAAAATATCGTTTCAGGTGTTCAATACTAAAATGTTTGAAGATGACAAAGATTTTGCTTCATGCTATGGGGTATCTTCTCTCATTCATCAAAATATTAAAGACGGATTTCATCCTATTATAGATTATGAGGTAGTTTTTGACCTATAATTTTTTTGTTCTGGATAAATTTTTATAATATGAAAGAAGTATATGCAAATGAAAATTTCAATTACTAAAATTTATAGTTGTGTTGATCTTATCTTATATGTGTCTAGGTAACTGATCAATATGATGAAAGAGAAGATGAAGCTGAACTTTGAATCACGCTTCAACCTTACCATATGTTTGGTTAGCTCACTTCAGTTATTTTTTAAATCAATAGGATACTTTAGTTATGAAATACCATTAAATGCACACACTTTTTATGGTTTATTTCAATTCAATTGAAGTTATTGTTTGTGTTTTTGTATGTTTATTTCATTTATGTATTTTTATTCACAAACTTATGTTTATAATTTTCTTTTTATGATTTTTCCATGCAGGCGGCGACAAAATTTCTTTTGAGGATGAGTAATACAGATGATTTCAAATGAATTATCAGTTTCGTTTTTTCATATCTCATAATAAACAAATTTCAAGACCTAAGACATTTCATTATATTAATAAATGAAAAGTGATTTTTTGATAATCAATTGTTAGAACATATGTATAACTTGTATTTTCTTTAATTAAATTATCTCTTTTTATATACTCATAGTTTTGGTTGTTGTATAATATACTTAAAATTTTAACATATGTAGATATTGTTATTACTTTGTAATTATTCATTTAATGTGAAAGATATCCATTTAATATATTTTTTCATAACTAGAAAGATATGTAATAGATTAGAAAAACAAAATTTTTTGAAAGATCATGCCATCTTGAAGTTTTCACTCAAACAAAACAAAATTCTGTGAGGCTTGGAATTGAAATGACACTGCTTAGAACTTTTATTTATTTATTTATTTTAATTTTCAAAGATTGAAATGATTCATCTACATGGTTGATCAAAATGTTCAGTAGTGATATTATGTATGTAAATCTATTATGCCCATCAGCTTGGAATCATGTGAATGTTTCAATGGAGAGACTCTTCCATTACTTGTAATTAATACTTGCCATAATGTAGCCAAGCAAAAAAAAAGCTATCATAGTCTTATTGTACACAATGAATTAAAATTTTTGGATGTCACTATGAGATACTTCAATTGTGCTAATACATTTGATATTCATTAAATATATTTATGGTAACTGGATTTAAGCATAATAAAATGGTCAAACTGTTCTCTTTGGTAATAAAAAAAATGTATTTTTTTTCACCATTTTTTATTTTATGGTGCTTTGCACCATATACAATTTATTATTATTATAATAATTTTGATATTTTTATGATAAATTTTTAATTTTTGTAAAATTTATATTGGTGCTTTGCATCACAATATCTTGATCCACGTTAGATTGGTTTTTGGTGGTTTGCACCATACACCATGCAATGCCACGTATGCATTTAACACCTAATTTAACATTTTTTACCAACTCCACTTTTGCACTAGAAAACATAGCACCACTTGTGTATCTCCACATTATCACCACTTTTGCACCACTATTTTAAAAGTAAATATTTCTCAAATCCTTTAAAAATTGAGGTGCTAATGTGTGGCTAAATGACCCTTCTTCTTGTATTGTTCTGAAAATGATTGGAACAATGCCACTTCTGTATATGGCGATCTGTTGAAAAGCAGGTTGAGCCATGCTGAAGTGTTGGAGAGATGGATTGCACCATCCTCCATTGTCGTTGGGAAGAGCAGAGTTAGGGGGACAGAGATTAGTCACAGTAACTGTCACAATGCTCGATAGACACCATTGAGGGTCGAAGTGGTGGTTGCATTTCATTTGGTAGCAGGGTCCACATGTAGCTCCATTGTTGAAAAGCGTCGTGCTCAAAGCTGCAGTGTTGGTCCCATAGCCTTGGCTATACAAATTACCGTATCCGCACGCACTGCCTGACAAATTAATTTCCCGATCGATTTGGTTAGCTAACATATGGTATTAAATTATTAATCTAAAGATGAAACTACAAAGTGAATAGTGACCAACCAGATGTCCACGGGACTGGAGTTTTGTCGAATTGTGAACTTACCCATTGTTCCTGACGCATCGCTGCCACCATAAAAAATAGCATGTGCAGATTTCCAGCCACTGTCTAGTGCATGAGCTGCACCAGCTATCCACGAGAAACTGAACATGGTGGCCAGTGTTATAGGCTCCATTTTACAATGAAAGAAAGGGTCGCTTAAGATAAGTAGAGTTCACGTGAGCTGATATCTGGCATGAGAAATGATGCCTAAATCGATAAGTGATTGATGGGTGGTCTCTGTGAATTCCAAATATATAGAATGGTGAGGTGGATAGACGATCAAATTTTCTTCCGTGAACAACGGTGGTACCCATCAGAACGTGTGGAGATATGATTTGCTGTTGAGTTATTGGGTCGATGTACACCATACGTTCAAACATACGGTGGCGGGCGGCCACGTTCATTTCCCGCAATGGGCGTTTCTTGTATTCAAAGGTCTGACCATGCAGCTATAACACACACTGTCGGTGGGCGACAATTAAGCTTATAATTTCTCGCTGGAATTTAGGAATTATTTTTATAAATTAGATAAAACTTTAAATGGAAAATAATATATTTATTTTTTATTGTGGGAGAAATGTAATTATTTTTTTTATGTCTATATAATTTTTTTGCAGTAGTCTAATTAGACTGCTTTTTCGCCCTGAAAATTATAGAAATTTTGGTAAGATTTTAAGAAAATCTGGCTAGGATTTTTTTAAATTTTGTAAATCCACGTTATAACTAGTATTTTAGATGTCTTATAGGTTTTTGATGGTGCTGAATCTATTTCCACCATTAAAATTATGATTCAAACACTATTACTGTAGGATTTCTTAAATTCTTTTACCCAGATTCCAGCCAATTTTAGCCGTCCGAGAAATTCCTCCTTCTCGTTAGACAACAACTTATTTTTTCAATGAAGTGAAGAGCGAAGCAAGAACTTACGAAAGCATGCAAAACATGGATGCCAACTGTATCAATGGTCCTCAACACTGAATGATGTGTTGAAGCAGTCGGAGAAGAAATAAGTGTGGCATTTACACATGAGAACGTGGGTCATGTGAAACAGATAGATGAGTTGAATCCGGCGAAATAGAGTACTTCAGAAGATTCCCAAAAGAAAGTTATGGCCTTCTCGTATTGGTCAAAACATTACTTATATTACATTCACATTTCTAACTAATTAAAACTAGTAACATATATTACACTTAGGCGATTTCATTGTTTGTTTCCTTACGATTCCTTTTGAACCCGTCAAACGCAGTCAAAGCTTATGTAATGTTGCCCCAACCTACAAATGTCACCTCCTGCGAAGCCTTCTTTAGCTATGGGTAAATTTTGTATTCTGATTACAAAATGACTGCGTGAGAAAACTATGGGAGAAAATTTTGAAGTTCTTTTTATACATTAATATAAGGGGTATAAAAAGAGTTGCGATGAACCTGCATGTAAAGTTGAATTCTATGTGGAAGTCTAAATGCAGAGTGATAAGGATGAATGTAAGTTGAATATAAAGTGGAATTTTTTTCTGTAGTGATGATTAGATGAAGAAATCGGTTTCCTGATAATAGTGATGATTAGGTGAAGTAATTGGTTTAACATATGTAGCCCACTGAATTGGTGCCCGTAGCAGAGGGAATTATCAAACTATCAAATTTGCTCACCATACTAAGGTGATCAGAAATGAAATATGATGTAAATAATATCATTAAGTAGTAATGGATTACAATTAGATATTAAGTGTGGTAACATACCTAAAATAATAATAATAATACTAGAAAATTAATGGAAATTTTATTTTTGAAATAATGCGATAAAGTATATAATATTTTTGGAATATGGCTTTTGTGATTCATAATTTGTAAAAAAAAAATTGCTTTCGATATTAATCACATATGATCATGAATTGTCAACCATTGTGATTCATCATCTGGACAAGATGAGAAATCAGATCTAGGAGACAGGTTTAAAAAAATGGAGAGAAGATCAAAGGAGATCCAACTAGCCATTAAGGCATAACAACTAGTTTAACTGAGAGAAAGAAAGTTGAACTAAATTATTATTATATTCAGATTAGTTATTAATTATAATATTATAATTTCTTATTTAAAGCAATAGGGAGAAAATAGGGTTCAATAACATTTATTATTATATAAATATAATTATGAAAAATATAAATAAATAAATTAAAATAAATTAAAAATAAAATAAAATAAAAAAGCAATAAATAAATAAAGAATAATAATATTTTTTTTTAATTTTATTTTAAAAATAAAATAAATAAATAAATAATAAGAGATAAGTTAAATAAAATAAAAGTGAGATGAGAGGGGATTAATAATATTAATATTATTTTTAATAATTTAATATTATTAGTTTTATCTTATTAATTTTATTTATCCTATGTTGAAGGATCTATTATTAATTAATAAAAATAAATAAAATAAAAAAAGGGGCGCAACCAATAAGGATGAAGGGCCGGGATCCAACATCTACTAACACCCCATCCATTATCTCTATTCAGGTTAACAGGCCTTTTTTCGATTTCTAACGCTTCCCTTAACTTACGGTGATGAAAATGGTCAATTTTAGCAATTACCTTAGCTTCTTCGATGAAAATGTGATGCTTCATCTTTTCCGCGTGCTCTGCCAAGGAAGAGGAGCATGTCATACCATGCTTGAGGTCTGCCACGTGCTCATGAATCCTTTGATTAATGGAACGACAAGTTTCACCAATGTAAGGAGCCCCACAGGAGCAAGGAATTAGGTAAACACCTTTACCTTCCCTAGGGCTAACTGGGTCTTTAACAGATTTTAGAGAACTCCTAATAGTATGGAGGGGCTTAAAAGTCAAAGAAACATCATGTTCAATCCTAGTGCATGACATTATTTGTGATATAGAATTCGGGATTAAATATTTACCTGATGCTACTAAAGTCACCATCAAGCAAGATTGTGCAGTGATTGTGAGCAAAGCTAGACCCCCTAAGAGAAACCTTAGCAAAATTGAGTTCCAGGCCCTAAAATCCTTGAACAATAACCTGGACATTGTTGTTATTAAATATGATAAGGGAGGTGCTACATTAATCTTAAACATAGATGATTATGGTAGAAAGATGTTGGACCATCTTTGCAATAGTGGGAGCTATAAGAAATTGGACAAAAATCCCCTTTAAAAAGTTTCAAGAGTCATTGCTTTAGCCATACAATCTAGTAGCACGGTTAGCTCCCTTAGTAAAAAGCTTATTGAGAGCAACCCTCTCACTTGTAGAATCTATGGTCTTCCTAAGATCCATAAGGAAGGTGCTCCCTTGCACCCCATTGTCAACACCATTGGGGTCTGACTTACCTTCTCGCTAAACTTTTAGCCAATAAGCTTAAACCTCCTGTGGGTCAAACCGGTTCCTTTGTCAAAGACTCATCCTCTTTTATTAGTGAGTTGAAAGGAATTAAAATGGATCCTGATGACAAGTTTGTAAGTTTTGATGTAGTTACACTATACACTTGTATTCCCATTAGTGAGGCTATGGATGTCATCAAGCGAATCACTGATCTTGATACTACCCATCTGGTTGAAATTTGTCTTACCTCGACCTTCTTCAGTTTCGAAGGTGTGTTCTATGAGAAAACCTATAGTGTGGCCATGGGTTCCCCCCTATCCCTTGTTGTGGCTAATATTTTCATGGAGGAATTTGAGTCTAAGGCCCTCTCCTCTGCCTTTTTCCAACCCAAACTTTGGAAAAGGTTTGTAGATGACACTTGTGTTGTTTGGCCTCATGGCAAGGAGAATTTAGATAATTTCTTCAATCATCTGAACAACCAATCGGAATCCATAAACACTATGAAATGTGAAATTGATGGTATCCTTCCTTTTCTTGACGTTATTATTTCAAGAAATGATGATGGTTCTTTCTCTCATCAGGTCTAAAGAAAGAAAACACATACAAAATAGTATCTTCATGCTAGTTCTCATCATTTCCCAGCTCAAAAGTTAGGTGTTCTCAACACCTTAGCTACTAGAGCCTTAAGAGTCTCAGATGAGCAACATCTCGAAGAAGAGAAATCCCACCTCATGAGTGTTTTCGATAAGAACAACTATAGCAAGTTTGAGGGCCTTAAAGCTTTTCAAAAAGCAGAAAAAGGTCCAAGGAATAAAAAACATTCTAGTGATTGGTTATCTGGGGTTTCACTCCCATTTATTCAAGGAAATACTGATAAGATCGCTAGGATCCTCAAGAAACATAATGTTTCTTTGACTTTCAAGCCCCTCTATACTATTAGGAGTTCTCTAAAATCAGTTAAAAACCTGGTAAGCCTTAGGGAAGGTAAAGGTGTTTACCTAATTCCTTGCTCCTGTGGGGCTCCTTACATTGGTGAAACTGGACGTTCCATTAATCAAAGGATTCATGAGCACGTGGCACACATCAAGCATGGTAGGACATGCTCCTCTGCCTTAGAAGAGCACTCGGAAAAGACGAAGCATCAAATTTGCATCGAAGAAGCTAAGGTAATTGCTAAGATTGACCATTTCAATCACCGTAAGTTAAGGGAAGCATTAGAAATCGAAAAAATGCCTATTAACTTGAATAGAGATGATGGATGGGGTGTTAGTAGATGTTGTATCCCGGCCCTTCATCCTTAGTCATTGCACCCCTTCTTTTATTTATTATTTATTATTATTATTATTTAATAACAAATCCTTCAACATGGGATAAATAAAATTAATAACATAAAACTAATAATATTGAGTTTTTAAAATAATATTAATATTATTAATCCGCTTTGACCTCACTTTTATTTTATTTAACTTAATTTTTATTCTTTATTTAATTATTTATCTATTTTATTTTTAAAATTAAAAAAAAAATTATTATTATCTATTTATTTATTTACTTACTTACTTATTTATTTTTATTTTTGTTTTTATTTATTTTTTTATATTCTTTATTTTTTTAATTTATTCTTTATTTATATTTTTCATAATTATATTTATATAATAATAGATAATAAATGTTATTGAATCCTAGATAAATGTCTTTCAGATTAATCACATCATTAGGATTAGGTCAACGTTTCGAACCATCTAATGTGGTTCATCCTCATGCCAAGGTGAAGAAAGAAACAAATCACATTGAATAAATAGTAGGGATGCATCATTGCCCAGAAAAAGCTATTAGAAACTAGCCATTATTTGACTAGTTAGCTAATAGGATAAAATATTAATAGTTTTTAAGATTTTTAGGGAAATTTAACTAAGAATAATTTAGAATTTGATAATTTAATAAAATGATTAAATTCTAGTTATTATAAGTGAAGAAGGGGAGGGTAAATCTTAAAATGTTAGAATTTAAATTTTAAGTATTTAAGAGATGATATTACAAGTTAATAAATAATACTATAAAATAATTAAATAAATGAAAAATTATATAAAATTATAATATTAAGCCTAGCTAGTCGTTAGAAAGTTAGTTTGTTTAGAATTAAAATTTTTAAGAATAAATCGATTAAAATAAGTTTATTATAAATGAAATATAATACAAAATAGGGAGGGAAATTTTTTTTTGAATGAATAAAACAAATAAATAAATGAAAAAATATAAAATTAATGAATTAATTAGGTAAAAATATATAATAAATGAACTAATTAGGTAAAAATAAATAAATAAATAAATAAGTTAAGATACAAAAAAAAAAATTACTTAGCGAGAGCCGGGGCCCAGCTCTTACTTAATTTCCAACCATCATCACTGTTGTTGTGGATTAGTTGCACGGGTGTACGAAATCGCACAAGCTTAGAGAGTGTGGTCTACTCTCTAAACTATTGGTAACAAGCAAAAAGTGGGGGAGCTCAAAAGCATAAAAATTAATGGAAATAGTATGCCAAAGTATGCTCTGGTTAAACTAAAACTAAAAACACAAATATACAGAAGCTATATAGAGAGTTCCAAATGATAATAATGCAAATGATGGCTTGATGGCCTCTTCTTATTAAACGTTTGAAATGGAGAAGAAATTTTACCCACTTGCCAAAGGGCCCCTAGGCAATGGCTCTAGGTCCCGATGCAAGGATGTTGCCTTCCAAGCTCTGCCTCTGATGCAGTCTCTCTCTCTCTCTCTGCTATGGTGGACTAATATGTTGGGTGGCAAACTATCGAGCCCTCTTTAGCTCCAGCTCCGGGTCACACACAATGTTGGTGTTGCTTGGGAAACTTTGGACAACATAACATTGTGATCACCATTTCTTCATCTCTTGGTGGGTTTATATATATGAGCTTGAAATCCTCCTTCCCTCCCTTCGTACATGATGGATGGTGACCCAAAGGAGAGGTGTGATTCCATTGTGTGCTCAAATATTATTTTGTGTGCTCACATAATGTCTAAGGAGGCGCTGATGGCTGTCCTTAGGCGGCTTTCACATAAGAAGTAACTGTCCTTCTCTTGGTGTGGTCCTGGAAAGTGACTTTTTTCCGTTTCCAGGAATGCATGCTTATCGAGTAAAAAGGCGCGTAGAAGGCGTTCTTCACGAAGGATAAAGCACACATTTGAGCATTTATGACTAGTTCAAATCTGATTTCTCAAAACCTTAGAGATTTTAAATACTTCTTGATTCCATAATGTATTCTTGTCCTGTAAATCCTTGGGCTCGACATTAATTGATGTCGTCTTCTGCTGTACGATTTTCTAGTGTTAACAGTTGCCCCCTAATGTGTGAGGTCTAGGAAGAACTGTATAGCCGAAATATATTATAGTTCTTTTATGTATCGTACGCAGAGAGAGAGAGAGAGAGAGAGGTATGCGTGTATTTTGGAATTGACAACACCTTGCACCATTTCTGAGATAACCATGACCTAATGGACCCCATTCAAGGAGACAAAATATACAACATATTTACAAAATTTCAACGAGGCGGGCATGTCCCGTGCTCGTGATGCTATGGCTAGTTAAACAAAATTGATAGATACATGTGTTATCTGTGCCATTACTGTGGTAGCGATGCTGTTGTTTGTTGACGACGACTGCTGACACCCTCAGGGGAATTTTTTCTTTGACAATAGGTGGAATGTGGTACCCATATGTGTAGTCTTGGTATGGCATATCATTGTGCAATGTATGCATATGTATTAGCTGGGACCTTCCCGTGTAAGCATTGACGCTTATGGAGGCACGCGTCTTCGACAGATCTGATCAAAATGCAATGGTTGTAAGGTACGATACCATCGTGACATGAAAGCTTTTGCTGTGGTCGAATTTCAGGAGGATCAATGACATCTGTGGAAAATTATGTCCCCCATAGTGCCACCCAAGGATACCCATTTGCATGGAGAGGGATTATCCAAGGTACCGCTTCCTTTTTTGAAGAGGTGTTGAGGTTGACAAAAAGGAAGCCTTCACCGAACCATGAGTCGCTGACCTGAGGGGTCGGGGATCGAGATATGATGGGTTTAACATAGGAATTTTGGTGAGATGTGACTAAAAACGGATGATGGGGATTCAATGGCTTGAGGTCGAAGTATACTTGAGCAGCTTGGCAGCAATCATAGTTATTTTTAAAGGGAAACGTCCTAGAGTCGGTAGGACTTCCAGCGCGGGTAGAACCAGCTATGAGTGTCGAGATGGTGCGTGCATGACGTGAGTGAAATACTTTGACCAAGGGGAATGAGGGACTGCTGCCATGGGAGAAAAGGTGAAATATGAGGGCGAAGTGGAGAAGGGAATCGTTTGCGGTCTTTGTACACTTACCAAAACAATAAAATAATGGGGTTTGGTTTGTACAAAACACAGAGATGGGTACCCCAAAACATGAAAGAGGGTTGCTCAGTGAAGGTGTGAGGAAAATGTTTTGCTGGGGGTAGGGGTCCCATTGGTTGGTCTCATGTGCGGGGTTGATGAAGTGGAAGATTTCGTAGATGGGATTATGCTGATGGAGGTATGGTGGGCCAAATGCAGTGCGCGGAGGTGTGCTTTCAATCTGCTTGTACAACCTGATCGTCTGGGAAGGGGGTTGAGTTTGAATGGTGAACTTGACCTTATGCATGATATATGGATAGGCATGAGGTGCTTCCCGGACGAAAATGGTATGGCCATGGCGTCACTTGTGGGGTGATGTATGGTCTACTTTAGATGACGATCGCCATGGAGGGGAGGTTCTACCGACCAACGCGGGCGTTTATCATATGCAGGGTGAGGTGATGATAAACGTGGTCGGGTATGAGGACCCTATGGTTTATTTCTAATGGAGAAATGATGTCAGGATATGCAAAGCTCTTTGGGACTCTATCATGCTGAGGGTAGAATGATATTTGCTCCAGAACTTTCAGTGAATGGTGCCGTGAACGGTTTGTGGGTTCTTCCTGCAAAAAAAACTACCTCAAGTGAAAGCATCTTCTTTTCATTCGACATTATTAAAAAACATGAATTTTGGAAAGGAAGATGGGAGGGTGCATACCTGCTGGCATTGAGAAAAAAAAAAATTTCTAGAAAGCGAATGTAGGGCATCACTTTCATTCGTTATGGCATACTGATGATGGTGCAACTTACGGTTTGTAGAATGGACCTTCTGATATCCTGTTATTGACCTCTGAAGTTCTAGGGAAGGGAAATAAATATGGGATTATGGCCCTAATCCTATTGATTTGTACTTGTTAAGTGTTGGGAGATTAGAGGTGATTGCAGAGCCTTTCTTGCCATTGTGGTTAGCCTGTGTATCGGGGATTAGCGCTATTATGCCAAGGTAAATTCCATGACATCCTGCATTTCAATTTTTTCAGTTTGATGATGCCGGGGGCCGTACAAATTGGGTTTGTACGGCCTCAAAGGGACCTTTTGTCCTAGATTGCACGGGCGATCTAGGCAAAGAGGCGCCCCTCTTGCACTTCTTTCCGAGGTACTAGCATGCGAAAGTGCGTTGTTCCCTCCTTTTTGCATGTAAGAGCGCGCCTATGAACGAAACAGGTGCACAAGGGCGCGCTTGTCTGAGAGACAGGTGCGCAAAGGGCAGGGTTTTGGTAAAAACATGGGTTTTTCTCCCTTTTGATGTTTTTTTCTCTGTACTGATGGGTTCTTGTTGCTTGGCAGGTTGGTGTGGAGAGATCAAGACTGGCCCAAGATCCGAATCGCTCTGGCTGCTGATGCTGGGGCGCACTGTCAGTTGGCCGCATGGGACCTTCTGAAATTTGCTGAGAACAAGTTCCTTCAGTCACAGGACCGATTGTTACGTTATATTATACAACATTGGCACAGGAGGCATAATATGTTTGTTCTAAGGGGGACGAACTTGATTATCCATCCAGAGATGGATATATACTTTGTGACCGGGTTACTGCCTTAAGGCGAGGCACTAAGGTATCCACTCCCTCCTGGGAGAGTGAACATGGACAGGTCCTGGAGGAGGCATTGCAGTGGTTCAACTCTTACTAAGGGGTCCATCAATATCGCATTAGTGAAAATTGTGGCCGAGCAGTGTGCTCTGGCCATTATTGTGCGACTAGTGGGGTTGTTTGCTCCACATCGGGCATCAGGCCCATGGGTGGGAGTTTTATGCCTTTCGAGGAACGAGCATTTTTTTGATTTTGCCCGCTTTTGTTTTGATGGTATGGTGTCGCAACTGAACAGGGTCCAACATGGATCCAAATCATTTGTGTACACTAGCATCTTGTGCAGCAATATGTACGAGAGGGTGGTGCTACTGAGGCCCGTTGTGGCAATGCCAATTGGGGGCCGAGGGAGCCACGCATGAGGTGGTGAGCTTCGATGATGCCACGTGGCAGTGTTGGCATGGTGGGTCGTTATTGGAATGACACGACGGAGGCTTGGTCTGAGGCCAATCCGTAGATGTTTTTGCCATACCCGTACGCGGGGATGGACTTTCAGGGTGATCCAGATATCGGTCTCCCTTTCGGTTATGTTTGGGGTCCCGCAGGTATGTGCTATATATATATATATATATATATATATATATATATATTGCATTTGTTCGAGTTTTTATGCACTTGTGTGTTTTTTATTGACACTAACATTATTTTGGTTACTCGTGCAGATGTTGGCGAGGTGGGACGCCCAGTGGCCTGACTTGTGGGTCATGATCCTCTTCCACGACCGCAGGGTGGTCGGGGAGGAGGTGCCACAGGTGGATCGAGTGGTAGTGCCGGTGGACTTGGCAGGGATGGCGCTGACCCTTCTGGTGAGGGCAGCAACTCTGCTGCAGATGTGGCTGAGGCGCGCATCGCAATACTTACGGCTCAAGTGGTCTCTCTAGAGGACTTCCGAGGTCGAGTGGACCGTTTGACCCAAGGGATTTCTGCTCGAGGTTTTATGGATGACCTCGAGGAGGTTTGGCTAGAGACGATGATGGCTCGCGAGAGGGATTACCGGCCCACTCTACGATGGGTATCTATTGCAGTGGAAATAGCAACTCTAGTGGTGGCCCCAGGAGTCGTGGTGGGCCCAGGTGCTCCTCTTGAGGGGGCACCCCCCTAGAGTAGTTTTGTACACAGGGAAAGCACCTGTTATGAGGATGCTTCCCTTGTTTTTGACGACCCTTGTATTTTTGGGCTGGCCACTGGGCCAGTGATACTATTTTTGTACTCAGATACACACACACACACACACACACACACATATATATATATGAGAGTTCTTTTTGCAGCTCTACATGGTGTGTTATCTATTTCGATTTATGTATTTTGTGTTATGCTGATGGAGATCTATGTTTTTGGTTTTTTATGTATGGTAGTTTATTCGCGTGCATTCCAGTCTAGGATATTGTTGGCTATGCGATCAGCTGCTTATTTTTTATTCCTTGATACATGTGAAAATGTAATGTAATTAAACTGTCTGCTTAATATTTTGGCACGTAGATATTTTCTAAATAGGTTTGCGTCTCTCGTTTCAAATGTTTGGTTTATCTGCGATACCACTAACTGGGAATCGAGGTAGACATGCATATGGTGGATACCCTGATGGAGTGCCTCGCACATAAGTCTGATAACGATGTCATATTCTGCCTGATTGTTGGTTGCTGATCCGATGCACACGTCGTTCGAACACAGTGGTGATCAGTCAGGGTGGTAGATGACCCAGGCGGCTGCAGCTAAGTTTTGAGACCATCGCGATGCTCCATCAGCAAATCTGAAATAGGGTTCAAGTTGGTGGTCCATGGTGGTACTTTGAGCGCGTTTAGGTCTTTGGGTCAAAAATATTTTGGTGTTGGGATCTTTATGTACCCTAACTCTAGGGGATAAGGGCTACTAGGGCCCTTATGGGTGGAACTTCTTGAGTTAAAGGCCATTGATGGGGTTAGTGAAGCAGGTCCTGTCCGGTTCCGTCAAGAAGTATGCCCCATGTCGGAGACAATGTTTGATGATATAGGGTCCTTTCCACAAGGTTTCGAACTTTCATAGCCCAAAGGCTTCTTTTACGACATCATAGCGAAGGAATAACTCTCCCTCAGTAAATGAGCGAGGGGTGATGTGGTAGTCAAATGATGCTTTTACCCTTTTCTTATGGGCTTCATTGTGTTGCAGTGATTGTCGCCAGCTTTCGTCAACTAGCTCTAGTTGTACTAAGTGTTGTTCTAGAGGGTGGGTTTCATCAAGGAGTTCAATGGCGGCATGCAAGTTTGGGATCTTGCGGAAATCTATGCAAAAGCGTAAGGTGCCTCGGTATTTTGCGACAGGAATAAAGCAAAATTCCTGTGATGAGGAGGTGGTTGAAATCCTTTCTTGGGCATGCTATGATACAAGTCTTATGTGGTGAATTGTGTCACTGGCATGCGTCGGGGGAAGGATCTCGGTAACGGAGTCCTGTGTGAGCCTAAAGTTGGATTTCCCGCTAGGATAGTCAATTTCTGGTAGGTGGAAGTTGCTTTTATCACAAAGGTGCCCGAACACTTTTAGCAGTGGGCATACCTCCGGCGCGTGATCATGACCAGTGTAAATGGTGCATGGTATCACAGCACTGACAAAGTAGATAGTGTGAGATTCTACACTACTCGATGTTCCTGATGTGGACACTTGGAAAGGGTCGGTTGTGGATGAGGTCATCTTCTGCTTCCATTTTTGCCCTCCCTCTTTGGTGGGTGGTTGACTTAATGCCACTCTAGCTGCTTTCAGCTTGGGGATATGTGTACACTTCAACATATGATGAAAGTGTGAGCAAATTCGGTAATAAGTGCGTGTGATCTTCTCTTGATTAGAGAGAAATTTTTGAGGGAGAGGTGAGACTATGCAGAGACTGTTTTCAAGAGGTTTGAGCTCTCTGCATTGGTTGACTCAGTGATCGTTCAGATCACATAGGCTGCATGTTATCCTAGGCTTGGCCTGGGGTATACGTGGTTGGTGTGTGGTCTTATCAGGCTTGACACACCACTGCAGTGGTGGGGACATTGAGTCGCCGATGTATCTTTTATGCCATTCCTGGAGATTTCCTATTCTCTTTTCTATGGCATTAATCATGTCGATAGTGGGACGGATCCGTGAGACATAAGTACAATGTCGGTCATAATGATTACCCTGACATATCAGGAAAAATATCCATGATATGGGGGTCCCATCGTGTGTCGTCTGAGGCTAGGTGGGGAAGCAACGTCATGATGCTACTAATTCAGGGCAGTGGACGACTATATGGTTTGTCTGCTTGCATAACGTGCATGCGGGTGGGTTTCATGAAGTGCCTTTGGGGGTAACTGAGGTTTTCCTGCTAGGCCCTTCTTCGGCTGATAAGAACATTATGGACCCTCTCCTCTCTTTTGCTTGGGTCATGGAGCTATCGGTGGACTCGGCATCCATATTGTCTTCTTGGGAAAGACGAACTATGGCTGAGTGAAGGCTAGCAGGGGCTAGCCGAAAGCGAGGTATGTAGTGACAATCCTCCAATAGGTGATTATCATCGCATAACGGGCATGTGAATTGTGCTGCCCGTAGCCCCGCGTAGTAAACCCTTTCGATTATATACCATCTGTGAATGAGTTCCAATGTGGCACACTCTTCGAGGTAGTGGCTACGTTCATCGCATAGCACGCAATGGATAATGGGCATTACGGGGGGGCACTCTCTGAATCTATGCTCCTCTTGTAAGTATAGGATGGTACGCGGTTCATCATTGATAGACTGGATGGAGGGATCCTCCTGATAGAATCGCTCGATTGCATGTAAGGCATCCCTATACCGTGGTATTCTTGGACAATGGTGGGTATAGTGCCCATAGGTGCCACAGATAGCGCAGGCATGATTGGTACACAGCGGTTTGCTTGTACTTTTGGTGGCAAGTTCTTTTTTTGGGAATGTCGTGTCGAGGTGCCTGCCTCGCAGTCGAGGAGTGGTTTTAATTCGTCCAACTCCAGACATATGTGGGTAGGGTGTCTTGTGACATCACATATAACACAGGCTGATGACTCCCTTTGCATGGTGGGGGTCACCGCTTTCTTTCCTTTCTTGGCAATTTTCTTGTTCGTGGTCACCGGTTTCGCAATGGGAATTTCCCTTGCAGGGGCAGTTTCGACTGCTGCTTGGGTAGGTTGGGGCTTCTTAGGACTGGGGGGCTTTTACCCAAATGCAGTAACGTTGGTAGGTGTTGTTCTTGAAGGGGGAATGAGGTACAAAACTGGGAATGCCAATGATATGTTGGGTAACACCAGTGTTGCCAAAATCTGCTGAGAGGTGAAGCCAAGAGGTGGGTAGAGGAAAGGGGTTTGGGAGGTGGCGTAGACTAGGGAGGCTGCCGTGGCTGATGCCTCAGTGTCATTACTACTTGAGTCTGTGTCCTGACTAACCTTGGTGCTTGATGTGGACATCATGCATACTGGGGCCCCTATGGCATCGGGCGATACCTCAGGGATAATGGGAGGATCTCCTAGGAATGACCCTTGGATAGACGATGGTTTGAATTGGCCAGGGCCATTTTCTTGATACCGTGAAAGACCATCTGTGGTTGTATCTACATAGGGTAGAACCATATCCATGTTGGTCAAGGGACGCTTTTCACTGTGCGGTAGTTGGTCTACTGTGATGATTCGATCCTCGTGGGGGAAAATCATGATGTAGAATATGGGGGATGCTATGGTAGACATGGCATACATGTAACTCCGCCTAAGAAGTATATTGTAATCCAAGTGAATTTCCAAGACTTCGATGTCTATGTGGACCGTCTTTCCGGCTAAGCAGACCGGTACATTTTGGAAGAGACTGACGGGGGTCGAGGGATGACTGTCATATGCTCTGAGTGTGATGATGGAAGGTTTGAGTTCGGGGGCTCCTAATTTCTGCCATACATTCTTTGACATGATGCATGTGGATGCACCCTCGTCAATGACACATCAGGTAATAGTGATATTCTGTACCGATATTGGTATCTGGAAGGTGACCATGGAGGGAAGCCTAGTGGTGGCTTTGTCTAAGTTAAAAGCCATCATGCACGTGTCGGTAGGGTCGACAACACCTAATGCAGAAGGTAGGACTTCCCGTTGTTTTGGGCATGACTGCAGCACTTCCAATGTGGAAATAACAGTAGGTGATTGAGCTAAATCGTCTACAATTCTATAATTGTGGGCCACTTTGGAGTAGTTACCTCCTCGCCTATTAGGACCTTCTACCATTTTTGGCAATTGTTCCAAAGGAATCTTTGGAATGGTTAAAGGTGCAGTCAACGTGCTTGTACTAGCCCCTAACGTACTAGTGTCTAATGGAGTGTTGTAGCTGTGATTTTGAGTTTGGAAAAACATTTCTTCCCTAGCCATGTAAATTTCATGGTTGTTTTTCCTGGAATCATCTGGGTTTTGTTGTTGAGTACTGACCGTTCCTTGATGGGGGAATGGTTCTTGCATCACCGTAGTTTGCTGGGAAGACCCTCCTTGTCCTCGGTTACTCTGTAGCTTTTTAAGCTTAGGGAGTTTGGGACAATGGTGATTATAGTGCCCGTACTCACCACATATTGAAAAAGAATGGTTTGTTCGAAGAGGTGGCCTTTTGCCTTGCCTTTGGGAATTTCTTGGCTCCTGGTTTTGATTCCGATTGGAGTTACCTCCAGCCTAGGATCGCGGTGGGCGTTGTTGGTTGTTTCCCCCCTGTCCAGGGTTCCCTTTGGGCTTGTTTTTTGTCTTTTTCTTAACCACATTAGGAGGGTAATTCTCCTGATCATACTGGTGTGGTTGATTTTGGGATGGCTACACAAAGTTCACCTGTGCATTTTTTTACGTAGGTGGGTTGTGTGCTTGGGACTGAACATATTGCTGTCCCATGTTTGCACCTGGCCATTGGGGGGAGTTCTTCCATCAGTCTTTCTTCCTGCGTACTGGGTCCCCTCAGCCGGAGGATAAGGTCCTCCTTGGTGATACGCTGGTGCCCTATCAGTCAAATTTTGCTGCTGCATGTGATGAATTTGTAATCCGGAATGAGACATGTTCTGGGTAGACCCATGTGTGTAACCGGGATTCTGACTGATGCTACCTAGGTACCCTTGGGTCATTGACTCAATAATTTTTTCTGCAGAGTTAGACACGCCTGGAAATTCTTGATAAGATTGTAGGCACGGGGCGTTGGGCAGGATATTGTATATGTATCCTAACTACATGTAGATCAGTTCAAGTTGTTGGGCTTTACTTATTGCGTCCTCTTCGGATGTGGGGTTATGTTGCACCACATCATTTGAAATCTCCACCATCAGAGTTTTCAAGAATAAATCTAAAAGGACTCAGTCATCGAGTTTTGCTTTGCATAAATTGCCACGCCGCCTCCATTCATGGAGATGCTCTGAAATATGGGTAGATGGGGATTGTCTGAAATGAGTCAGTAACTCCATTCCCGAATCGTGGTGAATGGGCAACTGAAAGTATGTGAGGAACACGGTAGCGAGGGCGCTAAAGGTTCCATGTGAAGCAGGGGGTTTCTCCACGTACCATTTCGCAGCCACTCCCATGAGAGTGCATTGAAATAGCCTCAACCGAATAGTATCGTCGATGATGCTATTCGATGAGCACCACAGATGGCAGGTCATTATATGATTTCCTGGGTCTTCTGCTTGCTTGCCTTCAAACTTTGGTATGTTCGAAGGGAGCTTCATGGGCATGGGAGGCCAATTGGGGTCGTGTGCACTGGGGTAATTGGTGAGCTTTTTCAAATCGGGTAGATTCAACGCTGCTAAGAAGGGTGACTGGGAGGTTGACGCCATGGCAACATGTGAAGACACGAAGTTCTGGTTAGAATGAGGGTTAGTCTGTGACATAAACTATTGTGAATTAAGTTAGCTTCCCGTATGGGATGCGCTCCTCTGCCCCCCAGGGGACGAGGGGGGAGTGGTGTGCAGTGTGGTGTTGGGAGACCAAATTGGGTTCCCAACTAAGGTTTCTCTCAGAAAGGAGGAACCAACTACTGTGGCAATGTTCCATCTTTGACGCCTAAACGGCGAAAGAACTGGAACCCCTCCCAGTAATGGGGGGATGTCCAAAATACGCCTGGACAGACAAGGTTCCATTGGAACCATTTGAGTGTAGACTAGGTTAGGTTTTGGAAAAATTTTGAGGGGATCGAGTTTGTGATCATGAAAAATTTATGGCCACATACATAAAACAAAGTGAAAATGAAATTAATTTTCCATTTAATTAAAATCTATGTGATCAATCAAGAAAAAAATTGTTTTGTTTGTTTGCACATGATAATCAAAATCCCAGAAGACCTATTACGTCCTCACACACTCAAAATTAGCTAGGCCTTGAGAGGATTTTTTGCGAGTGTTGGCACAACATCCCGTAAGAGCTGGCAATGCCCCCAGTCAGCCGAAGGGAATCAACCAAGGTAAGGGTAGAGGTTCTGGCGCTTTCCTACACTGTCACCTATATGGTAAAGGATGCCCTAGTTTTGTCCACTAATAACCACCGTCCCACATGAGCTTTCAAGTCTTGGGCTTCTTGGTAGTCAGCTAACAGTACTGAGTATCAGCCGGGTCAAGTAGCCCCAACTGATTCCGCATGCACTGTGCCTAAGCCTAACCCCCTCTGAATTGGGTCTCTACCGCACTTGGGTTTTCTTTTCCATGGGCTGATAGGTGGATTTTAAATCTCCCTAAATACACAACTTCTATGTTTCAATGTGAAGTGTGATCAAGGTGGCTTTCCTACCCCCTTGATCCTAAATTAATCTATAAATTCTCTTGTGGCCCCTGTGGGGAGAATTTAGTGAGTTGGTTTAAGTTATTTTTAGGTGGCTTTCTTTTCTTAGTGGGTGAATGTGTGTGAGCATATGGTGAAAAATCTCATAATTTGAACTTATGGATATCGGTGATCCTTTACAAAAGTCCCCTAGTTAAACTATGTGACATTGTTCCTTGCTCAAATGGAAAGAATTTGCGGATAATGGGCCGCTTCCAAATCTTCCTAGTTAGTCTATGTGAGTGACTAAAGGAAGATGGCGAATCACAAATGTAGAGAATTCATATGCTTGTCTAGGGTCACCAAATGGTGCAAAGACAACAGAGATTACTTGCTCTAATTGGCAATTCAATCCTAGTCCAAAAATTCTCTAAATGCAAAAATTAAATTTAAACTAAACAATTTCTACACTAGCTTATGCATATGTGGTCTTGAGCCCCTTACTTGGACTATTTAAACTAAGTGTGCATACCAGAATGTGCAAAAAACATAAATTGTTTGGAAATAAATGGTTAATTTTCCCCCTACTTAAACTATGTGAACACGCTTTTGCAAAAACCAACTTAAATGAAAACTAACTAAATGCCTACAGAAAGCAGCAAAAAGTGAGTTCTCAGAAGCTGTGGGGTATCAACACAGGTGTTGGCAGATACATTAGGGGCTGTCCAACACACTTACAAGCAGAAAAAATGCAGAAAATAAGGAGAAAAAATCTCTCTGCAATTTGCGCGCAAAAGCCCTTGACAGGTGCGCCTTCCTGCGCGCAAGTCAGTCCTAAATGCGCGCAATGCGCCTCTGTGTGGAAAATTGCGTGTAGAAATCCTACAAGTAAAAGATTAGGAGCTTCCTTCTTCAGTCTGCCACTTCAGTGAGTCTAGGGACTGCAAGATGGGTCAGAGTACTGTCAGCTCCACTCCAACATAGACAAAGGGTCTCCTGCAAAATATGGCACAACCACATAAACTTGGAACACCTCAGTGGAGTCCCCAATCCTGTTGTTGTGGATTAGTTGCACGGGTGTACGAAATCACACAAGCTTAGAGAGTGTGGTCTAATCTCTAAACTATTGGTAACAGGCAAAAAGAGGGGGAGCTCAAAAGCATAAAACTTAATGGAAATGGTATGTTGAAGTATGTTTTGGTTAAACTAAAACTAAAAACACAAATATACAAAAGCTATATAGAGAGTTCCAAACGATAATAATGAAAATGATGGCTCGATGGCCTCTTCTTATTAAACGTTCAAAATGGAGAAGAAATTTTACCCACTTGCCAAAGGGCCCCTAGGCAATGGCTCTAGGTCCCGATGCAAGGATGTTGCCTTCCAAGCTCTACCTCTGATGCAGTCTCACTCTCTCTCTCTCTCTGCTGTGGTGGACTAAGATGTTGGGTGGCCAACTATTGAGTCCTCTTTAGCTCCAGCTCCAGGTCACACACAATGCTGGTGTTGCTTGGGCAACTTTGGCCCGCATAACATTGTGATCACCATTTCTTCATCTCTTGGTGGGTTTATATAGGTGAGCTTCAAATCCTTCTTACCTCCCTTGGTACATGATGGATGGTGACCCAAGGAAGAGGTGTGATTCCATTGTGTGCTCAAATATTCTTTTGCGTGCTCACTGAATGTCTAAGGAGGCACTGATGGCTGTCCTTAGGCGGCTTTCACATAAGGAGTAACTTTCCTTTGCTTGGTGTGGTCCCGGAAAGTGAATTTTTTTCATTTACAGGAATGTGCACTTATCGGGAAAAAAGGCGTGTAGAAGGCGCTCTTCTCGAAGGATAAAGCGCACATTTGGGAATTTATGACTAGTTCAAATCTGATTTCTCAAAACCTTAGATATTTTAAATACTTCTTGATTCCATAATGTATTCATGTCCTATAAATCCTTGGGATCGACATTAATTGATATCGTCTTCTGTTGTATGATTTTCCAGTGTTAACAATCACAGTTGAGATTCTTAGCATGTCGTTCAATTTAGATCGCCTCCCTTAATTTCCTATGGTGGAAGTGATCTAATTTGGCAATGACTTTGGAATCCTCAATACAAACATGGTGACAAGATATTTCCACATGCTCAGCAAGAGCTGAGGTACGAGATCAATTGTGTTTAATATCCACAGCATGTTCCCGGATTCTCTGCCTAATGGATCGACTTGTTTCACCAATATAGGGAGTACCACATGAACAAAGAATAATGTAAACCCCTTTCATGTCTTTAGGGCCGATATGGTCCTTAACGGACCCAAGAGAATTTCTAATAGTGTAGAGAGGTTTGAAAGAAGCAGAGATATTATTTCTTCTAAGGACATGGGAAATCTTGTCCGCTGGCCCTTGTATAAATGGAAGATGGACCTTGGAAATAGGATCCACTCGATTAGATTTTCCATTGAAACGCTTATATGCATTTAGAAAAGCCTTGAGACCTTGAGATCTATTGTAACCATTATTTTAAAAAATGTCAAGAATATGGGACTTCTACGATTCTAAGGAGTTGCCATTAGAGATTCTAAGAGCACGAGTAGCAAGAGTACACAAGACACCAAATTTCTGAGCAGGAAAATGATGGGATCCAGCATGAAGGTATTGTTCCATGTGAGTATTATTGTGAAAAACTCGGTGAGAAATGGAACCATCCTCATTCCTAGAGAGAAGGATATCAAGGAGAGGAAGGCAACCATCAACCTCCACTTCCATCGTGAACTTGATGGAATCAAAAAGCGAGTTTAGGTGCCCAAGGAACATATCTAATTTCTCCCAACCATGGGGCCAGATGACACAAGTATCATCCATGAACCTATTCCACTTCCTAGGGCAGAATTTAGATGAGGCTAGGGCCTTTGATTCATAATCCTCCATATATAAGTTAGCAGCTATGGGGGAAAGTGGGGAGCCCATCGCAAAACCACAGGCTTGCTCATAAAACTCACCTTGAAAACTAAAAAAATTTGAGGTGAGTCAGAGACTAACAAATTTAGAGGTGTCCTCATCAGAGATCCATTTAATGACATCAACAGCTTCCTGGATGGGGATTTTGGTGACTAAGGACACAACATCAAAGCTAACCAAAAGCTCACCAGGTAGGAGCTTGATGTTCTTCCACTCCTTGATAAAGGTAGCCGAGTCCTTCACAAAGGAATCAGTTTGACCTACAAGGAGTTTAAGATTTTGGGCTAAGAATTTGGCCAGATGATAAGAGGGACCACCTATTGTGTTAACAAGGTCTTAATGGGGCACTCGGCTTATGAATCTTAGGGAGACTTTCTTCGGTTTTCAAGGTGAGTTTTATGAGAAAATCTGTGGTGTTGCGATGGGCTCCCCTCTTTCCCCCATAGTTGCTAACTTATTTATGGAGGATTTTGAATCAAAGACCTTGACCTCTGCTAAATTCCGCCCTAGGAAGTGGAATAGGTTCATGGATGATACTTGTGTCATTTGGCCCCATGATCGAGAGAAAATAGATCTATTCCTTGGGCACCTAAACTCGCTTTATGATTCCATCAAGTTCACGATGGAAATGGAGGTTGATGGTTGCCTTCCTTTCCTTTATATCCTTCTCTCTAGGAATGAGGATGGTTCCATTTCTCACCGAGTTTTTCGCAAGAAGACTCACACGGAACAATACCTTCATGCTGGATCCCATCATTTTCCTGCTCAGGAATTTGGTGTCTTGTGTACTCTTGCGACTCGCTCTCTTAGAATCTCTGACGACAACTCCTTAGAATCAGAGAAGTCCCATCTCCTTGATGTTTTTGAAAATAATGATTACAACAGATTTCAAGGTCTCAAGGCTTTTCGAAATGCATATAAGCATTTCAATGGAAAATCTAATCAAGTGGATCCTATTTCCAAGATCCATCTTCCGTTTATCCAAGGGACAACAGACAATATTTCCCGTGTCCTTAAAAGAAATAATATCTCTAATTCTTTCAAACCTCTCTGCACTATTAGAAATTATCTTGGGTTCGTTAAGGACCCTATCAACCCTAAAGATATGAAAGGGGTTTACATGATTCCTTGTTCATGTGGTACTCCCTATATTGGTGAAACAGGTCGATCCATTAGGCAGAGAATATGGGAACACATTGCGGATATTAAACACAATCAATCTCGTACCTCAGCTCTTGCTAAGCATGTGGAAAAATCTTGTCACCATTTTTGTATCGAGGATTCCAAAGTCGTTGCCAAAGTAGATCACTTCCACCGTAGGAAATTAAGGGAGGCGATCGAAATTGAACGACATGCTAAGAATCTCAACTGTGATGATGGTTGGAAATTAAGTAAGAGTTGGGCCTCGACACTCGCTAATAGTTTTTTTTTTGTATCTTAATTAATTTATTTATTTATATATTTTTACCTAATTAGTTCATTTATTATATATTTTTACCTAATTAATTCATTAATTTTATATTTTTCATTTATTTATTTTTTTATTCATTCAAAAAAGATTTCCCCTCCCTATTTTGTATTATATTTCATTTATAATAAACTTATTTTAATTGATTTACTCTTAAAAATTTTGATTCTCAACCAACTAACTTTCTAATGACTAGCTAGCCTTAATATTATAATTGTATATAAATTTTCATTTATTTATTTATTTTATTCATTTTATAGTATTATTTACTAACTTGTAATATTATCTCTTAAATACTTAAAATTTAAATCCTAAAATTTTAAGATTTACCCTCCCCTTATTCGCTTATAATAACTACAATTTAATCATTTTATTAAATTATCAAATTCTAAATTATTCTTGGTTAAATTTCCCTAAAAATCTTAAAAACTATTAATATTTTATCCTATTAACTAACTAGTCAAATAACGGCTAGTTTCAACAGATTTTTCTGGGCAATGACGCATCCCTACTATTTATTCAATGTGATCTTTTTCTTTCTTCACCTTGTCCTGAGGATGAACCACATTAGATGGTTCGAAATGTTGACCTAATCCTAATGATGTGATCAATCCGAAAGACATTTATCTACATTATAGATCACAAAAGTCTTAGATCTAACGTTATTGAATCCTATTTTCTCCCTATTGTTTTAAATAAGA